>SRLM01000416.1:51283-259947 GCA_015708895.1 Populus ilicifolia | reverse complement strand
TATTATTAATATTAAGAGGTGTATCTCAACTAGTTAGACTCTATATTTACGCGTGTCTCGTAAATTTTAAAATTATTAATTTTTTTTTATTATTAACTTTAAAATTAATAAATTTAATCAAGGTGTAGATTATATATAAATTAACTTATACACCCAACTTAAAAATATTATTTGATCATTAATTATATATAAACTAACTTATATATTCAACTTAAAAAATATATATACTCTATTATTTGATCCATGATGTAACCCGATATAGATTATTTAAATATGTTATTTCAGTAAAATAAGTTATGGAAGACTACATAAACGAATTTCAATCAGGAATATGACCATTATGTTCATTGAATTTGAATCATTAAATTCAAATTTTTAGTGCACGATATAAACTAAAATAACTTAGTTTCTTAATATTTTATTTCTCTCATTTAATTTAAGTCATTAAATACAAAATCAACGGTTGAGATTTGAAACATTACTAGTTATGTTCGCTCAAAAACGTGATGGGGTCCGGTCCCATAAAAGCAAGCACATCAACTTTATTAATTAAATGCAATAAAATGCATAAAATATGAACAATCCAGTACAATGTTCTAATATAAATCCAACCTTCCTGATTGCCATGGGAATTGTAACTGATCAATATTTGTGTGATGGTACCTGAAGTAAACTCCATCTTCTTTAGCAACCGTGAGTTGGAGAATAAATAATTTTAACGCAAAAAATAAAGAAAGATATTGGGAATGTGTTTAAAAAAAGAGAGAGAAGATTTTAGCTATGAATTTCGTAATATTTTTATTTAATATTAAAATAAAAATATAGTTAATTAACATAAACTGATATGCAAGAGTTGAAAGGATAATTTTGAAAAAACACAAAGGATAAAATTTGATTCTTAATTAATTTAATATTAAAAAATAAAAATAATAAAAAATAATTCTTAATTAAAAAAATTTAATGAACTCGAGTTAATAAAAAAAATTATAATATAAGTCATACACAACATTAAATTCAAGAAAATACATGATAACTTTTTTGTATGAAACATTTTTTAAAGAAATTGTCTTAGATACATGTGGCTGAGATAACAAAAATAGATTATTGATAATAAAAGATGAAATTGTGTTTTTTTTTTAAATTAAAAAAAATATTAAAAAAATAATAGCTTGAACGTTGTGGATGAACTCGTTAAATATATGACAATTCATGAACTCAATTGAAATTAATAATTTATTTTATTATTTTTTTACTTAAATATAAAATTACAAAACTTAAAAAAATATAAATCTTAGATATCTTTTAAAAAAAACCATGTCAGATGGGTAGGTCTTCCGGCCCAGCCCACACTCTTATTCATTTTTAAATTTGTTAACGGGCCGAACAACTTTTTTTTTTTTAAATAAGATGGTGGGCAACATATTGATAGCTTTGTGTAGAATTTAGCAACTAGAGGTTGTTAGTAAACGATGGTGTCGATTTGTTTTTTTATTTGATAACTTATTTTGATTAAAAAATGTCTACAAAACAATTTAAATATCTTGATAAATATATCTATAACTTAAAACTCTTATAAAAAACAGCTAAAAACACAAAAATAAATCCAAATAAAAAAAATACTCATGGGGCAACATCTGCCTTGTTAGGCAAGGAAAAGAAAAACAAAAATTAGGTGAAACTCTCTTTATGAATTGAAATTCATTTTAACTATTTTGATGACTAAAATCATTATTAATAATCACTTTCTTTCTCTATACAGGAATTTTACTGTCCTCTTTCTCTTTTTACAAAAAAATTAAAAATGAGAGAAATAAACTTTGATATCAAAATTAAATTTTTTAAAACTAAAAGAATCGATTACCTGTAAATAAAAAAAATATAAGGCATTAAAATAAATTTTTTGTATGAAATTCGAAGCAACCTCCTATTTTATTTGCTTTTTCCACTTTGTTTCTATATCTTACAATCCAATCTTTTCTTAAAAAAGCATGCAATTGGATGTTTATTAGATTTTAAAAGAGAATTCAATTATGCAAAGAAAAAAAATTGAAAATCAAATTATTTTTTTTAAATTATTATTTTAATTCACAATTATTGGTGAGAGGATAAACAATGATTTTAACTGTAAATTAGTTATTGTTAGATAAAAAATTATGATAATTTTCAAAGGCATATAAGACAACATGATGAGTGAGACTTGATCAAGGTTGTCAAAAATATTTTTTTAACACGACACAGAATATATAATATAAACTCGACTCGTAAACTCGAATCATAAAATCACAAGTAAAACTTTTTAACTAAAAATCATAAAATCACAAGTAAAATATTTTAACTAAAATTGTAAAATCATAAGTAAAATATTTTAAACAATACAAATATCTAAGTGTTTTAAAATACATAATTCTTATCAATATCTATACCATATTACCATCCCATGTCAAGTCTATTCCAACTAGTAGTTTTTTTAGATGTCATGAATGCCAATTTAAGAATCAATATGTGCATCAATAATTATAAATATACATGCTGTATCCTGTAGTTCAATAAATGAAAAGCATGAATAGAATGCATGTTGTATATATGGAGATATTTTTTATAAGAAACTATTTTAGTTAGATAAAAAAAAAGCAATTATTTAGCAGAAATTGCACTTCTACATATTGCAGGTACCACTTTAGTAATTAAAGATATTCATACAGATTGCAGATTATTGAAAGTCATACCTAACTACTATTTAAAAGATAAAAAAAGAAAAAACAATGTATGTTAAGATATTACAATCTTTTGTTGGGCATTGAAGTTGAACACAAAGGATCTGAACATAAAGAGTAACTCCCTAACTTCTGTAAAATAATTACAACAATTTTGAAATTGGAAAGCCATTCAATAAGAAACTAGGCCATGACATAACAAGTTCAATCAACCGTTTGTGAAGGCTTGATGATCTTACTCATAATGCGCCACCACTTTTTAATTGAATCATATCCTCATGTTTCATTAAATGACTCCAAAACAAAAGATGCGCAGGAGTTTCTTTGCAACTAAACAAGCCACAAATCCGGTGCCTCCAAGTTTATGAAATTTAGAAGATCTAATAGGTTGACAACCATGTCCTAAACCTCTACTAACCTCATATGTTAAAATTTTAAATTTTCAGAAGTTGTACCATAAATATGACACTTAACAAATTCTATATTAAACATAGATGTATGGATTCAACAAAAAAAAAACATTATTTTATCAACACAAAAAACTCTTATTTTATTCTATATTAAGAATATTGCTAAACTAATGGGAAAACAAAAGCACCAGCAGTGATAATTACTTGAACACAACCGACCCATGAGAATAAATATGTGCCATAACTCCTCCCAATTGTACAAGTCCTCTCTCTTTTCCACATTCATTCTTAATTCAAGCTCCATTCTCGTATTCAAATATTCTTTCATTCACACCTTTTTTAGGTTTTAATTCATAGTTCAGGAGCTTATCAAGTGAAATACAGTTATATTCATTCAACAGAAGCACTCCTAAGAATAAAGGCTATTAATTCAAAACAATGATGATTTAGTTCTTTTTTATTTTCAGCTCTGATGTTTTTTAACTTGATTGAAACATAGTAAAAAAAATTAATTAAGAAAAAAGAACTGAAATAAAATAAAATAAAATTATAACTTAATATAATTTTTCTAAATACTGATCCAAAAATATAAGCAAAAGAAAAATATAAAGGAGAAAAACAAGAATAAAATAAGAAAAAATGATATAAAATATAAAAGCTCCACTCCAGTTTCTATACGAAAAAAATTAAGGATAATGCATAATAATTGAAAAAAAATTAAACTAAAAAAACTAAAATAAACACAATATTCTAGAAATATACCCAATGAAATCGATCCGGTAAGAAATCATGAAAATTAAAGTTAATGAAATGAGAAAGGACTGAGCCATTGAGGAGATGAATTTCAAAAAAGCAAAATTAATAGGACTATAAGAGGTCTTTTGATCGAGAGAGAGAGCATTTCAAGAGGATGGAAGAATGGAAGAAAGAGATTGCTGACTGTTGTGCTGAGTTTGAGGACAGAGGTCATTTCAAAATGTCTGTATTTGTTGAGAGTTTTGGTTAACTTGTGAAAACGTTATGTTTTTAACGTTTATTCTAAGTTAACTTGTTTTTATGTGAATTTAATCAGGTTAGATTGATTTTACTAGTTTTGAAATTTTAATTCTAATTTTATATGTTTTAACTCGTAAAATTGAATGATTTTACAAGTTAAAACACATTGTTAACAACCATGGAGTTTATATCTGTTTTTGCAGGTTGAAATGAATAGACTTATGGAAGGTGCCGACACAAAGGGCGATAGGATGCCTTTTATTTATATTTTAGATTGATGGTTCGTGTGAAGTCAGAGGGCGAACTAATTTTTTTAAAATGGGAAAAAAGAGTTAAAGGAGATACTTATGCTTTTTTTAAAATAAAATAAATTTAATAACCAGGTTAAATCTTGATTAATTTAATAATATAATAAAAATATAAAATGACAAAAAAAAGAATGAAAAACAATGTCAAACTATAATATTAAAAAAAATAAAACAAAAGTTTTTTAATTCCTGTTAATTTTTCAAACCATGACCTGGATTATTAGACTAGAAGCACTATAAATATAAAAATTATAAGGGTTAAAGCTACAAAAAAAATCCAAAATAAAAACAACAATAAAGAGAATGAGGATTAAAATTGTAATAATATAAATAAATCAAAGTGAAATAATAAATTTTTAATTTGAGAGTTAAATTGAAAAGAATAGAAACATTAACAAAATAATAAAAATTAAAATGATAAAAAAATAACACGTTATAAACTTGTATTAATAGATGAAATTAAAAACAATGAAAATTTTATAAAAGGATGAAGGAAAAAAATAACAAATCATAGGAATACAAATCAAATCTAAAACATCATAACATAATAACAAAATTTCTCTCTTCTTTCTTAAATCAAGGATTGAAAGGTAAAAAAATAAAGTTTTAGAATAAAAGCGAATTTTTTAAAACTATAGAGATCAAAAGGCATCAATTGGAAAGTAGAGAGATCAAAATTTACTTTTCATGTCAATCTTGAAATTACCATCTAATTTTCACCCCCCGATAATCTATCTTTGAATCTTGTTATGTTTTAATAAATTAAAAATAATTACTTATTAATTATGAAAAAAATCATAAAGATGAGAGGTAGTTTAACTAGTTAAACCTTGAATTTTCTTTTCAATTAATTTTTTTTAAATATTTTAAATAAATAAATAAAACATATTACACATGGTTTGGGATTTAGCAAAAATTAGAAACAAATAAACTATTATTATGTATCCTGTAGTGGTCGGTGACTTGCATCACAGGGGCACAAAGCTCACATCAAAAGTCGGTGAAAAACAAGTTTTGAATCGCTTTCTGCCACATAAAACCACAGTCCAACACACCTCCTCCACATATGTTTTTATGTTAATATTTATCAAACAAAGTTGTTAAAGAATATATAGCCTGAGAGGAATATCTATTTATATATATTAGAGAGACGAGATAAGGACAAGGTGGGGCGGCCATTCTCAAAGGCATTAAAGACAGCATGAGAGCCATAAACCCTGGGCAACGTAACACCAGAAAAGCACCAAGATCATCATCTTTAGACAACGTGCACATGATACCTGCCTTCACAGGGTGAAATGATCGGGCCTGATTAAAAATGTGGGTTTGGTTATTTTTTAAATTGTTTTTTATGAAAAAATATATTGAAATAATATATATTTTTTATTTTTTTAAAATTATTTTTGAGATTTGTATATCAAAATAATCTAAAAATATCAAAAAATATTAATTAAAAAATAATTAATTTTTTTTAAAACTTTTCAAACACAAAAACAAACAAAATCAAGGATCCCACTAGGAGTGCCAAAACAAAGGACAATAGCTTTTTTTTTTTTAATAAGTAGAAGAGTGCAATTACGAGTGTCTCTTGATGGTCAAATATATTATTTCATCATGTTATTGGATACGTCGTGATGTCCTTTTTCTCTCTGGTTGAGTGATTTGTTTTCTATTTTCTCTCTTTGGTTTTTTTTTTTTGTAAATTGCAATTTTTTTAATATTATTATTTTGGTCTTGTTTCTTTTAATTTTTTTCTTGATTTAATGTAGAAGTTATGTTTCTTTTCAATTTAGTTCTTCAATTCAATTGATCATATTTTATATTTTTTATATTTAATCCTTATTCTTTTTGTTTTTAATTTTTCTTTCTCACTCCATTTTAAGATTTTTTATTGCTTTTCAATTTCACAATTCAATCCAAGTTTATGATGTATTATTTGTTTTTCAATTTTGTTATTATTTTTAGTTTTTTTCCTTTTTATTTGAGTTATTGTTTTTTCAATTTAACCCTTCAATCATAAATTTTTAGGTGCCCTCTAATTTATCTTTTATTTTGATTTTAACCATCATTGTTTTTTAAATTCTAGATCCTTTTGTGTTGTTATTTTTTTTTACCCATTTTATTCTTCAATGTTTAATTTACAGGGGATTATTCTTCTTTAATTTTTTTTAATGTATGATGCTTTTAATGTAATAAAATGGATTATGAGTTTAAAAAGTTAACATGAGTCGACACTTTTTTTTTACTTAATTTCTTTTGTGATTTTATTATGCAACAAATGTTTTTTTTCTTTTACATTGCCTTTGTGGTTTTTTTTTTGTCAGTCAAGTTATCTTAATTTCATAACCTAAATCACGAATTTAAAAGGTTAACCTGAGTTTGCTCACCTCTTATTACATAGGTTACATGTCTATTGCACTATCTCAGATTTATTTGGGCTAATCTTTTTTTTTTTAATTCAATTTTGCTCTTTCATAGATCTTCTCCCTAGGTATTGTGTATTTTTCTAAAAACATTATTATTTTTTATTTAATTAAAATAAAACCAACATATTAATCACATTCAATGATATAACATAAATTATTAATTTTTTTAAACTATACTTGTAGCACCTTATACATAAAAAAAATTGAACCCCGTAGCTTAGCCTTAACCCATTATTAATGTGTGTATGTTTATACAAGACATTTACCTATTGTAACTAAATTTTATTTATTCAAATATTTTATTTATTTAATCAAACTATAATAGAAAAAGACACACATATTAATTGTTTGGATAAAATAAAAAGAAAAACAATTATGCTAGGTTGTATGTATCATAAATATTATTTGAAAAAAATATTTTCATCTTAAAAAGTAAATTTATCTATACAAAAGATTAAAAAAAAACTATAGATGAATGCCAACGATGTCAATGCCACATGAACTGATCAATCGACAAATGCTAAGTATATAATTGATGCTTAGCATGTAGGAGTTAGAGTAAAGGTAAATGAAAAAGAGATTGTGACTAAAAAAGAGATAGAAAAGTGCATAAGGAAAATCATGGAAAGAGAGATGGGGAATGAGATCGTAAGGAATTTAGATAAGTGGAAGAAACTAGTTAAAATGACATTAGATGAAGGTGGAAAGCTCTAATAAAGAATATTGAAGATTTTATAACAAAACTTGAAAGCAAGTCCATTAGTTCCATGGAGCTAAATGGATAACAATATCCAATAACGATAAAGTTTAATATCTTAATGAACCTCTTGTCAATACTAATAAATACATAGTTGTATTTTTACTATTAACGACCAAATTGATATGAAGAGTCAATACAATCATTTGGTGGATCTGATAATTTTGCTGGATTATCCTTATCATCATCTTCTGGTATGTGTTGTAGGGTGAGAAAAGGCCTAGAAGGCATTTGTAAAGATTCAACATCTGCCTCAAGCATCTCTACAACTTTATACATCGAGGGACGATCATTAGGTTTCAATTGTATACACCACAATGCCACCATAATTATCTTCTTTATAGTTTTCTTCTCATATTCTGTGCTATTTTCTTGTACTTCTATGTCCTTGCCTGTACCAACTTGGTCATAAACCCATGAAGGAAAGTAAATTTGGCTTGAATGATTTGCCAATGCATTCATGTTCTTCCTTCTTCCCACCATATCCATCAATAACATTCCAAAACTATATACATCTGCTTTGTAAGAGACACCTCCAATATTTTTATAAAATAGTTCAGGAGCCATGTATCCTATCGTTCCTCTGGCAGCACTGAGAGGCACAGTGTTACTGGATGTTGGGTATAATTTTGCTAGTCCAAAATCTGATATTTTTGCAACAAACTTTTCATCAAGCAAAATGTTATGCGGCTTGATATCAAAATGCAAAATTTGCATATCAAAACCTTGATGTAGATATTCAATGCCACGAGCCACTCCAAGAGAAATCTCATATATTTTCTCATTACTTAGTGGGATGCTACCTTGCTTGGAAAAAATATACTTTTCAAGAGATCCATTAGGCATGAATTTTATATATAAGAGCACGCTTCAATCCCTCAACTGTGAAGCCTATGAGTTGCACGACATTGACATGGTGGATTCTTCCAATTGTGGCAACTTCGTTGATAAAATCTTATTCATTGGCTTTTGACTTTCCTAATACTTTAACAGCTGCAAAACGACCACTGCGAAGCTTTCCTTTATATACCAAGCCAAAGCCTCCTTCACCCAACTTGTGTCTAAATCCGGCTGTTATCTTTTTAATCTCTGAATATGAGTATCTTATAGGCACGAGATCATTATCATGGCTTTGCAAGAATTTTTCAATATTGTCATACATTGATAAATGCCTTCTTCTCCATTTGTAGATCAATAAAATTACGAGACATGAAAACCCAGAAAGGAATAAAAGTGCACGATAAATCCCTGTGTAAAGACATCACACAACCAATAAATGTTAAAAGACATCACACTTTTTCATTAGTAGGAGTACTTTTGTTTTAACAGCTTAAGCATATTTTTTTTCAAACATCAAATACTTAGCTTCTTTTTCAACCAATAAAATGAACCATACAGCATTTTAAAAATACTCGGCCAATTTGTATGATTAAAAGCTTTTCTTTTCATTTCATTGAAATCATGATTTATAATTGAAAAGACTATAACAATATTAGTAAATAATAATTTGAGGTAAGAAATAATAAAAGGTTGATTTGCATTTAAAACAATGAAATAGTTAGGAATCGACAAGAAGTATTTATATTTTAAGGACTTATTTTTAACAACTAAACTAATGGAAATGAGCAAAAGGTAAGGGATAAAACGTAAAAAACTTACCAATGAGGAGAAGTAACGTAATGAGCAAAATTGTGAGAATGCTTAGTAAATTTGAAGAGATGGTGCCCGTCAAGTAATGACCATTTTCTGCCAGATAAAAACATCATGGCCATAAACAAATAAACAAAAACCTTAAAAGCATAAACAAATATTAAATAAGTAAAACTTAAATCCACAAACTGTTATGTCCACTCTTTAGAGAAAGAATCATTGAAATATCAACTTAACATCCTGCTTGTTAACAGGTGAAGGCTTGAAAAAGTGAAATGGGTGTATCATCTATTTGGCATTAAGAAACCCAGATATGAATGAGAGAGAACTCTCCAATTCTTAATAACGTCACTGAATCCATCCTTTCCCCGTCCATTTTTCTTCACAAACATAACCTAAGATTGTGCTTTACAGGGATAATGGATTAGATAAAGTGGAGGGATGAAGAAGAGAAATGATGAATGACTTATCATTAATCTAATTATTTGACTAATGGAAGGGCAAAAGAATGAGAATCAATTCATCCAAACCGAAAACTACTATACTCATTCTTTCCCTCTCATCCATCCAAAGGAGTCGCAGGAGAGGCATTGTAATCCATCTAAATTGAAAGGTTCGAGACTAATATTGAATACTTCCCAGTATCCTTATCCTACTTTCTAAAGGATGTATACATTCAATCCCTCTATCCTAATCGTTTCCCTCTCATCCATCCTCCTTCTAATTCCTACTACCAAATAGTCTATAACAATAAGGCAAAAATAATTTTTTAAAAATAATTTTAAAACGTTCAAATTCATTTGTTTGTTTGCTATGAGAAAAACTGATAAATAAAAAACACTTTTAAATTCAAAATATATTTGGTTTGATTTTTAAGAAAATATCTTTTTTTTTTAAGCAGAAAATAATTTTCAGAAATTATAAAAAATTTAGAAATGTCATATTATTCGCGGATTATATCAACTTTCATTCTCAAACTTTTAAGTGCTATATATTTTTATTTTGAATTTTTTTCCCTTCAATTTTATCACTTAAAATTTGATTTAATTTGATTTTGATATTAACTTTGGTTCTTATTTTTATGATTATTATTTTCTTCTCTTATTTTTTTAACTGAAATTTTTTATCAATATAATTTAGTCCTTATTCTTTTGATTGTTACTTATTTTATTTGAAATACTTTATGAAATTATAATTATAATTATTTTAGTTTCATTATCTTTTAATTTTTTTATCTATTAGATTTAATCTTCATTATTTTGATTATTATTTATGTTATTTGAGATAATTTATGAAATTAGATTTTTTTCAATTTCATTTTAATTCAACTTTTTAATTTGTAAGATTTGTTCCTCATTATTTTAATAAACTTTTAAAAAATAAAACATTAATAAGTTATTTTTCAGGTCATTTTCTATAATACAATCAAATATTAAAAAGTATTTTTCAACTTATTTTCTATGACACTACACAAATAATTTACTTTTCAAGGAAACCACTTAAAAAAAACTACTTTTCAACAAATAAATAAAGCCTTGATGTTGCACGTCCATGTCCATGTGTGACATATATTCAACATAAAATTTATTTTAAAAAAATATTTAAGACAAATGCCATTAATAGTTATTTTGATTGTAGTGTGTGTATATATGTTAATTGTTTATGGATATGCCATGTGTGCAGTTTTCAATTCATCATCACAATTCCGCAAAAAATTACACATCATACGGTAGCAATAATAAGATGAATGGATCATATTAACCCCAATTAAGGAAAAGAAAATGTTAATTGAAATCTCTATTTATAGTAATTGTTCCTAATAAGTAATATATAAAAAAAATGATCCTTACTTGTGACCAAGCCGAATTCCAAATACCGTTTCCCTGTTACCAAACAAATCAAGTACATTTAATATCAATGGATTTTAAGAAAGATATGTGCAAAATGCTCAAAGCTTACGCATTCGAAAAACAAGGTCAGATGGCCAATGTTTCCTTTTCATATACCACTATTCATGACCGATGAGATGCTTAAGGTAAATTTATGAAACCATTTTTTTAGATTATTTTATTAGTTGAATATTAATAATAATAATAAAAAGAAGCAAATTAACTCACCTTTGTCTTGATCAAATGTCAGCCAGATATCTATATTCACAAGGAAAAAGAGAAAACTATTGTCAGCGTGCAAAATCTTGATAATGAATAAATAACAACCCATGATATGCATTGCAAGGAGTCCAATCCACTTAAGCCACAATCAATGAGACATCCATAGTCCTCACCTTGTAAATACCAGGTTCTTCGCCCTAAAAAAGCAGTAGTGACAGTGTTAAAAATCTTATAATGGCGTTAAATAAATCAACGCATGAAAGAAACATAATATCTTATTTTGTTTTGAGATTATTCAAATTAGAGAGTTTTTATTTTATAAATTAGTTTTAGAATTAGAAGTCTTTTGCACCTCATTGTTTTATAAAAAACAATTGAGTCGGGGTGTTAATTTTTCTTTTATGAAATGAATTAGAAGGGTATGAAGTAGGTACGCATACCCGAAAATCATATCGATAGATATGATTATTTACTTTATTTATTATCTCATACCTTCCTGAATTCTCATTTGACATACTTCATAGGTAATTACTTAGCCAGGTAGAGTGGATATTCACTTCATGCTCCGCTCATTGCCATCTTACATGAGATTTTACATAAAATTCTTGGCTAGCAAAGGGTGATCAAGATTTGTTTATCTCCAATCCGCACCTTTTGATTAGGTTCCATGTTTAATAGATAAATAGAAATGCTCTTACCAAGTTTTGTGAGTACCTCATCAGCCAGAAATTCTGCAAGAAACACAAACAGATGTTATTGTTATTAAATTAAAAATAATTGATCTTGATAATTGTACTGTTTACCGGGAATATAGAAATATAATAACTAAATAATTACCATGTGCTTTATTGTGGGTCCGGTCGGGTCAAAACATTCCTTGAAACTAAAATAAAAACATGCTGCTGCTGCTGCTCAAGTATTTTCTAAGTTGCAACAAAAGTTTTAATTTTTAACTTAGATTTTGATATATACATTCAATATAATAGAGTAACGACTATATATGTCGTGCATGTAAGGTGATTATGCTTCTGGATTCGGGTTTTAGAGTTGTAAAAAGAACAAGAATGGATGATTGTCATGTGGTTTTTTAACCATTAATCTGTTTATTAGTTAAAATAAAGTCACCTCAGCAAGATGAATTATGGCCTGAAGAGTCAAGTCTAGCCACTTTAAAATCAAATAAAATTTTGTTATGTTTTTAATTTTGTTTTTTAATACAAGAAATACATGTTATGTATATGCTAATAATTCTCAAATATCAAACAAAAGGTGAGAGAAGATGAGCTTTTTATCTATGTCAGGATTAATTTTTTTTTTTAATATTAAAAATACGTTTTACATGTAAATTTATAAGTACATATATTAAAAATAAATAAATTCATAAGTTATAATGGATATTTACAAATTAATTAGTTGTAAAATATATTAATTGATTTTTCTTGAAAAATGAAGAAAAATATTTTACTAAATATATGCATCCGATAACCTCACACATACAAACCAAAACAATTTTAAGGAAAAAACTCGAAAATAACGAAATGTGTAAGGATTAATTGAAAAAAAATTGGTGACTTAAAAAAAAGAAGCATAAAGAACTAAAAATACCCATTGGTCTAGCTAGTGGACGGTGATTTATTTGGCAGTCTACACTCTATAGTGAATTTGCTAATTAGGTTTTTTATAATAATTATACACTGCGCATTTGGTAAATAAAGGTGTAAGTCTTACATAATATTTAGTGTATAAAACCTAAGTAATGGCACGAAGGCGTTTTTTACCTGTTACAACTCTGATAGGATCATCCATGAAGTTGGCTGTTTTATTAAAAGAAATAAAAACAGAAGTCAAATTAAAATAATTGATTTAAGAGATTAATTGGCTGAAAACTTGAAATTGTGTTACGAGACTAATTTTTCTTTCTTTATTTTCTTGTAGAAGATTTCTATTAGGCAATACAAAAATAAAGCAGATATTTTTTTTTTATATTAACGTGGGTGTCCGAGTCAGCTTTCGCGTACCACAACTAATCCCACAGCCTCTAAAATTAACGACCATGTAAACTTCCAGTAGCTATCATATGAGCAATCAAGAACTCGAACCTGAGACCAAAAAAACAAATCCCTTGATCTCAAGTAATTACCGTTTCACCACCGAGGTTAAAAATAAAGCAGATACATTGATTGGCCGAGAGAGAGAGAGAGAACACGTACGGTACAATGAATATCCACAATTGTTCTTCTCCGCGGTGGCTTCATCGAGATAACTGCAGCGGTGCTCTTTGACAGAATCACAGCAGAATGAGAACCATGAAAGCTCGAAACCATTCACCAAAATATCATGGGCATCTGTAAACGACATATTGGCTTTGTTTTCTGGCAGAAGAGATGGAGGCAAAAAGTAAATCAAATTTATAAGGCATAAGTCCGGCACATCCAGCAAGTCGGCACCAACCATGACGTAGGAGTGACCTTCCATGTTGAATTGATCTGGGAGAAGAAACACTGATAGAAAAAGTAGAATTATGTGCAGTCGAATTGCCATTTATGCAAGAACTGGTATCCAAAATATAATCTGGAGGACTCGGTATTTGATTTTCGCAAGTTATAAAAATCAACTTAGGAAAGTCAACGAATGGGCGAAAAAACTTATATGGACGATAATCCACAAGTTGATGAGGAAGGGAGAAGCAATCATCCTTCTGAACAGCTGCATCCACAAGTCGAATTGTGAAGTCACTGTACCTGATTGCCTGAACATAATACTTTACCTTGTTCAAGATTAAAGTAGGACGAACGTTGTTTTCACAATCAAGTTCAAAATTTTGGTTGCCACAGCCTTTGGGATCGGTTTTTAATCGAAAAGGGTAGCTAATATTACGGATATTGCCACAAGAAGAAGGAGCGCAGTCATTGATGTTCTTTCTAGCACTGCAAGAATGGTGGGTGGATAGGATAACTAGCAAGAGAAGGGCTACATGCGCACCAAAGAGGTGCCTTAATATGGCACTGAGCATTGACAGACAAATTTTTTATGGGAAATAAAATAATGGTTTTGTTAGATTTTGCACAAAAG
The DNA here is from genome assembly GCA_015708895.1 of Populus ilicifolia. NCBI lineage: Eukaryota > Viridiplantae > Streptophyta > Magnoliopsida > Malpighiales > Salicaceae > Populus > Populus ilicifolia. The sequence continues at coordinate 245,503 of SRLM01000416.1, read as the reverse complement.
ATTTATGGGATATAACTATATTATGTGTTCTTGAGATGAGAACAATTAGTTCTTGTCTACGAATACCAACTAGGATAAAGACAAGCAAATCAATGGCCACAAATTATTGATGAGTTCAATGTCTTAGCTAATACTTATCTACTAATGAGATAATGGCTACAAAACTTTAAGTATCCATTTAAAGTGTTCAGAGTTTATTTTAAAGCCTAAAACAAAGTGGATTAAAGAGAAAAGCTTAAATTTATCAATTTAGATATTTGATTTTTTAACCATATTTAAGGCTACAAAAAAGTTCTAGATTTGATTCAATCTGAATTAAAAACTAAATATTTATACCTTTCAAAAATAATATATTGTAAAAAAAAAATAACAACATGTTTGAAGTTGGGCATAAAATATGCCAATAAAATATAAAAAAAATATATTTTTAAAAAAATTATAGATTTTATTAACTACAAGAGTCCTTCGTATTATTGAGTACTTATATGGTAGGCTTTAGCTTTAACTCACTTATTTTATAAGAATTTTATATAAAAAAATTAATATTTATTTTATAAAACACCAGCCTTTTGTTCAACAAGGATTTTTCAAGAGTTATTTTTCTTAAGTATATTTCACTATCTTATGCAACAAAGTCTAAAAATAATTTTAGACTATTGTTTTATTTATTTTTATTATTTTAAATCTTATTTTAACTAGTTTAGACCTTATTTAAGTTAGATGCAGGTGTGATCCATTAGTTTTAGGATTACATATAAAGACTGATTTTTATTTAGTTAATGAGTTTTTATCTAAGGTTACTATATATTGTGTTTTTATATATATATATATAGTTGAGTGGTTTTTGTACTAAGTTGTTGATTAAACCTAATTTTTTTTAGAAGAATTAATCAATTTTATTATTATTTATATTTTTATTCACATATTATTATAGATGTAGTGATAAATTACTTATAAATTTGATTTCTTCAGGCAATATTCTTGTGAGATGAAGTTGAAAACTTTCTTCAAATCTGAAATTAGCAGTCTGATGATTCTACAATCTCCCAATTATTGCACGGTCAAAGTCTCACTGATTAAGAAATAGGAAATTGCATGATGAGTTAAACACATGGAGGATTATGCATGTGCGTGAAACAGTCAGGTTAAGTACCATATACGTATATAACTATTAAATTATCAAAAGCCTAATGATTGAGATTTTTTTATCATTAATTGTTTCCTCAGATTATAGATTGGAACATTATTATTATTATCTTTTAAAGTCTTATAAAAAATCCTGCAATCGGGTTGGTCAGATTGGTATTTGATTTTACATAAGAAAATTTAATTTTATTATTTGAAAAAAATAAAATTTAAGGGGACTAAAATTTATACATAGGAGAGATGACAACTCTTTTTTGTTTGAATAAAATATCGTGTCAAATATAGTTTTTTTTCTTCGCTCATCGATTTTTTTTTAATTTTATTTTTTAATATTGTGTTAATTAGAATTTAAAATTAATAATTTTTTTAATCTATATTTTATGTAACAATCTTAATTAAAAAAAAAAGATATTAACATTGAGTTATTGCTTGATTTTCTAAAAAATAACTGTGATTTTATTATTTGAAAAAAAGATTGAGAGGACTGTAATTGAAATAAAGAAAAAATAGGAGCATTTTTTGTAAAAAAAGATGATGAAAGAAAATTTTGTCATTGCCTTTTTGCTTAATTTTGCCTTAGGAATTTTCTGAATATCCTTTTTAGTCCTTTTAGTTTTCCAATTATATAATTTAGTTCAAAACTTTATTTTTTTATATTTTAGTTCTTACATATTTTTTTCCTTTTAAATTAAATATTTTAATTTTTTTAATTTTATCCTTTAATATTGAATTGCTTAGAAATTGAATTTTATAAATTTTTTTTATATAATTATCATGATCTCATAACTAAAATTACATATATTATATTTAATATGTTAAATGAATGAGTTCAATATATCATTTTTATTAAAATGTATGTTGGCTGATGATTAACTGAATACTTTAAATAACAAAACACAAAATACATCATACCACACTACAGAAACAATAGAGCCTTAAAATTAGTTTATTTTTAAAATATTTAATATCATTAATTAAGTAATTGAATATTAGTATTATTGGAATTAGAATTTGGTCCAACTTATTTATACTTTTTTTATTAATATAAATGTTTGGATTAACTTATATTTACTAAGATTAATTTTATATATCTTAAATTTAATAATTATATAAATTTTTAATAATCATCATCAACGACTAATAACTCAAATCTAAAATTAAAAAAAAGAATAAACCCACTTGTGTACTTTTCTTGGACACGTAAGTTGATTTCATATCTTTAATCTATCTTGAAGTCAATCCAACAATTTGAATGGTAAAAAATACATGACGTGTCAAGATTGGCCGCGTCCGCAAGTCAATTCTGATGGGTACCTGTCATATTCCACTATCGTTAATCTGAATGGTAAAACTTTTATGGGATGGAGGAAAAATGTCACGAAAATGGTAAAAAATAATATAAAACTATTATTAAAAATAGATTTTATATTTCTGAATGGTTTTAATATATTTATATAAAAAATAAAAATACACTTTAAAAAATAATTTTTATCAAAAAGCAATATCTTATCTCCATGATAAAAAAGAAAATTATTATCTCAGAATAACACCACATTTGGGCCACAGTTGAGGGCAACTTCTCCCTCTAATTTCTGCCATGTAAAATTTCAAATGCACGCAACACTGCATTACCTGGGGCAACAATAATGCCTTATGCGACTAAATTAATATTTGTTTCTACATTTCAAAGTGTTTTTTTTTTAAATTTTTTTTCTTTGTTTTAAATTAATTTTTTGGATGTGTAAATCATTTTAATATACTGATATAAAAAATAATTTTTTAAAAATAAAAAATATTATTTTAATACATTTTTAAATAAAAAATATTTTTAAAAATAACCATAATTACACTAATAAACAAACTATATCATTAATGCCTTTGATATTATTATGGTCTCAAACAAGCTATATCAATCGGTGCCTTCAATATAATTGATATGAAAAAACTTGGTAGATCAAACATGTTAAATTCCAAGAAAACTCAATCAATTTTTTTTTATTTTCTAAATTTTTTTTTATCCAAAACAATATTACATTGAGCAACAACAAAAAAAAACCATCAACTTGGATCAATTTATTGAACCATGTAGTCACGGTTCACCCACCTAACTTATAAATCTTATATTAAACTATATCATGAATCAAGTTAGTTATCTAACTATACTAATAAGTACTATATTGGCAAAAACTAATAGCATTACTGAAAGAACTTTAAATATATATAGAAATGTTTATAGAAAACATTAATTATTCAATAATATACAATATTCACACTGTTATCTCTATTAGAAAATTTCATAATATACATAAATAAAATATTTGGGACAGACAGGACATTCCAAGAAAATTAGCCTACCCAACATAGTCCAAAGAAAGATTAAGAAGCTGAACAAAGAGATGGCTCTTTCTCATCAAACATGGGCTTCCACGCCCCTTTATGTCTATGGCTTTAGGCCTAGTTTTGTTTTTCAATAAAAAAACACAAAAAAAAAAACAAAATAATAAAGACATTGAAGGTTATAGAGCCTAAGCTAAGCTCACATTACAATATGCACTAAGAAATGAGACAAAATGTCCTAAAAAGTAAGATAGACATAACAGAGGTTGATACATCGCTCCAATTTAATTCTTAGATTTTAGAATCTTAGATACCAATTCATCAATGTTCTTGTTAGACAAACAAGCTTCACAAATAGCCTCTACATCCCTCCATAGCTTCATACAAAACTCAATCTCGTCTCTAGGCACAATTCCATTCTCATCAACCATAACCCTAATTCCCACCTTCCAAAAATCCTCTACAACTTTGACATTTGATGGCTAGTCAGTTCATGGTGGCACTACCACCATTGGAATACCTTTAAATCTTGTTTATTTAGTGGAAAATATTTTTTTTTAAAATAAATTTTAAAAAAATAAATTATTTTTTCATTTTTGATAATGTAATGAAAAATAAGTTGGAAAATACTTTCTAGTGTTTAGTTATGTCATGAAAAATGAGCTAGAAAATAATTTATTATTTTTTTATTTTCTCAAGTTTATTAAAATAATGAGAAATAAATCTTACAAATTAAAATGTTTAATAAGGATGAAATTGAAAAAAAAAATAATTTCATAAATTATCTCAAATAAAATAAATAATAATCAAAACAATAGAAATCAAATCTAAAAACTAAAAAAATAAAAGATGAAGAAATTAAAATAATAATAATTAAAATTTCATAAATTATTTCAAATAAAATAAGTAACAATCAAAAGAATGAAGATCAAATTTGATAGATAAAAAATTTCAATAAGAAAATGATAAGGGAAAAGCAAATAACAATTATAAAAATGAGGACCAAAACTAATATAAAAATTAAATTTTAAGAGATAAAATTAAAAAATAAATATTCAAAACAAAATATATATAACAATCAAAAGTTTAAGGATCAAATTTGATATAATCAATAAATAATATAATATTTTTAATTTTTTCATAACTTTCAAAAAGCGTTTTCTGTTCAAATTTTCAACTATAACTAGGTCTGAACCTTATCTTAGTGATGATTATCATAACCTAATTTTTTATAACATAAAATTCAACAAAATGAAAAAAACAAAAAATTAAGGTTTGGATCAAGACAACACAAATGAGAAGTTTTGAGGGATTAATCATGTTGAATTTATAATTTTGAAAGAAATTGAAAAAAATTAACAGGCATGAGGTTTCAATTAAACTTTGAATGAGTTTAATTAATGAAATCGGGAGTTTGATTAAATAATAGATAAGTTTTAGGACTTAATTAATCTTAGATTTAATTTAATTAATGAAATCAGGATATAATTGAATAAATATTAAAATTTTGAGTAGATTAAGAATAGAATTACAAGTGATTAAGGTTCAGGGACCATTTTGTAAAAGGTATCGAAATTTTGTCTAGGGGCCTGATTAAAAACATGTTGAAACTTGGAGGACCAGATTGAAAAACTGCCGCCCAGACCACAAACGACACCGTTTTTCATTTCTAGTCATCGTCTTCTTCCTCTAAGAACAAAAAAACCTCCGTGCACAGAAGGAGAGGAAGAACATTAATTGCCACCATAATCAAATGAATAATCTCCATGATTTCTATTGTCATTTCTCAGATTATTCCCTTCAGTTAGCAGGTCTTTGAAACGGAGAAGAAACCACCACTAACAGTCCACCAACTGCGGGACTCTTGGTGTCCCAATCTACCCAAAACACGGGGTTTAAAGAGTATCCCTACATGGAGAGAAACACCGGGGGAGATAAGGATTGAATCTCATATCCAAGTCACCGCAGGACTTATCCTCTGCCAAGGAAAGAACAGGCGTACTGGGGAACAACCAGTTGGTTCTACCGCTATAAAAGGCCAGTGAGTAGCTAGAAAAAGGGCAAGGAGAAAAGAAGCAGAAAACAGGGAAAAAAGCAGAGAAAACGAACAGAAGAGGAAATCAGAGGAGAGCATAGAGTAATTAAAAAAAACCCCTACAAACAGAGACACAAGAACAAAGGGGAAGAGACTAAAAGGAAGAGAAAGAGGATAATATTCTTCGGCCGACGCTCGGATCGATACCTTCGTCTTCGTCTTCGTCTTCATCTGCATCTTCGCCAGGTAAAACCATTCACCTTTGTTTCAAATGTAAATGTTGCAAGACAGTGCGAAGGTAAAACCATTCACCTTCGCATTGTGCCGTGCACGCGTGAGCTCACTCAGGCGTGCCTGCTACCCCGCCAGGTCATTACCATGAACCGGTGATCAGGTTGGGCGGTTAGATCTAATTCAGTACATATCTAAAGTATTGCATTATTTAATTATTTAATATATGCTAAAGTTTTTGTCATGTTTTTTAATTATTAATTTGTTTAATATTTTAAAAAAAATACTATATAATAAATAGATCTTTATTTTATTGAGTGAAACATAACCACTCTAATATCAATAAAAAACTAACTAACTCTTATTTAATATTAAAATATATTTTATATATAACTTTATAATTTTCGATATGAAAAGAAAACAAAATAATTTTTTGGTATTTTTGAAATATTAGACTAGTTCAGATAGTTTTAATAAACTAATTATTAAAGTTCAAAATAAAATATAATTTTACCAAATATAATTTAGAAAGTGAATTATTTTTTAATATTTGATAGTGTAATGAAAAATAAGTTGGAAAACACTTTTTAGTATTTAGTTATGTCATGGAAAGTGAATTGTAAAATAACTTATTAATATTTTATTTTCTCAAGATTATTAAAATAACGAGAAACAAATCTTACAAATTAAAAAGTTGAATAAGGATGAAATTGAAAAAAAAAATTCATAAATTATCTCAAATAAAATAAATAAAAAGTTTCATAAANAATAATAGAAATCAAATCTAAAAAATAAAAGATGAAGAAATTAAAATAATAATAATAACATTTTATAAATTATTTCAAATAAAATAAGTAACAATCAAAAGAATGAAGACCGATAAAATAAATAATAATAGAAATCAAATCTAAAAAATAAAAGATGAAGAAATTAAAATAATAATAATAACATTTTATAAATTATTTCAAATAAAATAAGTAACAATCAAAAGAATGAAGACCAAATTTGATAGATAAAAAATTTCAATAAGAAAATGATAAGGGAAAAGAACATAACAGTTATAAAAATAAGTACCAAAGCTAATATAAAAATTAAATTTTAAAAAATGAAATTAAAAAATAAATATTCAAAATAAAATATATATAGCAATCAAAAGTTTAAAGATCAAATTTGATATAATCAGCAAATAATAAGATATTTCTAAATTTTTCACAACTTTTAGAAAGTGTTTTTTGCTTAAATTTTATAGGAAAACACTTTTCTAGAAACTAAGCCAAATTTTTTTTAACTAGAAAGTATTTTCTATTGACTAACTTTTCTAATGATAAATAAACATAAAAACGTTTAGAAAATAGTCTTTTGTAAACCACTTTTCAGTAAATAAATATGTCCTAATATCTTAATTATTGACTTCCAACCACAATGACTAAAAAAGTATCCCACAACCTCATTAATTAGCATTCTAACTTTCGGACTCCACTCTACTACATAACCTTTCTCACCCATAAGAAACTAAAAAAGTATCCCACCACCTATGTCATCCACAAATGTTTTGGGGGAGCTTGGCTTGCTCAGTATCCCTGGTTACCTATAAGAAATAGAAATTATTGACCTTATTCCAGCCCCAAGCTTAGATTAGAAATAATATTAAAAACCATATATATAACTAACCTTGGTGGTTTGTTGCTAATCCACTCAGTAAAGAGATCAAGATTATAGTAATCATGATCTTTAATACACTCATCCAAATATATTGATGGCTTTGTGAGTTTAGACTTAAACGCTATAGACTTAGGGCTACATTAGGAGCCACCCATTGTGGGCTTAGCTATGGCTAAGGCTTTTTATATAATAACTATATTGATGGACTTATTTTCTCCATAAAATACTTTCCAAAACTTTCATAAATAAAACCAAAGTGAAATAACTAAATTTATTTTAAAAGTGAAATAACTAATATCTATTTTTTTCAATTTGTATTAATAAATATTTATAGTCAGCAATACAATAATTAAAAATACATTTAATATCCACTAACGCTAGAATTAGAAGTGTTAGCATTAGATTTGAAGAGAACTTTTAGTCTGAAATTTATTGGCATCACTGTCAAAAATATTATAATAAGAAATGTCATAGGTCATAAAAAATATAGCATAACAATGCAATAGGGTTTTAATGGTGATAGAACAAAACCATCAATATATCCTACACCGGAGAAGGGTCTTATAATTAAATGGAGGACTCCACTACAAGTTCTGGAGTACAAATATGTTGGGTGCTTCTTTACTCGTTATGGACGTAATTCAACACTGGTGTTTGGGAGTGTCAATGGTGACAACACCATGGTGGATTGATCAATCAACAAATGCTAAGTATATCACTGATGTTTTGAATGTAGGACTCGTGAGAAGGGGATTGTGACCAAACAAATCATATGGGGATTGTGACCAAAGAAGAGATAGAAATGTGCATAAAGGAATTTCTGGAAGGAGAGAGTAGGAATGGGATTAAAAGGAATTCATATAAGTGGAAGGAATTGGCCAAAGTGACATTAGATAAAGGTGGAAACTATGACAAGAATATCAAAGAGTTTGCAGCAAAACTTCTATGCAGGTCCAATGGTTCTGCAGAGTAAAAGGTTCAGTTTGCATATTCAAATGTTGTAAAAGATGTTGTAGAAATCAACCTAATAAGTTGTGGAGAAAGATTTTTTGCATGTTTTGGTTGTGTTCGTTATGCGAAGGAGATCATGCACAAAAGTACCCATCAACCAAGCTTTTATTAGATTTGACATTGCTTTATTAATGTTCCGAAACTAGAATAAAGCCCTTATCTTGTTGAATATGTACATATATTAGAATCATAAAAAAACTACTTGAAAATATATAAAAATCTGATACATAACTCAAATATACTTTAATAAAAATACATAATATTGATCCAATATCCAATTATTGATACAATCAATGAAGTTTAACAATTAAAGTGTAGATGGTTAATCTATCATGAAAATTAGTAAACATGTACACATCTATACTTTCATCGACCAAACTTATATGAAGAATCAATCCAATCATTTGGTAAATCCGATAACTTTATAGGGTTAACCGTATCATCATCTTCTAAGATCTGATGTGGGCTCAAAAAAGGTTTAGGAGGTATTTGGAGGAAATCAACATCTGATTCAAGCATCTCAACAACTTTATGCATTGAGGGACGATCATCAGGCTTTAATTGTATGCACCACAACGCCACAATCATCACCTTTTTTAATATTTTCTTTTCATATTCCGGGGCATCTTCTTGTGTTTCTATGTCCTTTCTTTCACTAACTTTGTCATAAACCCATGCAGGAAAATAAATCCGACTTGAATAATTGGCCAATGCATTCAAGTTCTTTCTTCTTCCTACCATATCCATTAATAACATCCCAAAACTATAGACATCAGCTTTGAAAGAAACACCTCCAATATTTTTATACAATAATTCAGGAGCCATATATCCAATTGTTCCTCTGGCAGTTGTGAGAGACACATTATTATTACCTGATGGGTATAATTTGGCCAGTCCAAAATCTGAGATTTTTGGAATAAATTTATCATCCAGCAGAATATTGTGAGGTTTGATATCAAAATGTAAAATTTGCATATCACAACCTTGATGAAGATATTCAATTCCACGAGCCACTCCAAGAGAAATCTCATACATTTTATTATTGCTTAGTGGGACACTACCTTGTTTAGAAAAAAGATACTTTTCAAGAGATCCATTAGGCATGAATTCTAATATAAGAGCACGTTTTGATCCCTCAATAGCAAAGCCTATGATTCGCATGACATTGACATGGTAAATTCTCCCAATAGTGGCAACTTCGTTGATAAAATCTTGTCCATTGGCTTTTGACTTATCCAATATTTTTACTGCTACAAAACGACCACTTCGAAGCTTTCCTTTATAAACTGAGCCATAGCCTCCTTGTCCCAACTTGTCTTTAAATCCGTTTGTTATCTTCTTAATTTCTGAATAATTATATCTTATTGGCATGAGGTCATCACCATGACTTTGTAAGAATTTTTCAATATTATTATACATGGATAAATGCCTTCTTTGCCACTTGTAGATAAGTAAGATTACGAGACATGGAAGACCACAAAGGAATAATAGCGCATGCAATGCCGCTGTGTAAAAACATCACAAAAACAATCAATATTGAAAAAATATATGATTTATTAGACTTTCATATCAACATTTTTTTTTATGAATAGAAAAGTGATTTTCATTATGTATCTCCATGTTGAGTCCTTCCAATTTAATAGTGTATCTATGAAAGCATATTTTTTTTGGAACATCAAATTCTTATCTTAAAATTAAAATAAAATATTCATATAAATATTTCTTTTATTTTATGCTACGTATAAATATTTGTGTGAGCATGCATGCTTTAGTTTTGCCCATAATTTTATTTTAAACATTAGCTTAATACTTGTTTACATCACTAAAAACCATTTATATGAATATTCTAACTCTTAAAAATTAACTGTTATGAGCCAAAACTTGGAGATCATTTCTTGCACTTAATTTTTCCTTAATCATGTGTAGAGCTTATGCTTTAAGATGACTTTGTTTTATGTCTGATGTACATGAATTGAATGTCTCACAATTAGTCTAAAAAAGCAAAGTAAAATACTTACCGATGAGGACAAGTAACACAAGTAGCAGCGTCAAGAACAAATTTACGAGGATGATTAGTAAATTTGAAGCGATGGTCGTTCCTACAAGAAAAACACGAGGACAATTAATTGAAAAAAATCGATAATAATGAAAAAAAACTAAGAATCATAAATAAATATTATATAAATGCAATGCTAGGTGACTTGTAATGCTCTTTTAATAAATCACTTGATAAAAGACTAATTGAAAGGTTATGAATCGGAAAAACAAGGTCAAATGGTCAATGACCCACAACGGAAATAATTAGTACTATAATACGAAGAAATTAATAGGTTAACTCACCTGGGTTTCGATAAGACATGGCCTTGTGATCTATATTCACCAAAAAAAAAAAACAAGGAAAGATAGTGTCAGAATGTAAAACCTTTAAAAATAAACAACAAAATAAGAGTTTTATCTAACAATTGTATAAGAGTTTGCAGAGGATTTTACTTGTGAAGACATATTAAAATATCATTAGAAATACTTTAACTTTAATTAATAATTTAAGTTTTTAAATTAAAATTATTACTTTAATCACCAAACTAAATAAAGAATTTGAGGGTTTTTTATATAGAAAATAGAAAAATCAAATCTCAACATGGTTTCGAGCTTAATAATGAATTCAAAGAAATTATTTGATTAAAAACAAACCTAAATATAAGATTGCTCAATCATGTGAGTTTATTTTAAAATAAAAATTAAAATGTAACTGACCGGATTTGATTCACTTCGATTATTCTAGTTATTTTATTATTATTTTATATAAATTAACATTATAGTATTCAAGTAAATTCAATAAAAAAACATATATTAAGTTCCTTTCAGAAGAAATAAATTAACTCACCTATGCTTCGATTTATTATCGACATGACACCTATATTTATATCAGACATTAAAGAGTTAGCATGAGAGTGTAAAATCCTGATGAATAAATAACAAAAGAAAACCTTCTTTGCGAAGAAAATGATTAGGGTAAATGCAACAAGTCCAATCCATGTATTTCAAGAAAACAAACAAGACAAGCAATGGTCCTCACCTTTCAAATACCTGGCATTCAACCATGTGCCTTTCAACCATATTGCTACAGCTCGTGGAAACGAAAAAATCATATCAGTGTTCCCGGGACATATCAAACTCGAAAAAACTAAAGGATAAAAGAACATATATTTGGGCTTTATAAGTTATTTTGAGGTTCTTGTACTTGTAAAATATTAGTGCTCCTTCTCTTGATAGTGCTATAATTAGACAAAATAAATCAACTCACCCATAATTCGATTTATTGCCCAATCGATACCTGAATCACCAAAAAGATACTGAGTCATTGTCAGCGTGCACGGGTTCGATGAATGAAAAACAGAAGAAAACCGTAATATATATGATCGAGCCTAAGGTACATGCAACTTTTTGTAAAATCGAGCAACAGCAAATAAGATTCCAATAGTCATCACCTTTTAAAAAACAGTTTATCACGATTCCAACTGCAATATTTCAAGGAAAAGAAAAGGTCGTATCAGTGTTCAAATCTTATTTTAAGATTACATAGATCAACAATATTTAGTTTTTTATCATTCTAAAATAAAGCAAATACGGTATGGATAATCACAGGCATACTTACCACAGTAGGAGGCCATGGCTGTTTTATCAAAGTACCCGCAGCGGTTCTCTCTGACAGAACCACAACAGGGCGAGAACCATGAAAGCTCGAACCCATATACCAAAATATCATGCACATCTATATACGACATATTGGTCTTGTTTTCTGGCAGGAGAAATCCAGGCACATAACAAATCAAATTTATACGGCACAAGTCTGGTATGTCGGCCATTTTAACACCACCAACCATGACATAGGAATAACCTTCCATATTAAAGAAGCTGGGAGAAGAAACACTGCTAGACGAAGTAGAATTATATGCAGTGCTACTGTCATTTTTGCAAGAAGTGTCCACTATATAAGATGGAGGACTCAGTATCGGATTTTCACAACTTATGAAAACAAACGTAAAAGAGCTTTTGACTGAGTAATCTAACCGGCGAAAACTAAGTGGATGGGGGAGGGAGAAGCAATCATCTTTCTGAACAGCAGCATCCACAAGTCGAATTGATAAGTCACTGTAATTGATTGCCTGAACATAATATTTTACCATGTTCAAGTGTAAAGTTAGGCGCTCGTTGTTTTCACAAGCAAGTTCATAGTTTTTGTTGCCACAGCTTTCGGGATCGGTACTTAATCGAAAAGGGTAGCTAATATTATTGAAATTGCCACAAGAAGAAGGAGCGCAGTAATTGTTGGTCTTTCTAGCACTGCAACTATGGTGAGTGGATAGGATCACAAGCAAAAGAAGGGCTGCATACGCACCAAAGAGGTGCCTTGATATTTTACTGGACATCGAAGGAGAAAACTTTCAGAGAAATCAAATAATCGCTTTGTTACCCTTCGCACAAAAGGTTTGTAAGATCTTGGGAACAATACTCATCCGCAGACTACGAATGCCATCTTGGATCAATACGAAAGGAAATCAATCAATGGTCACACATTAAAGTCTTTGAATTATTGAATGGTCTCTTCCATTGATTAAGAATTAGGAAATTGCATGTAGAGTTCCCACCAACCAAGGGGAAGACTTCTGAATGGCCTCCACATACAAAGTCAAGCTCGTCTACATCTTGGACCATTCTAAATGCGATGCAAACGAGCCCACAAAAGAGAAGCAAAAATGGAAAGAACAAAAAAAATATACACGTAGTCTTCCTTGAAGTTTCCAAGTCGGTAAGAGAAAAAAGTGGGGAAAAAATGTGGTGCCTTTGAAGCGATCTTTCATGTCCGGTCCCATCTTGCAACGAGTAGAAGATAATTTAGAGGGGTTATTGTTGGTCAAAATCACAAAATCTCAAGTGCATAATTCGTAAAAAGTAATTAAGTGAAGGAGTAAGTTATCCTAACAAATTCTATGAGGATTCACGAAAAATATCAATAATACCAAAATTATTAAACCTCTTATTCAATTATTGAAGTTTGTTTATGAATATGCCATAACTAATACTGTGCAAATTTATCAATTGAATTTTTTTTATTAATAATTATGTTTTACTAAGTAAGTCACTAATCTCACTCAACTATCAATGAATTATTTTAATGAGAAAATGTTATATATTTTTGTAAAAATTCTAAACTTGTCAAAATTCATTAGAAACGATAAAACCTTTAAGAGTTACACAAGTTCTATAAATATCTCTATCCTATTGATTTCTTATGTATTTCAAACAATAGCTAAAACAATTATAGTTTCTCAATCTCAAATTGAATCCCAAATCATGTACACGGTGATCAAGCATTAAGTTCAGATAAAATACTTAATAAATACTAGAATAAAGAACCACTCTATAGTTAAATTAAAAGGAGACAAACTTGATACAATAAATATTACTTATGAGTATGGAAAAATAAGAGAATTTGATGTTTTGAAGTGATTGTTCTTCGTAGCTTCTTTCTTTTAGTTTTAACTGCTTTTGCTCTTGGATGTCGCCTCCTGTCTCTTGTTGTGTGTTTTGGGTATCAAAAAACATGTGCTAACTGTTGTCTAACAGGGTTGTAATAGTCTGACTAGTTTTATCCTTTAAAGGAAAGGAAATTAGTTTCCTTTTATATCACAAATTCTAACTAGTTGAAGAGAAATAAGCGGCTTAACCTATTAGTTAGCCTTTTCAATGTATATGTGTTTTGTGTTTTTCATGATGAGTTCAAGGACTTAATAATTAGTCTTGCAACCAAGGCAAAACATCTTTCATATGCAGGTATTCATAGCTATCTCCTTACTCGTAAGTTCCTTCATAAAACCTTCTTTCAAACAGCTGATTGCCAATCTTGCTCTTGATAATATCTCTTCTCCTAATCCTATGGAATGGTTCCTAGAAACTAGTGCAAATTAATATGTTAGACTTGATCTTTAAACTATGACTGGGTTTGAACCTTATCTTAATAATGATTATCATAACCCAATTTTTGATAATATAAAATTCAACAAAATAAAAAAACAAAAAATTAAGGTTTGGATCAAGACAGCACAAATGAGAAGCTTTGAGGGGTTAATCATATTGGATTTATAACTTTGAAAGAAATTGAAAAAATTAACAGGTATGAGGTTTTAATTAAACTTTGATTGGGTTTAATTAATGATATCTGGAGTTTGATTAAATAATAAATAAGTTTGAGGACTTAATTAATCTTAAATTTAGTTTAATTAACAAAATCAGAGACATAATTGAATAAATATTAATTTTTTGAGTTACTTAAAGATAAAATTACAAGTGATCAAGGTCTAGGGATATTTTGTGAAAGGTGTCGAAATTCTATCTAAGGGCCTGAATAAAAACATGTTGAAACTTGGAGGACTAGATTGAAAAATTACCGCCCAGATGAGAAACGACACTGTTTTTCATTTCTAGTCATCGTCTTCTTCCTCTAAGAACGAAAGAAACTCCGTGCAAAGAAAGAGAGGAAGAACATTAATTGCCACCACAATCAAATGAATAAACTCCATGATTTCTATTGTCATTTCTTAGATTATTTCCTTCAGTTAGCATGTCTTTGAGACAGGGAAGAAACCACCACTAATAGTCAGTAACTACGGGACTATTGGTGTCCCAATCTACCCAAAAACACGGGGTTTAAAGAGTATCCCCACATGGAGATAAACACCAAGGGAGATAAGGATTGAATCTCATATCCAAGTCACCGCAGGACTTATCCTCTGCCAAGGAACGAAGAGGCGTACTGGGGAACAACCAGTTGGTTCTACCGCTATAAAAGGCCAATGAGTAGCCAGAAAAAGGGCAAGGAGAAAAGAAGCAGAAAACAGGGAAAAAAACAGAGAAAATGAATAGAAGAGGAAATCAGAGGAGAGCAGAGAGTAATTAAAAAAACCCCAACAAATAGAGACAAAAGAATAGAGGGGAAAAGACTAAAAGGAAGAGAAAGAGGATAATATTCTCCGGCCGATGCTCGGATCGATACCTTCGTCTTCTTCTTCATCTTCACCAGGTAAAACCATTCACCTCTGTTTCAAATGTAAATGTTGCAAGACACTGCGAAGGTAATTAATTATTTTCCTATTGTGCAGTGCACGCGTGAGGTCAGTCACGCGTGCCTGCTGCACAGCCAGGTCATTAGCTTGAATCAATGAGTAGGGTGCATCCAGCTAAATTCATATTTAAAATAAATTTAATTATTTAATATATATTAAAATATTATCGTGTTTTTTAATTATTAATTTATTTAAAATTTTAAAAAAAATCCTAAGTAAATTTTTATTTTATCGAGTGAAACATAATCATTCCAATGCCCATAAAAAAAACTAATTTTTATTTAATATTAAAATACATTTTAAATATACGTTTATAATTATAGATATGAAAATAAAATAAAATAAAATAATTTTTTTGATATTTTTGAAATATTAAAATAATTTTGATAATTTTAATAAATTGGTTATTAAAATTCAAAATAAATACTAATATATTTATTTTTATTTTTTAAAATTTTTTTGTATAAAAATATGATATGAAAATTTTTTGTAAGCTTGAGAGACTTGACTGTATGTATTAAAAAAAAGTTTTTTTTATTTTTTTTATATAATATTTTTAACATTTCAGAGAAAATCGAATATTTTTAATATTAAATTTATATCTTTATAGTATAAAAATAAAAATTAATATTAAAAAAATTAGTAAAAAAATACACTAGATAACAAAATATTGTTTTTAAAGGATTTTGAATTTTTTTGAGATTTGTTTTTAACCATATAGCATATACTGGTGAGCTATTGGGTTGGTCGTTCTTCTTTTTCTCTGTGCTTTCTTTTTGTTATGTTTCTATTCTTACTCCTCTTTGTTTCTCAGTTTTCCTTCCCTTTTTTGTTCATTTTTTCCTCTTTTGTTTTTCTCCTTTCCTTTCCTTCCCATGTTCTCTCATGTTTTTCTTTCTTTTCTTTTCTCTTCAGCTTATTTCCTCTCCTGTTTCTTTGTTTTTCTGTTTTGTTCTCTCCCCTAGTTTCTTTTAATTAAAACCAAAATTAACTTAAAAATCATTTTTTATTGCAATCAAACCATTCAGAAACTCAATTAATTTTTTTTAAAAAATCTAATGCGAATCATCTATTTCTTCACTATTATATATGAACCCCGGAAGCTTTGACAACGTACATTTCATGAAATGTTCTGCATTATGTTGGAGCATGCCAAAATCTATAGATCCACTTGTTTTGAAGTGGACGTTACTTGTTTTGAAGACAGGTTCAAATGAAGAGCATTCCAATGCTATCCTAAGGTATTTTATGGGCAAATTGGAATGACAGTCATAAATTGATTTTCCAGGATAGGATGCCAAATTGGGATACAATGTTTGAGCTCGTTTTTCATGGATTTTTATCTCTTCTATATGGGAATGACTTACTTAGAGGCTCTAATGGTATTTTGAAATGGTCAAACAAGTGATGATGGAGTGTTCTTCACTTTCATTTTTTATTATTTTCGTTTTCATTTTACAATTATTCTATATTATATACAATTAAGCTCTGTTTTTTCATCCAGGAACTTCCAAGATAGCTATGATTAGCCAACATAAACAAGTATAAACAATTGCCCACTGCATCATAAAGTCTCAGCTTACCCTTAAGCTTTGCTAAAAAAAAGTAGAATAGACCAGGTTCCTCTAAGCAAACGACATGTCACATATTCTTTAATGATTCATGTCAATCTATGAACAAAACGGTTTTGGGCCAATAATTACAGGACAGCGATCTGAAAGACCTCTTTAGAGACCGAAGAGCTTGCAGCTGCTGAAGCTCAACATCCATTGAAAGCTTGCAAAAGCCCTATCTATCTGCTCACAGATCGTTCTCGAGATCAAGAGTACCTCCTTCCAGTCAATGGAAATTCAATAAGATCACCGGAAGATATGAAAGTAGTGAAAGCGCTCGATCCACTTCTATTAACCAAACGACCCTCTGCAAAGTACTGAAAGTTCAAGTTGTGTTTCCATGGTTGTGGATTTGAGAATAGGTTATAGTCAATAACTTCGAGATATTTTAATAATATTTTTTAACATAAGGGAGGATCTACAAAAATTTCAACGAAATTTATATGTAGTTGTGGATCAAGAACATGTTATGACAGCTCTCTCGTATAGTTAATTTGATGCTCGGCCTTTACTAACAATCAAGTGGAAGGTTCAAAGGTTATCAGTTTGAATATTTTTCATGATCTGAGCTTTTTCTTAAAATAAAAAACAATGTCGGTTAAGATTTTCACATAGATTATTCTTTTTACCCATATCAGACAATAATCATGTTAGCTATGTCCGTCATGAGATTACTCTTAATGTTTACAAAAATAAGCTCACATGGATATTAGTGACACCACAAAACCATACCCGCAATGGATTGCGGGCAACAGAACAAGTTACGATCTATATATGGTGGAAGCAAATACTCTTAAAATAAAATAATTAAAGTTAGATTATTTTTAAAATATATAATTTCATTAATATAGAAAACAAAAGTTATCCAACTTAGTTAATTTTAAATATTTAAGATTATTTTCACCTTTTAAATAAAATAAATACTCACATTATATTGCAAAATAATTCTAAAATTCATCCAAAAGTTCAACTACAGTTGCAAAAGTAAGGTTCAACATGTTTTTTGCTTCCACATAATACTTACGGTGTGCTATTGAAACACTTTCACAATAAATTTGCATCATTTTTAATGGATGTTGCGGTGTTTCTCAAATTCCTTTGGTTTAGATTAAAAAGGAATTTTATCGAAAGTGTTTACAAATAAAAAATATTTTAAAAATCAAATTCTACCCTCATTTTTCTTTAAATGTATCTTTAAATCAATCCAACATGAAGACGAAAACTTGACATGTCAGTTCTCCATGTCCTCCTATCATTAATCACATGTGAACGATAAAAGATAAAATAAACTATTATTAAAATTTTATTTAGACCATCATGCTTGCATGCTGGTTTTAGTGTCATTTTGAAAATTTATTTCATTAAATTATATAGAAATTAAAATGGATTTTCACATGACACCAATGGATGTGTTTGTTTAGCTAAAATCTAGTTTTTCACGTATTTCTTTTTTATTTTGATAAAAAAATATTTTTTTATCAACCACGTGAATTTTTAAATGAAAACTTTAAATAATTCAAATAAAAATTCTAATGGCTAGAAATAATATAAAATTATTCTTTGTAACTCATCTGACAATTTAAATTCTTAAATAAAAAATGATACTTTAACACTAATGATTTAATTGAAGGTAAAAAAATATATCTTTTCATTCGAAATTATAATTTTTTATTCATGGAATTCTTTTTTTAGACAAAAATATATTTTCTAAAAGCATGATTTTTTAAATAAAAACTTACCAAAAATAAAAAATATGCACCTGTCAGCTATAAAAGCTTATTGTTTATTACTAATTCATGCATGACTTTTATAAACCTGATCAATAAAACCTTTGGAATAATTTTATATAATCTGTCTATCAGTCTAGCTGGCTTTTAATTTGACCCCACTTTAATTTGAGAATTAAAGTGATATCTGCAATTATCGATCTAGTTGGTTAGAATGAAACGGTCTATATGCTTACTTGATTGAATTATTTTTATCCAGATGTTGGTAAACGGATATCCAGTTAATGAACAAAATCAATAAACTTAAAGCTTAAATAATAATTAATACATTATCAAAATTAATAATCACTAAGCTATATTATTTGCATTATTAACGACCAAATTGATATGAAGAGTCAATACAATCATTTGATGGATCTGATAACTTTGCATGATTAGCTCTATCATCATCTCCCAGCATCTGATATGGGGTGAGAAAAGGCTTAGGAGGCATTTGTAAGGATTCAACATTCGATTCAAGCTTCTCTACAACTTGATGCATTGAGGGACGATCAACAGGTTTCAATTGTATACACCATAATGCCATAATACTTACGGTGTGCTATTGAAACACTTTCACAATAAATTTGCATCATTTTTAATGGATGTTGCGGTGTTTCTCAAATTCCTTTGGTTTAGATTAAAAAGGAATTTTTCGAAAGTGTTTACAAATAAAAAATATTTTAAAAATCAAATTCTACCCTCATTTGTTTTTTTAAATGTATCTTCAAATCAATCCAACATGAAGACGAAAACTTGACATGTCAATTCTCTATATCCTCCTATCATTAATCACATGTGAACGGTAAAAGATAAAATAAACTATTATTAAAATTTTATTTAAACCATCATGCTTGCATGCTGATTTGAGTGTCATTTTAAAAATTTATTTCATTAAATTATATAGAAATTAAAATGGGTTTTCACATGACACCAACGAATGTGTTTGTTTAGCTAAAATCTAGTTTTTCACATATTTCTTTTTTATTTTGATAAAAAAATATTTTTTTATCAACCATGTGAATTTTTAAATTAAAACTTTAGATAATTCAAAGAAAAATTCTAATGGTTAGAAAATAATATAAAATTATTCTTTGTAACTCATCTAACAATTTAAATTTTTAAATAAAAAATGATACTTTGACACTAATGATTTAATTGAAGGTAAAAACATATATCTTTTCATTCAAAATTATAATTTTTTATTCATGGAATTCTTTTTTTAGACAAAAATATATTTTCTAAAAGCATGATTTTTTAAATAAAAACTTACCAAAAATAAAAAAGTATATGTCTTCCAGCTATAAAAGCTAACTAATTGTTACTAATTCATGCATGACTTTTAGAAATCTGATCGATGAAACCTTTGGAATAATTTTATATAATTTGTTTGCCAGTTTAACTGGCCTTCAATTTGACCTCCACTTTAATTTGGGAATTAAAGTGATATAAGTAATTATTGATCTAGCCGGTTAGAATGAAACTGTCTGTATGCTTACTTGATTGAATTATTTTTATCTGGAGGTTGTTAATGGATATCCAGTTAATGGAAAGAGTGAATAAACTTAAAGCTTAAATAATAATTAATACATTATCAAAATAAATAACTACTAAGCTATATTATTTGCATCATTTGCATTATTAACGACCAAACTGATATGAAGAGTCAATACAATCATTTGGTGAATCTGATAACTTTGCATGATTAGCTCTATCATCATCTCTCGACATCTGATGTGGGGTGAGAAAAGGCTTAGGAGGCATTTGTAAGGATTCAACATCCGATTCAAGCATCTCTACAACTTTATGCATTGAGGGACGATCAACAGGTTTCAATTGTATGCACCACAATGCCACAATAATCATCTTTTTCGTTGTGTTCTTTTCATGTTCCATGGCATCTTCTTGTACTTCTATATCCTTTCCTTCACTAACTTGGTCATAAACCCACAATGGGAAGTAAATTTGGCTTGAATGATTTGCCAATGCATTCAAGTTCTTTCTTCTTCCTACCATTTCCATCAATAACATCCCGTAACTATAAACATCAGCTTTGTAAGAGACACCTCCAATATTCTTATAACATAGTTCAGGAGCCATGTATCCCATTGTTCCTCTAGCAGCAATGAGGGGCACCGTGTTATTATTTGTTGGGTACAATTTGGCTAGTCCAAAATCTGAAATTTTCGGAACAAACTTATCATTAAGAAGAATGTTGTGAGGCTTGATATCAAAATGTAAGATTTGCATATCACAACCTTGATGTAGATATTCAATGCCACGAGCCACCCCAAGAGAAATCTCATATATTTTCTCATTGTTTAGTGGGACGCTACCCTCCCTAGAAAAAATGTACTTTTCAAGAGACCCATTAGGCATGAACTCATATATAAGAGCACGCTTCAATCCCTCGACAGTGAAGCCTATAAGTCGCACAACATTGACATGGTGAATTCTTCCAATTGTGGCAACTTCGTTGATAAAATCTTGTCCATTAGCTTTTGACTTGCCTAATAATTTAACTGCTGCAAAACGACCACTACGAAGCTTTCCCTTGTACACTGAGCCAAAACCTCCTTCACCCAACTTGTCTTTAAATCCATTGGTTATCTTTTTAATCTCTGAGTAAGTGTACCTTATCGGCATGAGATCATTATCATGACTTTGCAAGAATTTTTCAATGTCTTCGTACATGGATAAATGTCGTCTTCGCCATTTATAGATCAATAAAGTTAGGAGACATGGAAGCCCACATGTGAATAGCAGCATATGATATATCACTATACAGAGACATTACAAAAATAGTTAGCATTTGAAACATATCAAAATATTTTACAAATACTTCATTGATTTTAATGACGAGTACATGCATGTGAGCTATGTGGGAATTTTTCATTCTAATTCTTCAATTTCAAAAACTTATCGTCACGGCTCTCAAGACTCTAATAAATACCTCATGAAATTGAAAACAAAACTGCATCATCCATGCAAGTCTTATTACTACCATTCTTTTTTAATGATAATCGATACTATTATTAATATCATTCTTTCCATTTAGAAAATTAAAGGCCAACATAAAAATTTTTTTGATAGTTTTTATAAAATAAGATCATTCACGAAAAGAAAAAATAGAAAAGTGTTATCCTACAAAAATTGTAAATACTTTCAAAATACTCATGTTCTGTGTTTGATTCGAACGTTAGCTTCTAATGCTTTAAAATCATTGTTTATAATTGAAAACGAACATAGAAAGAATATTAGATACAGTAATTTGATGCAAAAATAATATGACTTTAACCTAAAGTTAAAACTTGAAATAGCAGGGATCGATTCATAAGATATATTTAAATTTCAAGGACTAATTTTTTACAACAAAATATATTTAATGAAAATATGTCATGAAAAAAAGTAATTTGCTAAGCTGTAATCGCTGTGTGCTGATATACATATATTTATTGTTTCACAATTAGCTAATAAAAGCAAAGTAAAATTCTTACCGATAAGAGCAAGTGTCACAGTGGAAAAGAATGTGAGAAAGGGTAGTTTAGTGTACGTCGGGAAATCATCACAATAAATATCTGCCAAATAAAAAATGAAAATAAATAAATAAACAATGGAATGAGTGAGAATCAATTCCTTCAAAGTAAAAGCATTATAAATTGTAAAATAACAGAGAGATGATAGGAAATCTAACTAAATTGGAATGATTGAAAATTATAGCTAGATATAAGAAGATTAGAAGTGATCATATCTTATTTCATTTAGATCTTCTGATTAGAGTAGAAGATTAAATTATTTTTAAAGGGTTTTATTTTATCAAAATCTAAGAGTTTAGTGATCGCAAGAACATAGATAATAGAAAGGATTCAGTTTAAAATTATTTTATTGAAACTTGGATTGAAAAGGAGAAGATTTTTTAGGGTCTTTTATTTGTTTTATTAGAAAAATAAATATTAATCAGTACTCTTTCTGTAAAATGATATAATTACACAAAATAAATTTACTCACCCCTCCTATCAAATCGACAAATTATCCAGCGGATAGCTATAACCACCAAGAAAATATGAATCAGCGTGCAAAATCTTGATGATGAATTAAAAAAAAAAAAGGTAAAAAAAAAAACCTCATTTTCGAAGAAAATGCGTAAAGTAAATGTATCGTTTTGTAGAACATATAAGACCGTAATAGTCCTCACCTTCCGAAAAAGGGTCTACCAGCGTCCTCGCGACTGCATTTCAAGAAAAAAAGGTCAACACCATTGATAATTACGAACTTATAATTTTAACTGAAGTGAATAACATTTATTAAAATATAAAATAAACCCTTAACATAAAAACGGAAACCAAGCAATATTGGAGCCTTATAATATAAAATAAAGCAAATATTGTATGCATAATCATAATACAGTACTTACGGTATGGTTCTGTGTAATCGTTAAAGCAATTGTTGTCCTTCACGGTGGCTTCATCAAGGTTGCAGCGGTTCTCTTTGCCATAATGACAACAGAAAGAGAACCATGAAAGCTCGAACCCATATACCAAAATATCATGGACATCTGTATACGACATATTTGTCATATTTTTTGGCACATAATAAATCAAATCTACACGGCACAAGTCAGGTACATCCTGGATCCCCCCATCAACCATGACATAGGAATGACCTTCCATATCGACGCAGCTGGGAGAAGAAATACTGCGAGACGAAGAAGAATTATATGCAGTACCACTGCCATTTTTGCAAGAAGAGGTATCCATAATATAATCTGGAGGATTCAGCATTTGATTCTCGCAACATAAAAAAGTTAGCACAGAACTGTCTGTCCAATTTATCTCATAATAATAATTGCCGTCTGCAGAGCCGAGCCATGGATATTCTGTAATAGAACGATGAGGGATGGAGGAGCAATCATCCTTCTGAACAGCAGCACTCACAAGTCGAATTGTGAAGTCACTGTAATTGATTGCCTGGACATAATACTTTTCCATGTTCAAGTATAAAGTTGGACGTACGTTGTTTTCACAAGCAAGTTCAAAATATTTGTTGCCACAGCCTTTGGGATCGGTATTTAGTCGAAAGGGGTAGCTAATATTACGGATATTACCACAAGAAGAAGGAGCGCAGTAATTGGTGGTGTTCTTTGTAGCACTGCAACTATGGTAGGAGGATAGGATCACTAGGAAAGGCAGGGCTGCATATGCACCGAAGAGGAGCCTGAATACTCTAGTGAACATTGAGAGAGAAACTTTCTTTGGGAAACCAAATAATGTGCTTTGTTACACTTTGATAAAGAGATATAAATAATGTCTTGGGAACAATACTCGCCAACAGGCTCGCATAACATCTCGGCCACAAATTGAAGTCTTCGAGTTATTAAATAGTCTACACTTACAGAGTCCATTCAACATTTTTGAAATTTTCAAAAGGAGGAGACTTCCTTGAAGTTTCCAAGTCAATGAGAGCTAAAAAAAAAAAAAAGCAACGAAACAATGTGGTGCCATTCAATACTTAAATATAAATAGAGGAAGATGCAAATCTGAATATATATTTTTTTCAAAGGGGAACGATGTCTTTAGCCTTTGGGAATGAAAACTCACAATATATTTTTTTTTCAGAAATATATTTTTTTCTAAAATTTTATTTCCAATTTTATTTATACATAAAAATTTTAATTAAAAATCCAAGTAAATAAAAGGATTCATAAAACTTTTACAATTATATTGGCAAATCGTAATAATACTCTCATAAGTAGGAGACCACGAAACCAAAGTCTTTGGAAAAACTTTCACCCAACCCTTAATTCTTAACAATATATATATATTCATCAATTTAAAAAAAAATATTTAATCTCATCAACTAATTAAGTAATTGAATTTTAATGAAGTATTATATAAAAAACAAAAATTAATTACTTACTTAATTTTAAATATTTAAAATTATTTTTGTCTTTTTAAAAAAAAAACATCAGCATAAAATTAAAAAAGATATAATTCGAAAATTCATCCAAAAGTTAAACTACTATTGCAAAAGTGAGGACATTTTTGGCTTCCACGTAGTATTGGCGACATGCAATTGAACCAATTTCTAAATTCATTTGGAAAAGCAAGCATCTAGGTGGTGGCCAAGTGGTAAGAACTTGGGATCAAGGGGTTTGCTCCCTCTGTGGTCTCAGGTTCGAGTCCTTGGTTGCTCATATGATGGCCACTGGAGGCTTACATGGTCGTTAACTTCAGGGCCCGTGGAATTAGTCGTGGTGCGCGAAAGCTGGCCCGGACACCCACGTTAATCTAAAAAAAAAAAAACAAAAGAAAAACATGCATCTATATATAAAAGAATGATTAATTTGAAAAAATAAATAAATTACAAAGTAAATATTTTATTTTCACAGAAAAGTCATGAACAAATTATTATAAACTACTTTGTATATCATGTCCATATGTAATTTTTAAAAAACCAATTGTTAACATTATTTGAAAATTATAACATATATAATCGGGTGCTTTCAAAATATCCTCTTTATAATTCAATTAAAAAGCGAGCTTTCTACAATGATCTTTAAAAAATTAAAAAAAAATAATTAAAAAGAGGGAGGGAAGTGATGGCTGAAAATTATCAAATTGTGATTAATTGCCTGCACGTAATGTCTTGCCACGTTCGTAATTCTCTAGATTACGAATACCGTCGATCTTGGATAACTACGAAAAGAAATCAATGGCCACAAATAACTAAAGTCTTGGAATTATTGCTTGGCTGCTCCCTATCTCAATGCTTAAGAGTTTAGGGAATTGCATGAAAAGTTCCCACCGATGAAGGGGAAGACCTCTCTGTGGCCTCCGCTTACAAATTCAAGCTCCTCTACATCTCGGGTCCATCCTGAATGCGATGCAGACGAGCCCCAACACAGAAGAAAGAAATGGAAGGCAAGAATGAAAGGAGTCTTCCCAGCTTGAAGTTAATATTTTCCTTAAATATTCTTGTTCAAATACCATCACAACACTTTAAATAGAAAAACTAACAAGAAAAAAAATCAAGTCCTATAATTATTAAAGTTAATACATCTAAAATAAGATAATTAACTTTAGTTTATATTTAATATCACTAACTGATTAAGTAATTGAATTTTAATAAAGTTTTACATATAAAGCAGAAATTATCTACTTGGTTAATATTTTAAATACTTTAAATTATTCTTATCCTTTAAATAAAACAAATATCAGCATAATATTGCAAAAGTGAGGCTGAAACATTTGTTTTTGCTTCTCCACGTAGTATTTGCGGTATGTACAATTGAAACACTTCTACAGCAAGTTTGCATGATCTTTAATGGAGGTTGCTTTTCATACGACATATGGTCCTATCTTTTCTTTTCTTTTCTTTTATTTCCTTTAACGCGGAGTTGCTGACGCCACAAACCAAGAGCAACGGCGGTCCGCCTTCCTTTGGGTCACTTGGTGTGACTGTCTGGAGAGGTCGAAAGAGAAAGGTAGAAGATGGATTTGGGTGGCAGTATCTGTTCCTTCAAAATTATTAAAATATTTTTATATTAAAAATTAACTGTTAAAAAAATAATTAAAATAAACTAATTCCAGACATTTAGTTTGTCATTCATGAAAGTTTTCTCATTTTGTTAACGGTTATTTTCTAAATAGTCATATTTTTAATCAAATCAATGATTATATATATATAAAAAATCAATAGCAAGAAGAGTTCCCACCGAAAGAAGGGGAGGACCTCTTGATGGCCTCCGCTTCCATAGTCAAGCTCGTCTCATTGAATCCCTGGAGAATTATGCACACAAATGTAAGGAGTCTTCGCTTGAAGTTTCCAAGTCTTCTCTTACATAAAGATTACGAAATAAAGTTTCCTATCTTCTTTATTTAACGCGGAGTTGCTGACACAACAAACTATGGCCCCTGTCGGTTGTTTGACGGAGGAAAACACCATCTAAATTTCTCAATGATTGTCGATGAAAAATATTTTTGAGTTAGAAAAAAAAAACTTGCTTTTTTATATAATTTTTGGTTAAATATATTTTCTAAAAGTTACAAATAAAAGCATAACTTGTTAAAGGGATGTCCAGAGGCTTTTTCATCATTTGATACTTTTTTTTTTAATTATCAAATACACTTAGAGGCAATTTAGTATTTTAATAAACATAAATATTATTACTTTTTTTATTTTTTAATAAAAAATTCCTATCTACTAATTTCTTGTTTATTGTTTTAATTATTACTTATTTTAATTTAAAAATATTTTATTTTTATTTTTTTCATGTCTTGAATGATGAAACTCTCGGTTATTGATACAATTCAATGAAGGAAAAGTGGAGCTGGTGGTCACTTTGGGTTGTTAGTTCCAGACACTGGTGATGTTGAAGATGAGTTTAAGTGAAAGGGGATGTTTTTTAAACTATTTTATTATTGTAAATATATTAAAAAAATATACTAAAACATAGCGAAGTTGAATAAAATTTAGATTTTAATATCTCTAACAACAAATCTGGGTTGGTCATTACATTAGTTTGATTTAAAAAATGTTTTTCTTCAACAAGATCTTAAAGGAGTTCACATGAAGATACACTATAGGCTCACAAACTGAAGGAGCATGCAAGTTGAAGAAGGATCTATATAGGTTAAAACAATTACCTAGACAAGGTAACTTAGATCATACATTATTTCTTAAATACAGAAAAAGAAAGGTGAAAACTTTGATAAAATAAGTTGATGATACAATAATTACAAACAATGATGCAGAAGAAATTCAAATACTTCGAGAAAATGTATGACAGCTAAGTTTGAAATAAAGAGCCTTGAAGGGCTAAAATACTTCCTAGGCAATGAGATGGCTAGATTAGCCAGAGGTATTCTCTTCTCTCAAAGAAAGTATATGTTCAAGAAGATTCTTAGATGCTTGAAATCAATTTCTGTAAGGGGATCGTGCATGTTCTCAGAAAATAAGCACTTGAACATTGATGGATGTATAGAAGCATCATCGAATACAAATTCCACGTCAGGTTACTTCACCTTTGTAGGAGGTAACCTCTTGTCACATTGTAAAGTACAAAAGGCTGTAGCATTGCCCAGTGCAAATATATGCTGAGTTCATAGGAATGATCAAGAGGCTTTGTGAGCTATTATGGCTGAAGGAGTCGCTAGCTCATAAAAATTGGCTACGAACACACTAGGAAATGGGATGAGGCTACTCTGTGACAACAGGGCAATCTAATCCAGCTCAACATGACCACACAAAACATGATGAGGTAGATAAAGACGCCATCAAGGAAAAACTCAAGACCAGGATAATTTAATTCTCATTTGTAAAATCTGAAGACCAGTTAACAGATATACTAACCAAAGCAATTTCTAACATGGAAAACAAACCGTATAGCAGCAGCAGCAAATACCTCTCTTGCCAGCCTTCAACCTGACCTAAGCTCCATAAGAACGACAGGAATGTCAAACGTTCACCGCCTTTCTTACAGTCTATTCATTACCTTTCCTCCAAAACGAAAGGTCTCTTGCCTTTTTGGGGGCTAGACACCGGGAGTAAGCAACTTCTTTCCATTCATTTTTAAAGAAAAAGATATACATAAAGAGAAATTCTAAATAAAAATATCCTTGTAATTTTTTACAAGTTTTGAAGTTTTTTTTCTTTTTTCTTATCTCTGTTTTTTTCAAAATAAACATAAGAAATCAACTAATATAATATTACTAGTTACTTCCTATTCCTGTTCTTCTTCCTCTCTTATTATGCTAATTATATCCATTGTTCTGCTGCTTGGTTCTTCATCCTCTCCACCTGCACTAAAGCTGCCTTTTTGATGGGATTGTTGTCCCAAGCAGACCAATTATGTTAGAGGACTTCAATTGAGTTCGGAAAGATAGATGTTGAATGGATGTAAGAACGACAGGAATGTCAAACGTTCACCGCCTTTCTTACAGTCTATTAACTGCCTTTCCTCCATAACGTAAGGTCTCCTGCTTTTTGGGGGGTTAGACACCGGGAGTAGACAACCAATAAACAGCACGATTTCTCTTCATTATGGTGAAACAGAACACAAGAAAATATTTAGTAAAATTATTTTACAGATACTCGACATTACCTCCTTATCCATTAGATCAAATAACTATTTGCACTTTCAGTCCACAGAATGCAAGATTCGTGGAAAACAGAACTAAATTATAGCCAAGCTAGTGACAACTATTTGTTTTAAAAAGAAACAAATAACAAAACCTTACCGCTAAAAATCAGTAACATCCCAATCATTACGAATGGTGAAGCTAGACATGCCATGAATACGATCAATAACATGACTTGAATTCAAGCACTCAAGAATACATTCCAGTGGTCACTGTAAGTCATTCGCTTAGCAACACAATATAATCACTTAAGATACATAATCCCTTTTTAAATGGGATACTTCAATAAGAGATCTATATAGAGTAATGTTGTTTGGGTTAGAATTGTTAATGATCAAAAATATACATATAGGTGTATCTTGTGTTTTTTTGGTACGATTCCTATTTCATATTGTTACTTGTTCTTTTATTGAAGCTAAATACAATTCTTGAACTTATGGTACTACTGAAATTTTATAAATTCATTCTCAATTTTTAGAGCTTTGTTTTTATAGTGTTTCTACGACGATATTATGGTGTAATAATTTAGATACTATTTATCTATTAATTAATTTTTTTTATGCTCACACTAAACATGTTAAGGTTGACTTTATTCATGATAGAGTAGCCAATTAGAAGATTCAGGTTCACTTCGTTTCTTCCAAGGATCAGCTCATGTTCTTACTAAAGTACTTTTTATACAACTCTACAATTGAAGAAATGATCCAATGACAAGCAGCTACGGTTCAAGATTTTTTGATAGGAGCACATGCTATTTGCAGGAAAAAAAAATTATAGCATTGTGTACAGAAATATAAAGTAAAATTACTATTTCAATTCATACAAGGATCCCAGGTGCACATATTATACATACAAAGGAACAAGAGAACAAGGACACAGCAACTCATTTTGATCTTAATCCCAATTTATTTGTCCCCTTAATGACCAATGAGTAACATGAAGCTCCAAAACTGTTAATTTCGTCGACGAAAATCCTCGGTCTTGTTCCATGTTTCCTCTTCTTGAAAATGTCACTGAATGCCTCCCTTTTTACTTCCTGCACTTAATTAATGAGCTCATTAAACATTGACTCAGAACAATGAGGTAAAACACAGTGGTCTTAGGCCAGTATATATTGCTGCTTCAGAGATTTAGGGCAAGAGATCCATACCATGGAAGCTTAAAAGTGTCTTTCCACCATCCTTGTTTTGAACAGTTGCAACAAACTTTATCCAGTCTTGTGATGATCTCAGAAAAGGTTGGTCTGACAACAGGTTCTGAATGCCAACATTCATCAATCAACCTGCATGAAGATCGAGATAGTTCCCAAAGAAATTAAGCTACTCCCTTGAGGTTGTTCCTCTCATTTCTATGAGCAAGACAATAGTGAGTCAAGCTTAAGAAGAGATCGGAAAACTATGTAAAACAAGAGAAATTAATAGCTCAAGCCCTGTCTCTAGCTGGTTTTTAGGGAACTGCCTTTACTTGATCAATATCGAATTTGCATAAGCTGTCGTTTTCTAGATCCATTGTACCATTCTTGGTTTTGGGACAACTTCCTAATCAATTTGCAAAAGAAATTGAAGGCATAATCCAAAACTTACTCTTTTAAATCTGGAGGGTAACTTCTTACTTTGATCTTGAATGGCGGTCTCTTTTTCTCTAAGCACATCAACTTCACCGCCTCTTCAGGAGTTTTAGGATGGAAAGGCTGCAGTCCCTCAAGCATCTAAGCTCAAACGAAAAACAAAGAGAAGAAAAGTCCCACTTAGCACTTAAATCCTCAAGTAAAAAACGATGCACTGTGCAAAGAATAGCAGTAATACATATGAAGGAAACAGGAAAGTACAACCAGCTTGCCAAATTAGACTGCGAAGTACCTCGTACAAAATGACTCCAAAAGAGTATGCATCAACGCTTCGATCGAATATTTCATCGTTATAAATCTCAGGTGCCATGTATACATCTGGAAAGCAATACCATCACTTAAATTCAAGTCAAGAACACATTGCAGTGATCCCTTTAAAGTTATTCACTCAGCTATATATGATGAGTTTACATGAAGAGTTCTGCTCTTAAAAGGAAGCAGGATGACAGAGTAAAAGTGTAAAAAAGACTTACTAGAATGGTCAATAAGAGTCCCTGGTGCTAATTTAGCTTTGTCAGGTGAAATGTTTGACACCCTTATCAAACCAAATCCAGCTACCTTCAATAGACCACCATTATCCAGCAAAATATTTCTGGCACCTTACCAAAATTTCCAATATTACAGAACAGTACATCTTAGGAAGCACAAATCAGTTTTCTATTTACACATCACATTAACTTCTGCATTTGTTGTCTTACTTTGGCTTTAAATCGCAATGGATGATCGGATCTGGTTTGCATTCATGAAGGTAGTTTATGCCCCTGATAACAAAAGATCGATCCATGCATCTTAAGATTGGAAAACATAGAGACTACTCAGAGGAATGTCTGTCACTTGGAAGCATTCTTAACTGTTCTTTCTGCGTGCATGTGTGTGCTGTGCTTCGGTTTTCGGGGACAAATACAGAATTCGATAATTGAACTAGCAGAGTTTTTTATGCAAGAAATTCATACTTGCCTGGCAATATCAAGACCAAATCTCAAAACTTTAGATGGGGACAACCGCCCCTTCTTCAAAAGATAACTTGCTAGGTCACCCTGAAATATACAAATACCACAGTTAAATCCACAAAATGAAAACCTAAAAAAAGCATTCAATCTTAATGCATGGGAGAGGGGGGAAGCATGCTTACTTTAGAATGATATTCTGCAACAATCATCATGGGCAGATTTTGGGTGACAGCACCAACAAACTGGATCACATTAGGATGTCGAACTTTTTCTAACAAGGTTAGCTCATGTTTGAAAGCATTTCTGCCATTCAATGCCACAAAGAGGGAAAAAAAATATCAGGGCTCAATTCTATCATGGCCTTACGACCCCAAATTACTTAACCACAGATGCAGAACAACTGAAGCAGCAAAAAACAAGTAAACACGAACCATTTCTTTAAGAACTAGTTCTCAATGCTAGTCTTAATGGTTAATATAGTACATAAAAGCATGATGGAGCGTAGCAGAATGGTTATTCAAGATGAACCTACATGCTTTCAGGGTCTGCGGAACGGTCCTTTTCGAGTATCTTCACGGCAACCTTGGTACCATTCCATTTAGCAACTTGAAACATTCCCTGTCATAGAATTTATCAATTTATAATCATGGCAAGACATCAAAGGAAATTGTTAAACCATATATTTCTACCAAGTGAAGAACTTGAAGTGAGGTTATTAAGGTTGCAATTCTCTGCCTACTTTTGTTACGGAACAGAGGATATGCCAGTCAAACTTCAATTCCCACAAGATCATCATCTACTGGCTACCAAGCAAACTACAATAAGCTAAACAGTGTTTCTATTTAAGAATCATTAGGAAGCTAACAGATAGTAAAAAAAAAACCCACAGCAAGCACAAATTAATGAAATTGAAAGGGTGTAGGATCATGCCTTTGTAATGCCGTCCGACTTTCGAACTTGAAGTTCCAATGGATTGAGCTCATACTCTGGAATCTCCCGAGGATTTGCAACAGTCATTGGTGTCTTCCTGGTGGTTTTCTAAAATAATCCAACATACATGAACACCATACCACAAACACAGACAGAAAATTCAACGAAAGCAAATTAGGAAAGCTCTTGATATTTTATTACCGGGGCCTTAGCTCCTCTTGCCTTCAAAATGTTATAAACTTCAACATTCCCATAATACTTAGCATCCGCACATGCCTATCGAAACAAAAACCAAAAACTTCACAAATTAAACGTAACAAGATCAAACAACATATGACTTCAGAATACCCTCATCGTCAATAATGATTATTATATATATATATATAAAAAAGAATCTCATGCTGACTCTAGATTATTAAAAAAAAAAAAAGATGAATGAATGTAGTAAATTTACCGTGCTGCCCCAGCGATCACGGGCATCAATGTTAGCCCTACGACTCAGAAGGAGCTTGACGACCTCAACATGACCTTCACAGGCAGCAATATGCAAAGCAGTTCTTCCATCCAAATCAATACTATTAACATCAATGCCTTCATTCAACAAATCCTCAACTCCTTTAACATCCCCTCTACAAGCCAAGAACAACAAATGCATCGTCGCGTCAAGATTCTCCGGTACACTCAACTCATCATGACCATGAAGCGGACTCCTCCGAATTGGATCCAAAGAAGACTGTCTTCCGAAGCTAAACCTCAAGTTATTCCTCCTCGGATCGAGCGAGGATTGTCTTGAGAATTGCCTGCTGAATGACCTCCTCAACGATCCTGTCGAAAACTGACGTGAGATTCCTCGCTTTAGCTGGTTTGCAAGTCCTTCCATATTTATTTTCTTGTAGCTAATTGGATGGTTCCTGGTTGCTTGCTTGGTACGTAAGAATGTTGTCTAGAATTTGGTAGCTGAAGGGATCGAGAGCGATCATGAAGCGCTCGCTCTCGACGCCTAACCGAGGACGAAGGATCGAAGTAGAGGAGCAGAAGGAAATGGAGGATGAGATCCGAGAGAAATGGGATGGTAAAGAGATGGGGAGAGAGAGAGAGAGAAGGTGGGGAGGATTTTGTGGGTTGAAAAAGCCGCTGGTAATATTTTATATATTTATTTTGAGTTATCGTTATGGAGAGTGTCTGTCTGTATGTGGGCTGTCTGTGTGGTGGTGCTTGTGTGGCAGTGTAGACGTGTTGAACGCGGCAAAAGCGCTGGCAATGTCTTAACATCATCAGTTTACTGCAATCACCTCTTCTTCATCCCCATGTTTAGCCCAGAAGCAACGCCACTCCTTGTTCTCAGTTTTTGCCTTCTGCTACAAAAAACTAAATATATGTATATTTCATGTTTTTATCCCTTCCTTTTCTTTAATTATTTACGGCAAAGAATATATTTGAATTGATTTATGGATGGATTAAGATTAAATTATTTCCTTAAATGGTTTTTAAGGATTGTTAAATTCATGTTAGCTCAGAGATTGAAACAAAGAGAGTTTGAGAAAATAACTATAACCTTACTCCTTCGAGTTTAAATTCACAGATGTTACTGCAACCTTACTCCTTGCTAATTAAATGATTTTGCTTATATGGAACAGATTGGACGGAGCAAGGAATTGTTCGTGGCCAGCCAAAAGAAGACAAAGGGTATACTGTGTCATTTTACTTGAGCGGGACAAGGCCCCCGAAGCCCTCATTTGATTATTAATTTTCAGAACAAGTTGGTGTAAAGACAGATATAGTGGGCCCACATGACAAGGCAGCGGACCCAGGATTTATTGACTTGGTGAAAGCCTACAGCCTATTCAAGAGATTCATGAGCATGCCACTGTATTTGCAGCCCACGAGCGCTTTTTTATTTTTTTTTAATTATTTGTGTCTGCCTATCTTATGATCACCTTAATTTATTTTTTAAGATTTTAAAATTAATTTATAGTGGTTTTGAAATTAATAATATTTAAAAAATAAATTTATAATTTAATAAGTTGAATTACACCCTTTGAAATTATATTTTTATTTTTTTAAGATACTACTAGTTAATTTTTAAAGTATTTTTATTTAAAAATAAATTGAAATATAGAATAATTTTTAAATTTTATTTTTAAAATTAGCATATTAAAAAAATTTAAAAAAAAATTAAAATATATATATATATATTTTAAAAAAAATTTAAAAAAAAACTAGTGTTTTTTGCCTCATAAGCAACATAAAAGTTGGGAATACTATTCAACTGTTTGTCCCATTGGAGCAGCCCTCGGTTTTCTAAGCCACCTTTTCTTTTCAGGTTATTGCTTAACTCGGATGATGAATAGATTTATTATTCACATTATCATCTTGCAACATCTCAGAAACAACCTAACCTAGTTTTGATATACAAAAACTAATTTATGATAAAACTATAATTTCAAGTATTTAAATTCTGTGTTCCGGGTTGAATAAGTTGATTTAAATTATAAATTAAATAGAATAATTTTGATTAATTTAAAATAATATTGTTTTAATAATTTTTCAAGTTAGGATATAATTGTTATAATTTTTTATAAAAAAAATAAAAACTAATTTGAACATAATCATGAATTAATCCAGTTACATAAAGTTAACTTCATCTATTAGATCGGATTTAATAACACCTAAGTGAGGGTTGCTTGGTTTGCTTCAGAGCCATCCTTCTCACCTAACAAGGCCTAGGTAGATAACCCAATTGAGTGTTGAGAGGAAACAAAAAATAAAGTAAGGAAGGACAAGGGATTGAAGGGATGTGATGAAAAAGGTCGATTGCCCCCGTGACCTTTCTGTGAGTGGAGCCAAGGGATGTGACTTGTGACAGTGCCACCTGCAATTTTAAGGAGATGGATGGTTTGATTTATTTTTATTTGTTACCTTTGTGTCTTGAACCCTGTTTTGCTGACCATCAAACTAATATCTTTCAAATCAAGAGTTTTGGTGATTTTAAAGTGGAGAATGCTTTGAAAATGAAAGGAAAAGGGGCACTTACAGTCGCCTCACCCACCACGGTTTCATGTAACCTCATCATGAAGTGAGATTGAGACTCAAGGGGAAAGAAAAGAAGCCAAAACTAGCACAGAATATAAAATATTTTAAAAAATAATATCGTGTTATTTGTGTTCAATTGTTAAAAACAGTATAATTTAATTGACTCGTAAAATCTAAGTCAAATTTAAATCAAATTAACTACGGCAAGGAAGCTTTAATTAAATATAACCAAGTCAATTCTTTGACTTCTTTAATTTTAAATCCTCATCTAGAATCCAGTTGTATTTTTAAAATATATTAAAAAATCATAAAATCATGTTAGTTGTGTTGCTTGCAGCAACATAACAGGTAAATTTAAAAACAATTCAATTCAAGTTTCAGTTTATTATTTGCTTTTTAAAATTATCGGTTTGAATTTTACAAATCTCAGAATAATTAAAAACTTGCATAGTTATTAATTTAAAAACCTTTAAAAATTTAAATCAAATTAAACTAAGTTAATCAAATCAAATAAGCTTCAATTAAATATAATCAAGCCAATTCTTTAATTTGTTTAATTTCAAATCAAGTCCTTTCGTGGCTAATAAAATATTTTAAAAAATAATACCGTATGTTATGTTAAATCTTGTAAACTCATTCAATTTAAATTAAGTTAACCGGATTAACCGAGTTTTTATTAAATATAATCAAATCAATACCTTACCAGATTGACTGAGTTCTTATTGAATATAATCAATTCAATATTTTAATATCAAAATATGTCAAACCAAGTCCTCATGAATGTGGACAAAGTAAATTTTTAACATTATTTGATTTTTAAAATATATATAAAAAAAACTATAAAGATAAAAAACTGTACAGGCTGTGTTGCTTGCAACAGCACAACATGTATATTTAAATAAGATCACAAAATTGAGTTCCACTATTTTTTTGGACTGTGCTAATTTAAAAAGAAAAGATTTGTACAGTGCTATTTAAAAAAAATATTCAGTGATATTAGTTATAATTTTATAACTTCAAACTTTGCACAACAATGGTTGATGCTTGCCGACGTCGTCAGAATACTAAACTACTGTTTTTGCATCTCTACCACGCGGTTTTTGTCTCGAGCCAAATCTGTCCGAAAAGCATTTGTGGCTTTGAGATGTCTTAGGCAAAGACAAAAAGGGTAATAGGGAAATTGATAGTGGGCGTCGCTCACGCTCTTCTTCTACTTTTTCCAAAAAAAAAAAAATTGTTTGGATAATAGGAATGGATTGATCATGTAAAGCAAGACTACTACAAGAAAGATAGCTGTCTATTTTGCATCTTGCTTGCCATTATTGAGGAAAGAAGTACAGACACGAGTGGAGGACTCCACCGCTGAAGAATCACACAGAGATGATGCCTGCTTGTATACATTGACTGGTAAGTAATGATTCATGCTAAGAAAACATTTGTATTTGATTTTTATGAAGATATTAGTTAGAATCACATCTCAGCTCATGTTTGATTTTGTTCATACTGACTGCAATAAACGAGAAATATCTTAATGAGACCTATAAGAATAATTGAAGAGATCAATATCTTAATGAATAGTGGCATTAGTCTATAAACTGTTTGGCAAGCATGCGATGTGGCCAGAATGACGATGGAATGGTTGATGATGGATAATAGAACACGGAGCTGCTTTTAAACTGTTCTTTCTTTAAAGCTCCCTTGCTACTAACTGCATTCCAGAGTTCTGAAACTAGCAATTCTGAAATTCCTTTCTTCGCATTTCAATCTCAATGGTTGAATATCAGAACATGAACTGGTTTTGGGACGGAGTCTGTAAGGCTCCACTACGAAATAGATGTGAAAATCATGCATCATGATAATCCAACTTCTATATATTTTGTAGTTTCCATCTTGCAGTCAAGTATCTCTAACAAAGCATCAACTTCCAAAATATTGTTTGATGTGTAATCCAAATTATGCACCAAAAATCTTATTAGAAAATTCAATCAAAACAATGAGGTTTGTCAAAAATCGCAAAACAAAAAAAGCTTTCAAACTTTGACAATCGCAAAGCCACGCATTTGATTATGAATATCTGAAAATAGAACTTCATAATTCCAATAAAATTTATACACTTTCTAGAATTAGAGGGGGGATGACTGCTCGTATCTGAAAAAGCTCTTCTGCAACCATTTTATTCACATGAAAGAAAAATCGCTCAACACTGACTACCCCAAGCTGATCCATAAAAATAAAAGCAGAAGCAAAGATAAAAGCAGAAGCAAATCTAGGATCCATAAAAGCAGTTCACGAGCTGGTAATTTGTGTTCATCCATAAACATTCAATATGAAACACTGATCAAGATCAAGATTGATGGGTTCAAAATCAATCTCTAGATTTATGGCAGTAAATAATTTGATGGATTTAGAAAACCTGACCGCAAAACATTTTCTTGATGAGATCACAGGAACTACCAGCATTCAAAACAGAGGGGCCAAACAAAGAAGATGGCTGCAAAATTATTTTCTGCCCTTGAGTGGACCAGTCTTATACCCGCCTTTAGTTGGCTTGCCCCAAGGCGTTTGTGACACCCTCCCCAAGGACCCACTACTTTTGCTCCGACCCTCACCACCACCATGAGGATGATCTACTGGATTCATTGCAACTCCTCTAACTGTTGGTCTTCGACCCAACCACCGGCTCTGTCCAGCCTTCCTAAGCTTTCGATCCTTGTGGCTTGGGTTTGAGACCATGCCAATTGTAGCCCGACTCCGAGAATCGATCTTTTTCACAACACCTGAAGGCAGCTGTACCACAGTAATGGTCGAAGATGGTTCTTTCAGAATCTTTGCATTGGTACCTGCAGCTCGAACCAACTTCCCACCTTGACCAGGGTTCATCTCAATGTTATGTATTATTGTTCCAATACGCATAGCACCAAGAGGCATGCAACTTCCAATTTGTGAATTGATATCAAGGTGGAGCAGTTGTTTCATCATGTTACCACGCATTGAATTAGTATTGCCAGCTACATCTATGGTAAGCAACAAATAAGAGCAATCTCATCTCTGCTAACAATAATACATCATAAGAAAGAAACTGATCAACCCATCATGGATAACTTAATGAATGTCTCCTTCTTATGCAGAGAAGCAGAACACAAAAAGCAATGACAAAATCCAAACTTTCCTCTTCCCTTTATCCCTCTATATGTTTTTAAGAAATCTTTCTTAGTTATCAAATCCTTTTCGATGTCTAAAATCACCAAATCAAAGTCACCATTTTACACCACAAGGTTTGCTTCTTTTTCAATCCCCCATTCATTTCCCTCCCAAAAAAATTATCTGCAAAAAAGAAAGGAAAAGAAACTCTTCCCTTCAGTAAGCTTAATAAAGACTTCATCAAAATGGGGTATTTTCTTCTCTCTTTTTTCCCCTTTCGCGTTTCCGAAACAACAAAAAGCAACAATTAAATGCAAACCAATTCCATCCCCATTTTCCTTCTCAATTCTTCAGCAACCAAACCTCAAAAACCTCCTCTTTTCCAATGCCTCAGGTCACCATGTCAACAATTTCGACACCACACAGTCTGCTCCTTTCTCCATCTCCCCCCACGCCCAAAAAAAAAAACCCACTTTTCCTTCTCATCAATCAAAGAAGATTACCAGAAGAAATTCAAAAAACAAAGAAATAAACTGAATCTAATAATAAGAAAACTTGGGATTTAAAACTGGGAGTGAAAGAAAAAGAAAGAGGAGTACCGGTGGAGAAATGGCGGATGAAATCAGCGCTGGCGCTGCTGATGTTGTTGGGATGATGAAGGAGCCTGTTGAAGAGTGAAGAAACTGTGCTAGCTCTACTCCATAGAGCCATTTTTTTCCTGTTCTCTGGAGAGAGACATTTGCTTCTAGCAGTGAGGTTTTGGAGTGTTTTGTATAAAGTTAAGGAAACGGCATCGTTGTGAATTATATTAGGGCTTGTTTGTATTTTGCATCGGATTACAGGAATAAGAAACCACTTTTCTTTTTCTTTTTCTTTTTCTTTTTCTTTTTCTTTTTCTTTTTTTCAAGTAGAATGTCATGTACTATTTTTTTAAAAAAAATTGAATCTTCCAAAAAAGAAAATCCCATTAAAAAATCAAATTTTAAAAGATTTTGTTTTTTATTTTATTTTTAGAGTTAGTAATAAAGAAATTTTTTTAAATTCATTTAAATACATAGTTAAAATTATTTAAAGATGAATTTGATCTAGAAAAATACAGAAATGGAGAAATGGAGGGAGTAATTTCTTCTCTCTTTTTTTTCTATTTAAGAGAGGATATTTCTAGTTTGTATTGTCTTAGTTGTTCCAAAATTTTGGAGATCAGCAGGATAGTTTTCTATTCATATTTAATTACTGAAATTTTTTTACTAAAATATAAGAGGAATTCGAATTTATGGGTGTATAGAAAAAATAAATATATAAAAAATTATAAAAAGGGGATAAAAACTACCCCTTATAATTGAAAAAACAAAATAAAAATCATTTGAAAATTTTTTATAAATAAATGATTTGATCTTTTTCTAGAAAAAAAAACATTTTTATTCATAACTATTTAATTTTAGCTATATTTTTCAATCGTGTTTACATGTACATGAGCATTAATTCAATCACCTATCAAATTAATAAATTAGATGCACATTAACAAGGATATAATTTCGATAACCATTGCAGCACACGTTATTAATTAAATACCTCATGTTAATCTCTAATTAGGCCACCAAATATGTGATCAACACGAACTATTTCAAAAATATTAGCAATTAAGATAAATATTCTCTGGTTTTTATTACATAAATTGTAGCTTCAAATAAACTTCATTCGTTATTATAATTTATTGGGATCATATTCATAATATTTCCCCTTCCTGTGAACTTTAAGTATACCCTCAAACATTTATAATATATCTTGAAGTGGCTCTTGCCAATTCCATCAGTTTGACAATGGTTCTACATTCTATTGCCTATTGCCTGGTTTGAATATTTTTCAGACAAGTCATCTTCGACATCACACTTTGTTTTTTCTTGTTATGATCTTCATAGTTTTTAACATTGTTGCTTACTAGGGTTTTTGCTTCAAGCATATATGTTGCTATCATTTGATTATCGTCTTGAAATAAAAAAGATCGAGATAACAGAAATATAAAAAAGATTGAGATAACAGAAATATAGAAAACATAACATTTCCTCTTGTCCCGAAGACAGACAGTAGAGATAGAGAAAACATTATTGTCTTACTAATTATTTTTATTTGCTCTTGTTAGAGTTTGTCCCGATGAGAGCAAACACAACTCTAAAATAAGTAGACTCTTGAAAGAGTGGTGAGTTTGTGATCACAATGAATTACTCAATGACTGTCGCACTTGGAAAGAAAAAATTTTATTTGAGGGGGTCTTGTAAGCCTTGGTGTGAGACTCAAAAAATCATTCCAAACTAAGCATGGTTGATACACTTGAAAGGAAATGTTGTGTCCTAAAGACAAGCATTAACACTCTTTAGATGTGAAGTGGGAGACCATCTAATTGAAGTGATCCTTTAGTATGAGCAAATATGTGTTTTGGCAACTTTGATGATTGAAAAGTTTGACGAGTACCTGTACACTTGGCCACAAACACTCTCGGAATGGTAAACTTGGAAGAGCTGCAAAATGCATGCTTGTGCTGAAGAAGCAAGATGATAATTGCTTATATAAATATCAAATGGAGTGATTGTTAGAATGTTGTCATTTAATGGACAACAACTTTTGCAACCTACCTTAAGAAAGAGGGATGTCATTGTCAAAAGACTACAACGATAATTACATCAACCATTGACAAAAATAGTGCAATTCATATGCTGCCACCATCAATTCCATAATTTATAACCAAGTTGTCTTATCGTTTATGCCTATAAATAAAGGCACTATTTGATAGCAAAATAAAAGGGTGAATAAAAGAGAAGAAGAGAGAAAGAGGGCTTCCAAGGGCAGCAATCTACTGCCATGTGCAGTAATGTGTGAGATAAATGAAAGTTGAGTTTGAGTGAAGGGATCCTCCTTTTTCATTTATGTTGTAACCGTTTCTATATTTATCTCTAATAATATTGGTTTCTCCTATAGATGTATGTGATTTGCAAAAGCATATTAAATATTATGTCAGTATGTTTAGTCTTTAATTAACAACTATCAGAACATCACCAATCAAATCTCCCAACAATACTTTATTGTTTAATTAACAACTATCAAAACATCACCAATCAAATCTCCCAACAATACTTTATTGTCACTTGTTATAATCATCTTGAGTGCTTAACATCATTGCTTGCTGGAGTTTTTACTTCAAAGACCTTATACTATTCAAGAATGTATTATTTTCTTGAAATAAAAAAGATCGAGATAACATAACATATCCTCTTATTCCGAAGACAAAGAGTGAGATGGAGAAAACATTATTGTCTTGCTAATTATTTTCATTTGTTCTCGTTAGAGTTTGGCTGCTTAGCATGCAGCAACTGATCAGGGTATCCCTCGTATCACAGCTCATACGAGGTTCTCTCTATACAATATGCATTGAGTTATGGATGATCTTGTTCAGATTATATGGAGAGATCATTCCCCACACAGCAATGAAACCATTGATCCTTATATTGGCTAACACTGCATCAAACATTTTATCCCCAACAACATTCTTAAAGTAAATAGATCCAAGCTGTTGCTTTGTGAAAGAACAGACAAACAAGGTTAATTTCCTCGTAAATGAATTTGTTCCTAGCTTCTCAAATAATTAAGTCAGACTATCCTGTATAAGAATTCTCACCACACTCTTTGTTGAAATTCACTGTGAACAAATTAATTAAGCCTTGCCACCGGTGAAATAGATCATCCATGGATTAGGAAATACAACATGAAAGACTCCTCCAATCTACTCTTCTATTCAATAAATTCTAAGAAATTGAATCGAGCAATCGCAGAATTTTTCTTAGAACTAGGAATAAGCATCTTTTTTTTTTAAGAAAAGAAACACCCTTCTAAATGGCTGCAGTGTATGGTGTTAATTCTAGATATAGAAGTCGGTCTAAGATGATAGAGCATGGCTTGACCGTGTAAAAAAAGGTTTTTTTAATTCATTTACACACACACACACACATATATATATTACAACTTCTGATGTTCACATTGTTGCTGATGGCATCTTGAATGTAACATGATTTCTGCCAAATGCCACCATTAGCACCAGAGGATCACCGGCTGCAACAACAGACAGTGACAGGTATTGCTGAATCATTAATTTCATTAATGGAATCCATTTCCCTGTTCATATGAAATTTTCTACTTAAATCTCAAGGAGGCATGATCTGATATTGTCTCTCTGGTGGACCAGCATATACAGAAACTTGAATTTGGTGTCAGGAGACTCGCTTTTTTCCCATTTCTTGGTAAACTTGAAAACAACAGCAGAAGTCAGGATATGGCTTTCAGGTCTTCAACTGCTCCCAGGAAAAGGTCTTTCCTGGCTTCATTTTTCTTATACTAGTTGGAATTTCTTCTAGCATCGTCCATTATGGGGCTTATGCAGCCATAAATCTCACAATACAAGAACTAACTCTACTGTGCTATGTGCTCGTGCTTGTATTACAATACAAACCCAAATCATTCCGTCTTTTATGTCCTTCATAGGTTTGAGAACAGAATTCCAATTCAAAGTTCTTGTAAGCTTTAAAACCAAAAACTACAGCAAGATGTGAAACCATTACTGCGAAAATACTAATGCTGCACTAATTGCATGGAAGCAACCCTTCTCTCTTGCGGATATGCTTATAGCTAGACATGGATTTAATGCAGAAAGACTTTTCTTGTTGACTTGAAGAATTGAACCTGGCAGTCCATTCTCTCCAGTGAACTCCTTTTATTCTAGCTAGTTTATTTCTGACATAAATGAGGAATAATAATTTTCATGCTAGCACGTACTTTTGACGTATAGCAATAAAAGAAGAAGAAGAAGAAGAAATTATGGATTATCAAGTTGAAAAACTAGAATTCTAAAGGAAGAAATTAAAGCTTCTCAACCCTAATTTTACTGCTAAACTATATAGAGAGAGCACCATTTGATAAATATGAAGGTTAATAATGATGATCTACTTTGAAAAATAACACACAAGCTATTAATT
The DNA here is from genome assembly GCA_015708895.1 of Populus ilicifolia. NCBI lineage: Eukaryota > Viridiplantae > Streptophyta > Magnoliopsida > Malpighiales > Salicaceae > Populus > Populus ilicifolia. The sequence continues at coordinate 201,737 of SRLM01000416.1, read as the reverse complement.
GTATTGTAAATAAAAAAATAATTAATGAAACCTAAATCAAATAAAATTTTAAAATCTAATTAAGAAATGAGTTTGAAAATAATTAGAAAAGAAAAAAACATCTTTTGAGTCTAATTTAAACATGATTCAATTAAATTAAAAAATCATGATGGTTTTACATAAAAACTCATTTAACACCCAAGAACATTGCACTTAAATTTTTGACACGCGTCCCTAGCTATCAACTATTTTCAGATACATCAAAACAGTTTGCCCAAGACTCGGGACAGGACCCAGCTTTAATGTCTGCAACTGCAAGTTGGTTCGCATGAAAACAAATCTCTTTTCTTTTCTTTTTTCCTTTTTTTTGTCATTGCTCAACTTTCGTTTTACGCAGAGGAATAGGATTGATGTGACGTCGTCCATTGCATTAGATATTCTTTGTAGATGCAACGCCTTTGAAGAAATCTCCAGGAAGTCTGATTTAATTTCCATGGAAAGAATGACTTCTTGACGTTGTTTTCTCACTCTTCGTGATATTTATAATATTTTTTGTTAGCTGTTTTCTTATGTACAGATGACTCTTAATGCAAAACTAGCTCTTCTTCTGACTCTTTTCCTTAGTGTTGCTAGTAATGGATACAGTTCGTTGCGAGAGAACAACGCAAGTGATGATAAGCTTGGTGGCAGATTAACCCTGGTACCCAGCAAAGAGCTCTGGACGAAGTTCGATTCTCCATTCAAAAGTGGGTTTCTAATAGGTTATGTATTTTCTGCAGTTTCCATTTTAACTATTTTCCTGTCCTATTGTGTGCCTTGGGCTCGTCTCAACAAGAGGAAAAGGAACAAGGTGATGATGAAGACACCAATGATGACATCTTTGATGGAAAGACGGGAGAAGAAGAGAAAAGAAGCCAGCATCAAGGTATCCCCATGAGATTTTCCTTTCATCTTATATTTGGTTTCTTGCTAGCTCGAAATCAACTATGTTCCTGTCAATTTAGAAAAGATCATCGGTTATTTCATCCCCAGATTTCGACGTTTGATCAGATGTTGATCGCAAGAATCAGTTTTGCTGAACTACAGAAAGCAACCAACAGTTTCGACAGAGGCAAAGTCATCGGAGTTGGAAAGACGGGGACAGTATACAAGGCAGCACACCCTCATCTTCGTTTCACTGCCGTGAAGAGATTATTTGACTTCCAACATTTGGAAAAGCAATTCTTGTCTGAGTTAATGATTCTGGGCAAGTTTAGGCATAAGAACATAGTTCCACTCTTGGGATTCTGCGTGGAATCGAGGGAAAGGCTTTTGGTGTACCAATATATGCCAAATGGGAACCTCTACGATTGGTTACATCCTGTGAAAGGCGAGCCTATGATCATGGAGTGGCATTGTAGGGTTAACATCGCAGTTGGGATGGCAAGAGGTTTGGCATGCTCCACAATCATAATACCCTCCAACTAGCACGTCTCAACTTAAGCTCAAGTTGCATTTTGCTTGACGAAAACTTCGAACCAAGGATATCCAATTTTGGAAGGGCAATGCACATCATGACCTCAAATGCCAGAATCTTCATGGCAAACATTGAGATGAGTGAATGGGATGTGACCAAAAGAGATGTCCATCAGCTTGGTGTTCTTCTTCTTGAGCTGATCACAGGAGAAGATCCTTTCAATAACAGTGGATTTTATCGCAGTCTAGAAGGTAAGTTAGCGCACAACAATTGTCTAGTGAGTACTGTCTCGGCTGCACTGTATTGTGCGGTTGACAAATCTCTGCTCGGTCAAGGATTCGATCGTGAAGTCCTTTATTTCCTGAAGGTTGCCTGTAACTGTATTCAGCCTCTTCCACATCGAAGGCCAACAATGGCTGAAGTATACAAAATGTTGATGGCCATCAAGAACACACATCCCGACATATTGAGTTAAAACTAATATATAAATGAAATTAGCTGCTCCGTGACCATCCACCATTGCCGAATTACATTACTAATTGTAAACATGCTTATGTACAGGATAGATTTAAAAATATCATAGATTTTCTCTAATTTCTCTGCAATGAACCAGCCATTAATTTCCCTAACAATATGGTCGATTCTGATTCCAGTGTGATGATAACTTGGAGCTCAAGATCGTAGAAATAACGTGAAACATAGCGTGCATATGTTTCCAGGACTGAACATTGACACGGTCTCTTTAGTGGGATGGTCACTTCGATCAACTTTTTTGGTCATTAATTATTCACACCTTGTTTTTCCCTTCTCTTGATTCTTTTAATAAAGGGCATTTAAAATGTCAAAATACTTCATATGTAGATTATATCACTTTTCTGAAAAAATAAATGAAAGAATATATTAGAGAAACATCTTAATTTTATTTATAATTAAATCAACAAAATTAGAGATATAATTAAAGAGAAATTGGAAACTCACCTCGTTATATAAGATAAGGAGAAGCTTGACCATTTCTCTCTCATGATTTTTTCAATTCAATTCGAACGTATATCCTCCAAAATAACAATTGTTAAACATCAATTTTGTCACCTCAGGTACTCTTATTTAGTAAGGACAATATATAAAGTCAAAATAGTATCATATTACTTGTTCTCTTTTCTTTTCCATATATATATATACACTGTTGGAAGTAATACTGGTAGAATTTATTGACAGAATATCTCCTTGTTATGTCTCTTGGGATGCACCGATAACAATTTTATGTATAATGTGTGTATTGAGAGAATTACAATGATAAAATAATAAATAAAAATGTAATATATTATTTTATAAATGATATTATTGATGAAATCAACTTGTCACTAATATTTATCGGTAGTTTTTAAGTTATAACCTGATAATTAATTTATTTTTTTCATTGAAATCACTACGTACTCCCTGATCCTTGAAAAGATAAAGGAAAGTTGAAAATTTTCTGCTGCTGGGTGGCCTAGTCAATAGCAGGAAATTAAATAAATTTTTCGCAAGTCAGATCTTAGATTTCGTTATAAAATCATAGGTTAAGTTATTCTAAAAAATATTAGTCATTGGTGTATCTTATCGCTGAATGTGTAGGTGAAAAGAATCTTAGGTATTTATTTTATAAATTAAAAAATAAATTTAGTTATCATCAGAATGAAATCTTATATCTAGTGATGGGTTATAGCCAACAATGAGCATTTATTGTGATTTAGAAATGGCAACCTTATATTCGTTATTTTTATTTTGAAAAAATAAAACATTAATTTTAGTGTTTATCTGTGTTTGGAAATCCAAATTAATTATTAGTTATTAAACACTATAATTAAATTAGGATCTTATTGTACTATAATTTTTGTATTGTTTTCCATTAATCTAAAAGTTAAGGAATTTTTTTATCATGCATACAGACATCAATCATCAATTGATATATGTCAAAATAAAACTAATAATTATTTATTTATTCTATGGTAAGATTTTAGTTTTTTTTTAATTAGATGTGTTTGGAAAAATTACTTTTCTTAAATAATAATGTTAATATTCCAAATAAAAATAAAAGAATTAACTAAATTTTATTAACCACCAATCTACCCTTTAATAAAAATCTATAAATATTGTTTTCTAAAAAAAACTATATCATTTTGGATTGATCCAAGTCAACATAAGTTGATCCATCAATCCATGTCAAGTTACTCCATCTATCAACTTAGAAAAAATTTAAATTTTCAAGTTATTAAAAATATTTTTATTGATATTGATGTTAAGAAATTAAATAATATATTGAGAACCATTAGATGTATGTAAGTTAGTTAAGATGATGATATCGACAAGCAGCAATTCAATGTAGAAGATTATAGTGGTTATAAAAATGATGAAATTGAAGAAAAAAATTGATTAATTTGCAAAACATCATTATGTAATGAAATTGATTTTAATGGAATATTTTTTATTGTTCTTTTAAAATGACATGAATGAAACACTTATTTATGTGATTTTGTTATTATAAACATAAATGGTGTTATTGTGTTATGATTTCACTATATATACAGGTTGAATAGATATGGAATAAAAAAATACCCGAAAAAAAGAATTATTTCACGCTGATAGAATTATTAACTTTAGAATCCTTCACACTAAGTAAATCTTTAACTCTTTTATTTTTTTATTGTCATTTTGTTTGAGGTATACGGGTTAATTAATTTTTTTTCACTCCCACTCTTTTCCACTCTCCCTTTATCAAGGTTTTTTTTTTTTCAATGTCAGCTAGGTCTTCAGCCAAGTAAATTTCCTTCTTTCTTGTTTTTTTAATTGACATTATATTTTGTTTATATGAGTTATTATTTCTTATGTTTGATGTTTTTTTTGAAATTATTTATATTTTTTCTATAATCATATTTTATCCCTGTGAATAACTGGAATAACTGCAATGAATTTATGGGTTTGGACAAGGATTTGAATAGAAAGGATTTTGATTTAAATTTGAATTTTTATATAATATTAATTGAAGCTAACAAACTGCATTTAACTCTATTTAGTTTCCTATCAAACACCCCCTTTAGAAACCTTCACTTAGTATTTGTATAAAATAATCTAATTTGTCACCCAACTCTCAACTTCAACCTAAAACAAAACCTTTCATTGAAAAAAAAAGCTCCTATCAAGGTCACTCTTTTCATATTGCCTATAATATAAAAGACATAGTTATTTTATAATACATATTTTTATTGTTTCCTTTTTATGTTTTATTGTGGATTATAATAGTAAAAAATTTTAAAAATTTTAATTTGATCCTTAAATTTTGTTTTAGCGTAATTGAGCCCAAATTAAAGTTTAATTGAATTTTTTATGAGTGGGGGTTGAATAGAAAAATAAAAGATTGAAGTGTAAAACAAAAATGACACAAGTAGCGTGTTGAAATTTATTTGTAAACTATATTTTTACCCCCCATTTTTTATGTTTATTTTGCTACAAGGTGACTAGTTTTTTGCATTTTTAACAATTGTATTTCAATACTAAACTTTATTTTCATTATTTTTTAATTTTTACTAAGTGAGAGGAGAGAGAGAATGGTTGGAATCCCGCCTAGAAAGAGAAAAATATCATTTCTTCAATTCCAACCACCAAAACATTAGATTTTTATTCTAAATGATTGTATATGGTAAGGAAAGTTTGACTTATGTGCTTTTTTTTACCTTGAAAGTGTTTTAAAAACTAGATTTGAGATCAGGAAGAAATTGATTTTCGGGTTGAATTTGGTTTTTTTTTTTTACTTTTAGAGGTTAATGGTTGGTTTAAAAAGGTTATTAGGTTTATTTCTAGGTGTTTTGGGTTGAAAATAGATTTCTAGAAGAAAATCACTCTAATGTATCTATAACATAAACGTTACCTCACACGCATAAAAAGAGAATCAATGGTTTTTCACTAGCTCAACCTAGCTTTATACACGCAAGCTTACTATTTTATTTTATTTTGTTTATTACCAACTATTAGCAAAGTTCATTATATAAATACTAAAAAAATATTTTAATTTTTTAATTTCAAATGAAAGTTTATTAGCATGTATACTTTATATTCATAAGAAAAAAGTTGTACTTTTTTTTAATGTGGGATAAGAAATATTTTTTATTTAAATATTTCAACTTAAAATAAAAAAAATAATATCTTTTCAATGTAAAATGAAAAAACTTTTGAAATAATTTTTTAAAGTTAATTAGATACAATACGTATAATCTAAATCCATATAAATTGTTTCTTAAATTTTTAACATGCAAAATTAAAACTCTCTAAAAAAATTTTAATTTTCCTAGGTTTACCGGATCAACGGGTTAGGTCTGATAACTATGGTATTATATTGATGTTTTATTTATTAATTGTTTTTGGGGTACTGAGAATGATATGTCATTGTTTCAATAGCTTTTTTTCATCTTAAAATTTTATTAAAAGTTAAGTAATGTTTTTACCAATTATCAAGATTATATTTGAATTAATAAAATTAATTATTTTAATTTGGGTTAACTCTTACTCAATTTAGTATAAAACTTGAGTTAAACAAATAGTTATGTTGTAAGATTTTAAAATTGACCAATTAAATCAGGTTAAATAAAATAATTAAAAAATTATCCATATTCTTAATATTTTTTTATTTTAAAAAGTCTATCCAACTCATGGCGTAACACGGACTGCCATGTTTATAATTTTGTAAACATGCATATTTTATGCAGCAAAATGGCACAATTATAGTAAATTTACTAATGAATAAAAGGATTCAATTGAGAAATGATGGAAATATTAGGAATTGAATTGATATAAAAAAATCAACTAATTTATGGCTATATTTATAGGAATATTATGAATTAAATTAATAAAAAATTAATTCGGTTATGGCTTTATTTATTTATAGATGTATATTTGTAAGTGATAAAATTTTTACAATAAATATTTGGTTTTTTATTTTAGTTTTATCTATTTTAATTTCTTTTCTAATTTGTTTATTTGATTTTAAAAAATAAAAATAAATTATTAATGAATTCACCTACAAGATAAATTCATTACAGAGTTTCAAAAAAATTATAGAAAATGTCATTGACAATACATAATTTTAATCTCATCTCTAAAGTTTTTAAAGAAATTTAATTTGATCCTATATCTTCTAAATTTTACTATTTTATTCCTGTAGTTTTAAGCAGGTATATTTTAATCATAGAACTTCATTATTATTACTTATCAATCCTTGAATATTGAGAATTATTCATTTGGTCCTTGAAGTTTTCCTAAAAGTTCAATTTGGCTATTAAAATTCTTTATCCTTACATTTTTGGACCCTATGGTTTTAGGTGATTACATTTCAATCCTAAAATCTCATTTCCCTCACGCCTAGTCCTTGATGTTGATGAACTTTAATTTGGTCCTTGAACTTTCCTCAAAAATTCAATTTGATCTCTAAATTTATGCTTTCATGTTTTTTTATCCTTATTGTTTTAAGGGATTACATTTCAGTTTTGAAATTAATCATATCAATCTTAGATTCCAAGTAAAGAGGGTGAGTGTGTATTTTGTACTGTAATAGTTTTTGTATTTGTAATTAAAAAAATATTTAAAAAAATATATAAATTATAGTTCTTTTAAAATTAAATTTTTACTGCAATTTAAAGATAAAAAAACAAGTTTGAATAATAAAAACTAAATAATTTTTAAAATTATAGTTAATTTAAAGCAACAGAAAACAGGACACAAGTAACCTAGCCTAGGACAAGCGTGAAAGACACCGAAAACATACCACGCATTCCGATGCAAAAGGACCCTCCTTTTCAAGGCATCTCCTTCTCTGCTCTTCTTTAGAATCTTTACTACTAAAGCAGAGAAAGTATCGCTTCTCCTTTCCTTTCTTCATCTTGTTTTCTCTCTTTACATTTCTCCCCTCACTCTCACTCATTTGCAGAGTGACCAAGAAAACCCAAAATGGGTTCATTAGTGAAAGGAGTGGTGATCCATGAATCACTTCTAATTCATGATTATGTCACCCCCTCTTTCCACTCTTCAGCTCACTCTCTCCTCCGAAAGCTCCGCCACTCCAACCTCCACATTGGGATCACTTTCTCACCTTATCTTCCTCACAATAAGGTTTGTCTATCAATTCTTTATAACTTTCTGGTTTGTTTTCTTTGATGAGATGGTTGTTTGAAAGAGCAATTTTTTTAACTGCCCTTTTGTTATAGGTGAGTGTACTTAAAAAGATGGCTATGGAATACTCCTTTGATTGTTTTCTCTTGGATGATGAATCATCTGTTGATGGTGTTAATGAGATTACACTTTCTTGGGGTGGCATTGGGGGGGAAATTTTGTTTCTTGTTCCTAGCGACAAGAAGGTTGCTTTTGGTCAATTAAGCAATTTGGGTTGGATCATTGTTGTTTTTGGTGAGTTTTGTTTATACCTTTTTTTATTTCTATGTATTAGTGGCTTTGTTTTTGTAGATGACATCAGTGGATTCTGTTTTGTATCTTGTCTTCGTGGATTCAAGTTTGTTTTTTTTTATTAAAAAAAACTTTGGAGTCCTGTTTTCTTTTCTTTTAGACGTTGAAGGTGCTGGTGCATGTGAGAGTTCAGGAGTGGTTTGCATCAGTAAACTGGAAGAGTTGCCTATGATAATTTGCGCCTCAATTAGAAAGGTTATCATGATTGATTATTATCCAATTAGCAAATCCACTTCTACAAGTATTTATGAATTTTAGTTCTTCTTAAATATTCTCTGACTGTTTTATTTTTCCAATTTCAAACAGGCTATTGGTGATGGAGTTGTGACTGTTGGTTATATTATGAAGCCTTCTCGGGAAGAAGATTTTGCCAAGGTGAGTTCTTGATAGAGGAATTGGAAGCATTACTGATGTTGGAGAAAGACTGTGTCATAGATCATAGATGTTCTCCAGAAACCAGATATACAAAGAAATCAATGTGAAGTCACGATATCCTGATCGAGTTCCTTCATTGCTATTGAAAACTGATTCATTCTATTTCCTGGATCTAGAGTTCAATCTGAGTTAGCTCTTCACTGATTTTGTTTTAAACTTACAAGAAAATTTATTAGTTCGACATTTTATGGTGCATACTCCATGTTGTTTGTCTGTATCTTTACCCGTGCATAAATTGTAGTTTAGATGTATGTCTACAATTGCAAGCTTATTCTTTGTTCTTGTTGCAGAGGGGTGCGTTCCCCATGTATCCTTCTCCAAATGGTTTGATGTTTCTACCCCTCACATTTGAGCTTCCCCTGCAATCTCAATTACAACTCGTTGACATAGTTCTGCATAAAGCAACTGATGAAATTATCTCTGTTGACTTAAGCGGCTCTTCAGAATCCTCAAACAGAATTACTTTCTCTGAGGGCGTGCAGGAATTGCAAAGGTAGTTTCAAATTCATGTTTATACATTTTTATGGTCATGATAAATCAACATGTTGCAAACAAAGTTGTGGATTAATGACATAATAATGTGCCTGGGCCCCTTTCTTCTGCAGGTATATGGAACACCATTCTGATTGCTTTGCAATTGATCCACTCGATAAAATATATCCTGTACTGGATCGACTAAAGATCCAACAAATTCTTCTTGGGCTGGATGCTCTCAACAAAGAAAGCTGTCGGGCAATCAGAGGACCCCATTTCCTAAAGGTCTTTTGATCAGAATGGTATCTATTTAAAATAGTAAAATTGATCTCACAAATCATTGGACACATAATGAAATATTTAGCTTTGTTGTCATTGCAAAATCAACTACGGTGATTTTTGGTGTTGTTCATTGTTTAAGCATATGTTTCTTGGGTGTTTTCCAAATTGATACCAATTTTCATGATGCACTTTAAGGCTCCATTCAGGCATGATCTCTTGAACGTTTCACTATTTTATCCTGAAATTTAGTTACAACCAGAGTTCAAATATGCAGGTTAATGGATTTAATGACCCTGATCTGGCACAAAGTCTGTCTGAAGCTAAATTATCTCTTCCGAGTATAGTGAAACCTCAAGTTGCCTGTGGAGTAGCTGATGCTCACAGCATGGTAAGAGTTTCTTTGATTGCAAAGAATAGAACTGTAGGATAAAATTTTTTAATCAGGACTGCATCTCGATACTGCAACAGGGACTCTGTAATGCTTAGTTTTTTTCTGTGGACTCACTAAGCAAGTTCCTTAATAATGAAATCTCAAGTTCTCCTGTATTTTCTCCAATTTTAGGTGCTTATCAGGAAAGATTTGTTCATCATTTTATAGTTAGATGCTTAGAGCTGCTATCAATTTTGAATATTGGTTATGTGGTCTGCACCAGCTGTATGGATAAACATTCTAGGTTACTGATAGACCAGCTCCATCATTTTGGGTTTGTCTGAACATTATTACATTTTTGACATTTTGGACATTGTTTGCAGTTCATTACTAGGGAGCTGCAATATTTTTTAGTTCCTTATCCTTAATTTTCTGTCTTAAAAAATTTTAATTCTCGTGTTGCAGGCAATCACCTTTAGAGTTGAAGATTTTAAGGATTTAAATGTTCCTCTTCCAGCAATTGTTCAGGTGAGCACAAAAGTACTATGCCAATTTTGGTTTGACTTTTTGGCCCTGCATTCTGGCATGACAATAGTATGAACCAATGTGTGGTTGTTCTAATTGTGTATGCTTGACTTGAAACAGCAGAACAATGATCAGTGCTTGTATTTGACATAGATACAGCATAGTTTTATACTATCCTTCCAGTAAGCTAAATGTAATTTAACATGACTGAAATATATTTCAAAGCCCTTGGTCAGAGGAGTTGCCAAGTGGTTGAGCCTTCTAAAGGGTCTTTTTGACAGCTGAGTTTCATGTTTTCTGTTCTCCTGGCTCTGAACGGTTTGTGTGGCATTGCAGGAGTACGTGGACCATTCATCTACTATATTCAAGATTTATGTCTTGGGTGAGCAAGTTTTCTATGCAGTAAAGAAATCTATACCAAATGCAGATGTCTTGACCAAATCATCTGAAAGAAATGAACTCAGACCTTTACTCTTCGACAGGTAGCATTTAGTTTCTTTGTTTGCGTTCTGCTTTCTTGAGTTTTGGTAATGTCTTGTGTTTCAGTTTTGATAAATCTTGTGCTTACCCTCTGCAGCTTAAAATCTCTACCCACCAGCACTGGGCACACTACAGGTGCGGATTCCATCGAGACCAATGTTAATTCATTTGATCTTGAGCTAGTCACAGATGCTGCAAATTGGCTTGCTACAAAACTTGATCTTACCATCTTTGGCTTCGATGTTGTTGTAAGTAATGCTTCCTTGACTGCATGTCTTTTGCAGTTTGCATCTTTTACCAGTCAAACCCGATTAATAATTGATGATTTTTCTTGATTATTTGATGAGTGATTTATAATGGTAGAAAACCCAAGATGAAGAGTGAGAAAGTATCATTCAGAAATGCTTTGCTATTCTTGTATAAGATTGGCATCAAGCATTCGTACTGGAGCCAATTTTACTACTAGTTGATATTTCTGGTTTTCAGTCACTTGGTCTATTTTCTTTTTTGGTTATAGACCCTGACCCCTCAGTGGGATATATATTTTGGCATCTGTGTAATTAAGAAGCCAACTGCAACTGTTCTAGCGTCTTTGCAGTTGAGTTTAGGGTATTATATTTCTGAACTTGCATACAAATCTACATCCTCTCATGTCTCACCTCGTCTCAGATCCAGGAAGGCACTGGTGACCATGTCATTGTGGATGTGAATTACCTCCCATCTTTCAAGGAAGTCCCTGATGATATTGCCGTGCCAGCCTTTTGGAATGCTATTAGACACAAGTTTGAATCAAGAAAGAGGAGATAGAAAGCCGTGCTTATGTGTTGGAAACTGAGCAGTGGTCTTTCCTTTAGCTGAATATGATCAAAGACACAGAATAACTGGAAAACTGGCAGAGCTGATGAGCTTATAGTTGATGGGTAAAAGCATTCATATCCATCAAAAGTTGTCATGATCTTTTTAAATTGTACACCCAGAGAACCCTTATTAGGCTAAGCCTTTTGGGTAATGAACAATATGTAACGCTGTTTTTGCTACAACCACCTTTCTTCCTCCATGTTTGACCAATTAGATGCTTAACTTGGATATCAAATTCTTGCTTGCCATGTTGTAGCTACTTTTCTTGAGGAATTTTATGTTATGAAATTGGGAGAGAACAGAGGAGGCACATGCATTGGATCCCAACTCAACAGTGTCAAGTCTATCGGGATAACAATGATATGGGATAACAATGATCTAGCCTCGCTAAGTTGAATAAATGAATAGTTACTTTCCATCCCTTGAAAGGTATAGAGACCCCACAATCCATGTACCAGCCCGCCATTAATTATCTTTATCAAAAAAGGAGTGATGATGATGATCATGGTCATGATTAACAGGTATAAAATTAGGCTCTATACAATGTTCGGACACCCACCAACCATTTCAGGGCTTGGCACACAAAACAAACACAATGGCCACTTCACCATCTCCTCCACTACAAGAACAACAATAGATGGACATTATCTTGACTTGACTCGAGAACTAAAGCGTGTCTGCTTCCCATATTATTTCTTATTAATAGATTAATCAATATCAGCAGACATGAATTATATCGGGTTTAGTTCCATCACTAGATTTTTGTATGTACTACGTCGTGGACATGTTAATTTTTATCTGATATAAAAATATATCTGATATAAAAAATATTTAATTGATAATTCCGTGAGCGAATTTAGATTAATTTAATTAACTTAGGGATAATTCTAAAAAAATAAAAAATTTAAAACCAATAATTTAATATTAAAAAATAAAAATAAAAAGTTAAATTGAGTTAATCTTCTAAACAAGTAATTTTGATCATGAGACCAAGATCACCGTAAAAAAAGGCAAAAAAAATCTTGAAAAAAAAATTTAATCTAAAAAAAAATTAAAAAAACAATAAAGATCAAATTTCATATAAAAACTAATAAAAAAATAAATAAGGGACTTAATTAGAAAATAAAAATAATAAAAAATAGTAATTAAAAATTAAGAACCAAAATGGATTAAAAATAAAATAAAATATTGAGAGGAAAATTCTAAAGAAAAAAATAAAAAAAAAATAAAAAAAAGTAGTTAAAAACAAGGACTAAAATTAAAAAATAAAATAAAATATTGAGGGATAAAATTAAAAAAAATGATTAAAAAAAACCTATCAAGAGAATGTGTACTATATATACATATCAAATAGAAAGGATGAAGCTTGAAAAAAATATAAAAAGGAAAATTCAAAACAAATAAAAACCAGTCAAAAGAAAGAATTTTTTTCTCCATTAATTTTTATTAAAATAATTTTATTTTTACTTTTTAGCCGAAGAAAAAGTCAAGTGATTAGTTAGGAGAAAATTATGTGAAAAAATCATTAAAAAAATAAATAAAAAATAAAAAAATAAAGATCAAATTTAATAAAAAAAATATAAGTAAATCAAATGTCTAAAGATAAAATTGAAAAATAAATAAATCAAATTTCATACAATTAAAAGATTGATAATCATTCTGCAATTCTGAAAAGTCAACACACCTTTTATAATAAAAAAAAAGAATAAAAAAATTCTAGTTAACACTCTATTGTACCATAAAATCTGACATGTGTTAAGCCGCCATGTAAAGGGTGGTTTAATATTTCAAAAACCACCCTAGAAAGAGATCAATTGTCACCTGGAAGCACCACATGTGTAGCTTAAAAGGAACGAGTGTTTCCCAACATGCTTTAATTTTATTTTTTTTATTAAAAGACAAAAACATATTGACTCCATGCAATAATTACAAAAAAAAAACTAGGTTAAAAAAATTAAAAATATCCCTTGATCTCATGTTAAAAAAAACTTTGACCCCAACAACTAAATGCAATTATATTATATAAAAAATATGAAAAATCACAAAAAACTCCTAAATTATAAGGTGTTGTTTTTTCATAAGAGCATGGGTGTAATTGCAAAATATAATAAAGTGTGAAGAAATTATTGTAACTTTAAATTTGTGTTCAATCATTTAGTCACTGAAGAGCAAAATCTTCATTTAACCTTTACCTTGATTATAATCCACTAAAATACATGATTAGTTTTAACTTTATATATAATAATGATAAATTAGCCTACACAAGGATAAACCTACACATGAAGATTGAAAAGACAATGGGGTCATATATGCTGGACAACTTTTGAAAAAACCTAAGTTTAGTCCTTAATGTATTGTCTTGTTATCATTTTGAGTCTCAATATATTTATTTTTGAAGATTTCATTTATTTTTATTTAATAGTTTGTAAGAAATTAAATATATTTTTTAATAAAATTATATATGTTTGTTTATGTATTTTTATTATTAGATGATTAAGTAAAAACTCATTTATTTATGTTTTTTTGGATTGAATATCTTATTTATAGCTATTAGAATAACTATTTAAGATCTTAAATATTATTTCAATATCAAAATGTAACATGTTTTTTCAACAAGTTCAATTATAGTTTGTATAAAAATAAAGTTTATCATCTATTTCAATGTTAAAAATAAATTAAAATTTAATTTGATATTTGAATAAAAAACTTGACAATCATGTATAAAATGTACAATCATTTCTAATTGTAATTGTTACAAGTGAAAACTAGATTCAAATAGAAAAGATATTCTTATTTGATTTTACAAAAGACATTCATAGTAATATTAATAAAATTAAAAGATAAAGATTATATTGATAAAAAAAGTAATAATTTAAGAATTAAATTAAAGTTTTTCCTTAGAAAAAAAGACGATGAAGCTTATACTTGTTATTGATGGAAAATAGATGGGGCTTGGAAGGGTGTCTTTGTTTGATGTCGCTAAACACGTTTATGGCAACATTGATAAAATCAAAGGAGTAAGACTAAATTGATAAAACAAATTCATAAATTAGGGACTAAATTGAAGTTTTCTCTACGAGAAGTGAGTTCCTCGGAACTATAAATATGGAAGACGATGAAGCACTGAAACCGAGAAATCCTCTCCACTGTCTTCCCTCTCTCCAGGACCCCTCCCCCCAGAAAATTAAATTAAAAACCCTAGAAACATCGAATCCCTAAAAATAAAAAACTGAAGGAAAAAAACCCTAAAACAGTATCAAAAAATCGAACTTTTAATGGCACAACAAAATCAAGAAGAAGAAGAAGAGTTAGTGGCAGTTGTAGAATCTGTACCTGAAACCCTAGATCAGTCTCCTTCTTCGTCTGATCCTTCGCTTTCTCGTAATGTTTCCTTTAGTAAACTCAACGCACAAGCTCCCGCCTTTGTCCCCACGCGTCCCCAACCTCAACCTCCTCCGCGATTGTCCGTGATCCCTCCCCCTCCTCCTCCTCCCGCGGGCATGATGCATATGTTCCCTCCGTCTCCGTTTCACGTTCCGATTCATGGCCCTGTTCCCTTGCCTCACGTCATCCCCGTTCTGAACCACCACCACCACAACAACCACCACCACCACCATAATCATCACAATCAGCATCAACAGCAGTATGTTCCGGTTCGAAAGCATAATCAGCTGCATAATTCTAAAAGGGTGCCGCAGCAATTTGAGGAAGAGGTTGAAGTGGTTGCGAATAAGGATGCAGCGGCTTCTTCGGATCATGCGGCTAAGAGTGATGAAGCTACGAATAAGCTGTTGAATCAGGTTAGTTGAATTTGTATCTATTTGTTTTTCTTTCATCGAATTTAGGGTTTAGTAGATTAGTGAATAGTGACAAATTATCGGCGATATAATTAAGTTGAGTGAGCTTAGAGCATGTGTTAAAGGAAATTCAAGTTAATCTTGATGGTTATTAGAAATAATGGGGAACTTAAGATGTACTGCTAATGATAATTGATTTGGTAGAAGTCTTTGAATACTGTGCCTATAGCGGTGATTGCGATACACTAGAGGAATGGAAGAACAGGATTGTCGCAAACCTGCATTTCTGATATAGTGGAGTCTCTGGCTTGAGAATGCTGTCGGACTGCATTTGAAATTGCTTTTGATCTGGATTCTGGAAAAGGCATCAAAACTATCAAAAAACACATAAAAAGGCATTGAATAATCCGGTTGGGATTGTTGATGAATTGGTTTTGTTTGATAGTGACTAATAGATGCATTGGTGTGGATAGCTTGTTAAATTTAGTACAAGGGAATAATGAGAGAGGTAGTAGAATGACAATAGGGTGAATTGAAGTGAAACATGATTTAAGATACCTTTGGTTCCATGTTGGATTGTGAAATCAACTGCCATGTTTTTTGGCATTTGCTCTTTAACTGTTTGCAGGTGGAGTATTATTTCAGTGATTTGAACTTGGCCACTACTGACCATCTTATGAGGTTTATCACCAAGGATCCTGAAGGATATGGTAAGGTTTTTCAACTTCTGTCAGTTTGTTCTTCTATTTGGTATTTTATCATTATCTTCTTCTCACTGATTTTTTTTTTTGAAAGTTCAGCATGGTGCTACTTTCTTTTTCTTTTTGATCTCTTGATAATGATTAGGAGAGGACATACTCTTTTGAAAATGTAGCTAGGATAACAATTGGATAAACAATCCCCTGATAACCAGCTACTTTCTTGGCATTTTGATCTCTTGATAATGATTTAGGCAGTGCATACTCCTGTAGAAAATGTCCCTCGATAAGCTATAAATTAGCTATTTATTGAACTTTGAATCAAGAAATAACAAATGCGAACTATATCCTTGCAGTTTGCCAATAAATTTCGAATTCAGTAGTTTTCTAAAGAAATCTCATGATAAAAAAAATTAAGTTATCACCTTTAGAGTCATGTGATTGTGCAAAGATTGTTTACCCAACCATTATTTCATGATAAGCTATGTGAAATATTATTATTTATGTGAACTATATTATACCCATTCTAAGCCCTTGTTTGCTTTAATACAGTGCCAATATCTGTTGTTGCTTCCTTTAAGAAGGTTAAAGCTGTTGTAAACAATAATTTTCAGCTTGCTACCATTTTGCGGAACTCAACAAAGCTTGTAAGATTGCTTTTGATCGCCCATAATCCTATTTGGTTGTGCAACTTCTTTCAATTGTTTTTGTTGACCGCAGTGTAATTTTTTATTTTTGGATGTTACATCATACAGGTAGTTAGTGAAGACGGAAAGAAAGTAAGACGCCAGCATCCCTTAACTGAGTCAGATGTTGAGGAGTTGCAAGTATGTTTTCTTTTGCCCACTAACTTAATTTTTTTTTTGTCTTGCATATTTAGTGTTGGAAATTATGTAACGTTACTTCTTTCTGTCTATGGCAGAAGGCATGAAATTTTGTATTTTTTCCTTTGCTTCATGTGCATTGGTAGTTTAGAGAGAGAAACAAAATTCTGATTTTGTTTCTAACACTTTCCTTGATTTCTAGTCTCGTATAGTTGTTGCTGAAAATTTACCTGACGATCATTGCCACCAAAACCTCATGAAGATCTTTTCGGCTGTTGGGAGGCAAGATATTTCTGTTCAGAATGATTGTTCATTGGATGGTTTAGCTTTTAAACCATGCCAGATATAGTATTAGACATTTCATATTGTTGACCATTCCTTTTTCCAGTGTGAAGACTATTCGCACCTGTCCACCTCAACCTTCTGGTGGAGCTTCTTCAGCATCTAGATCTGGAAAAGCTGATGGGATGCATTTCAGTAACAAGGTACATTCATGCAGATATTCATGCATATGCATTCATGCTAAGGCATCAATTATGTTTGGCATACTTCTAATCCTTTTTTATCAACATCATCATGCATTTCTTTCTCTTGGTGAGGTGTGTTAATGGCAGAAATCTGGCAGAAAATCAGCATGTTAATGGTAGAAATTATGGAAGCTCCTTTTATCTCTAAGGCAGCTTTCTTTGTACGACATGTCTTCTGTGTTTGCTCTGCCTCCTGCTCTCTCTAAACCTTACTATTCATAATTGAAAATGGAGGACAAACTTTCTACTTTTCATGCATAATTTCTGCCAAGAATCTAATTGAAAATGGAGGACAAACATGTGAATTTCTGCCATTCACATGTTGATTTTCTGCCAGCATTCTGCCATTAAATTTCCATTAACATCCCTCAAATTGATGCTGATAATTCAATTAGCAAAGATTTGCCAACAAAAAATTGATGTCGTTAACTTCAAGACAAGAACAAAGAATTTTTCGAGACAAAATTTTCAAACCAAGAAAGTTTCAAGACCAAGTTTTCAAACCAAAGTAATTTTCAATACAAAAATTCAAACCAAGTAAAATTTCAAGAAGAAATCTTCAAACCATAATGAGATTTTCAAGAAAATTTCAAGACAAGATGAAGAACAAGTGTTGCTCAAGACAAGAAGAAATCCTAAAACCTTAAAGAGCAAATTTGCAAGCATTAACAAAATTTCAAAGTTATGGCTCTATTACAATGTGAAAATCAAGGATCTATGCAAAGAATCATCTTAACTCAGGTGAAGTTCTAAGATATGATTTATATTATTTAACAACCCTCAAGTTAATACATTTTGGTTTGAAAAGTGCACAAGCTTACATTAGCTTGTGTTATTAATTAATTCTAATGAGAAGAGAGAATGAGGATAGTAAGATTTGAACTTTGGACCATTTGATTGTTCAGTCTCATATATATCATGTTAGAATTATACAAGAGTTTGGAAGAAGGTTGTTGAAGGAAGTTCAAAATAGCAAGAGGCTCTTATATATATAATCAGCGGGTTTGCAAAATGGAGAACAAAAAAGGGTAGAAGGAAGTTTACATTAAAAAAGATGTGAAATGTAACATGATTTTTGAATTATAGATAAAAATTAAAATA
This sequence comes from Populus ilicifolia, assembly GCA_015708895.1. NCBI lineage: Eukaryota > Viridiplantae > Streptophyta > Magnoliopsida > Malpighiales > Salicaceae > Populus > Populus ilicifolia. The sequence goes on along the minus strand of SRLM01000416.1, from coordinate 183,442 downwards.
ACCTGAAAAAAAGACCCAAAGGAAGGTCTTTCTTGATGAATCTTGCATTTTTGGTTATCTATTGATGCCAGTACAAAATTAGGGTTGGTATGATTGTTAACAATTGATCTTCAAGGTTGTAGTATTCTTGAGAGATGTACACCAACCCACCCAAAAGGAAGATACATATGTTTTGCTTTCGCTATTAATGCTTTCATTTTCATTTTCATTTTCATTTTCCATTCATCATTTCTATTTATCTAATGGCTGGTTCTTTTAATTTTTTGTCTTGATTGTTTGTCATATGAACATGGAAAAGCATAACATCTAAACTCCTTGTATCATTTGCTGCAGTTGCATGCATTTGTGGAATATGAGACCGTCGAGATTGCTGAGAAAGCAGTAAGTATTTTACTTTTCCATGATTTGCTCGGGTCTGCTTTCCTAACATCAATTGTTCATTGGACTAATTAAGTGCACATGCTATTTTGTAGGTTGCTGAGCTAAATGATGAGGGAAACTGGAGGAGTGGTCTTAAGGTTCGGTTAATGCTCAAGCGTGGGGTATGTGCCAATATTTTCTTTCTTTCTTTCATTCCTTTTTTTTTTTCCAGCTGTCATTTGTAAAGAATGATGCTAGAGATACCAGCTTTATTACCAAAATATTCCAACTGATTAATGCAATAGCTTATGCTGTAACTTAAAGGTGACATGTGACATTGATTAGCAGATCTTCCTATCTGATGATGCCAAATCAGTTAGGAACCAAGCGCTAATGAAATAGTTCCTAATTGCTGTATATCATGCTTCTGAATGCTCTCCTATTCAAATTTGGTACTGAACCATCAAAGTCAATCAGACTGTTTAAGGTTTAAACTGTTCCTGTTTGTTTGATAGTCTGATGAAAGGTTTATAATTCGTATTAAAAAGATTAGCAGTGGGAGAATAATTACTGGAATTGGAAAATATTCTAAAATAGTCTGAAAGGGAAAGTAGAGATGATAGGATTGAGTGTCTTGTAGTAAATGTATGGTATGTAATCTTGGTGGGTGTTAAAACCCTTGAGTCTCCATTTAGTGGTATTGGCAGTTTAAATATCCGGCACATATAGTTCCTCAGGAAGTCATATTGACCGTCAACCAGTGCCTCCCACTGTAGGATGGCAGTTTCATGAGTCATAAAATGCACTTTTGGATCTTAATACTGTTCTATCATGTCAATTAATGAATTTGGAAGTTTATTATGTTTTTGGAGCTAGGTTAGTCCCCTGATTTGTGTTTGTTTGTTCCATCATTAATCGAAATCCACCCAGGCACAAGGAAAGAAGGGGCATGATGGTCAAGGGCATTCTGAGGAAGATGAGGTTTCTGCTTTTGAGCAAATGCCGAATGAAAAACTGACAGAAGATCAAGCCCAGCAGCATGATGTCCATTCACATGAGCATTCTGTGAGTGTTAGCAAAATTCCATTGCATTTGAAAAAAGCAAAATTTTGGAAATAATTTTCTACAGTAATATCATTTTTCACATGGCCAGCTGGGACTGACTTGGCATAAGCTTTGTGGTATTGGACAATTAAGAATCTGGACTTATTTGCTGGCGTTTTCTGTTTTACTATCTGTAAAGCAAATGAAGTAGGAAGATTGATTAATAATAGAAACCGAATTTATGATATAGAAAAGAATGAGGAGAATTGAATTGGTTTTCCTTGTCTCATCCCATGAAGGGACAGGGGAGAAGGCTGCTTTGACTGGAAAGGCTACTGGTCTTTGATATGACAGGGAAATGCTTGTATCATGGGTGATACAGTCATTGTCCGGAACAACTCCCAGCATCCTAGATAGAGTAAATTTTTTTTTTTAAAAAAGATGAATTCTGGAATACAATTGCTTTAATTTTGACATTTTAAATGCGTCCTTGTTATATTTATTGTCTCACATAAATGGTGTTTTAGCTCTTGATTGACTGAGATCCGTTTACTTGGGAAGGGAGAGGATCATGCCAATGACAAGGAAGGTGCACAGCGAAAGCGAAACCGGGGGCGGGGCAAGGGCCGTGGGCGAGGTCAATACCATCACAATAACCACCACAGTAACCATGTGGGAACTCCCCCTTCAAATCCAGTTCTTGGTGAGCATCCGACAATGGCTAAGCAACCACCTGGGCCCCGAATGCCAGATGGCACGAGAGGATTTGCAATGGGTCGAGGGAAACTAGTTGCTGTGAATATCGCATGACTTTGGTATCTCTACAGTGTTCGGTTTTGGTTATAATAGATGTGCATGTAAGTTTTTGTTGGGGTGGGGAAGTACGTCTTATATATATATATATATATATATATGTTGTCGATGGCAGGGGTTTTAGAAAGTGCTGTCCATCTGCTGTAGTTTTGGCTGATATGGATCTGCTACTTTGATGCTGGTATCTTGCATTTGGTCATGAATGCTCTATAAACGATTTTTTTCTTCCGTAAAACTCTAGTTTCGCATGATGTAGAAACGAGAACAACAAAATCCTAGTGGGGGATTCACTAATTCTTATAGATAAATGTGACTCGAAGTATCGAATAAAATTGTTCGTTGAGTGCTTCTTCTTCACCCATCTCTTCTCTATAATTAGTAGCAAGTTGCCGGCAAACCAGCTTAGTGACTTAGCCTTTGTCTACAGGTATCCCGGGAACATGGTGTATAACGTCTTTTTTTTTAATTTTAATTTTTTTTATTTAAAATAATTTTTTGAATAGTTTTGGATTGTTGATATTAAAAATAATTTTTTTTAAAAAAAATTATATTTTAATGTATTTTAAAGTAAAAAAATATTTTAAATGATCATTGCTATCCTAATTTCATATACATCCTCCATGATATGCAGCTTTTCAAACCAGTAGACAATATTAGCCGGGACAATGCCCAATCATTTTATTCACATCAAGAGGAAATGGCCACACTTGGAAGGCAGCAAGATGAGCTTATGATGAACAACACGAGACCAAAAGGGGGCATTATCATTGATCAGCCAATATCCAGTTTAAGAACATCAAACTAACAAAAAACCACTCTTCTGGGTCAACCTAAACTCTCAAGCCATCATATTTGTTTCACGAAAAGAGAGAGAGAGAGAGTCATTTGCTCGAGATAACCTGCAGCTGCAAGCCCAAGAGTTCCAGGATCTAGTCAAGTTTTATAAGTATTAAATTTCTTTTAAAAAGAATACTGTCGTCAAGGCCTATTAGCTCAGTTGGTTAGAGCGTCGTGCTAATAACGCGAAGGTCGTTTTTGGGGGCTAATTTTATTTTACATTCTTCTTGGAGTTTGTTAATGTTGCTTTGGAAAGTGTTATAATTTTAAGAATTTTGCATTATTAACTACACAACTAAAATAATTTTAATTTTTTAATGGTAATTCACTCACTATTTATATGAACTGGATTTTCATATAATAAGTAAAACATCACCCCCCCTCCACAATTTCAAGCTTAGATTATTTTTTTTTCTCATTTTGATTTAGTTCTTTTATGATCTAATTTCATAACATAAAATTTTAAATTGCAATAGAAAAATAAAATCTAAAGTAAGAGGAACACAATGCAAATTATAAAAAAATATGTGATCAATCTCAAAATTTTTAGAATTTTTATTATAATATAAAGTTTTATTTTATTCATTTTTTAGTCCATAAATTTGAGATAACATAGAAAAACTCATTGGAAGATAATAAAGTTGTCGATTGGATACTATCCAACAGCCAAAAAGTATAATTTTTGTATAAATGAGTTTCTTTTTTTGAGAGAGTTATTTAAGGTAGTTTTTTCATTTAAGCATAATGGGAAAGACAAATCAAGTTCGATTTTCATTTATTTATTTTTGATTAATTTTTGTTTTTGGAGTGATTTAGAGGAGGAGTTTTGAGGTTATAAGGTGAATTTTACATGTTTTATGGTGATTTTAATGTATTTTTAAGTAAAATTAGGTTAAAAATACATTATTTTATATTGAACTAGATAAAGAGGTTACTTGATTAAATTTAATATCTAATCAAATATACTAATGAAACCTGATTTGAATTTTTTTCAAAGCATGTATCAATTTATTTTTTTAAAAAAATCTTAAAATAATTTCATTTTAAATTAACTCGTATTTAAGTTGACCCGTTTTTAACTTACAATTCAAGCACTAAGCCGGCCGGGTCACTACCGGGCGAGTTTTGTAGCTATTCCCTCATCCAAATTTCCGCCTTAAAAAATCCAAAATTTCCTACACTCATTGCGCCCCCACTATATCTCCAAACAAAACAAATTTTGGAAGAGAATCAAATATCATTCACCACCACCATGGCTGAATCTCCTCCTCCTCCATCCCTTCCGCCAAATCCTAACCACATGGTCCCACCAATCCCACATACAGATGCACCACAATCACCAGCATCTCCAATTTCCCTACTTTCAAAAAGGCCAAAACTTAGAGTGACCTCTGAGTTTGACAGTGACACTTCATTGTTCTTCCACAAAGTTTCCTGTAAGCTCCTTGATAGCTTTGCCAAGCTCAAACTTTCTTTTCAAAACAACAACAAGGGTGAACCCTCTCAACCCCAGTTTGCTTTCACTTCCAAATTACTCTCCATTCATTATGACCTTGAAGAACAGAATGCCCTTGTCAAGACTTCTTTTGATCTTGGTCCTAAGTTCCATTTTAAGGCTGCCCATGATGTCAAGGTTCAATCTTTTAATTAAATTTTCTTTCTTTTATGCGGGTTTCTTCCTTTGCATTTTTTTGACATGGGTTTTTGTTGTTGTTGTTGTTAGGCACAACAAGGAGAGGTGGCAATGGTTGCTGACTTGGGCGATCCTGGTTATGCACTTGAAATCTCATCTCCTTTTCCAACTGTTGGTGTGGTAAGTCCTAAGCAGTTCCATTTTTTATTCATGTTATTGTTGAACAGTGTAACATTTTCAAAGTTGGGAACTTTTAGGGGGGCTGAAGGGTTGTTTGTGTTGATTTCATACTTGTTTGGTGACTGAACATGGAATTTTGGCTTGTGGCTTGAATTGGGATCTTGAATGGGGTTTAGGAGGGGAAAAATCTCTTTTTTTATATATTTATTCGTCCTTTTGTTCATAAATATGATCTTCCTGTTGTTGCAGCCGAGGGCGACATTGAAATTCCCTCATGGTGAAGTTTCATTGGGGGAGAAAGACGAGGAGGAAGCGAGGAGAACATTGTCTTTTAGTGGAATTGTCAAAAGTCAGTTAACGAATGGAATCTTCACTGCTCAATTTAACGATGAAGATTTGAAACTAAGATATTGCTACAAGGTAAGGTTTTCTCCTGGCTTAATATTTCATTATGATTAGTTTTGCTTGCACTGTTCTATTTATTGTTCGTCATCCTCTCTTTTGTGGTCCCTGCCACCTATACTTGTACAGATGAATATAATTTTTTTGGATGGATTATGGATTATGTAAATGAGAAAAATCTTGGGCCCAGGTGATCTCATTCTCAATTGGTGACATGCTTAATGTGTTGTTTTGGTTTCTTTATAGTGCCCTTTATATAGGTTCTGCTGTTAAAAGTTTTGAATTGATTGCAGGATGAGACAGTTTCCTTCATCCCAAGCATTTCACTGCCTTCAAGTGCTTTATCGTTTGCATTCAAACGTCGGTTCACTCCTTCCAATAAGTTGAGGTACTGTTTTTATGCAATTTTTATCCGGATCCTGGGGAGGATCCTCACTCACTTTGTACTCTGAATTACTTGTTTTCTAGTCTCATGGTACTTACCTTTTGATTTTCTCGGTTATGTTTGGGAATGGAAATTTAATTCTAATTTGTATGTGTATATGTTTGCTTTTGACACATGCTAACTTGGAAGATGCATGCCCCAGATTTTTATCACTCCCAAAGATGAATGCATGAATGCTGTCATCCTTATTAATTTTTTGTTTATGATATCCTCTTTAGAGGGATATATGCCAATCATTCCCAAATTGTGGACAAAAGAAAAATAAACTGTAGTAAAATGTCCCAAGCTGCAGACATGCTGTGGAGCTTGATTTACTGTTTTTTAGGTTGTTGAACTGAGTGTGGAAGTTCTTCATCAGATTTTAGTATTATCATTTTCTTTTGTGCACCTTCATTTATGTTTTTTTGGTTTCTCAAGTGAGTTGTAATGTATTAATGTGCGATGCAGCTACTGGTACAATTTTGATTCTAACAACTGGAGTACTGTGTACAAGCACACCTATGGGAAAGATTTCAAATTTAAAGCTGGTTATGATTCAGACGCTAGTCTTGGCTGGGCATCACTTTGGGTAAGTATTCCTATATATTAAACTTTTTAACCTTTTGCTTTTTCCCTGACAAGTGAACTTCTAATTTTATTGATGATGTTTTCTTTGTTTTCATTGTCTTTTATTGTAATCTTATCCCAACCTATTTGGCAAGTGACACCATTTTTGCTAGCATAAATGTAGTGATGGAGCCACTTTTACCTTTGTTATGGGATTTGAAGTTACAGAACCACTCCATGTCTGTGACATCTCTATATATGCTAAAGCGGAAACGGTAGTGTATTTGTTGTTTTGACAGAGCATTTTTGAAGATTCAGTCCCATTTTCCTAATGTGTAAATAGTATTGGCTCCTTAGCACCCAAAAATACAGACAAAATAATCACATCTGCCTATGAAATTGTACAACTAACATACTTTTACATGCATGTTCACCATACTCTGTATAATCCTCTCCTTGTAGATTAAGGAGAGTGCTTTGTTATAAATGATCTATCAATGGCGACTCTTAAGAATGTGTTTCTTTAACAAGGATGTAGGAATCTTACTTGCAGAACTATGACATTTGCCTCTGTATAATGTAAATGCCACATGCTAACTTCTGTATGATTGGAAAGTGCAGTTTGAAGGTGTTTTAGTTCTGATACAACCCTAAATTGCTCAGATTCGAGCTTTTTGATGATCCTTTTGTTCTCCATTCTCAATCAGTTCATTTGCTACATAGGATGAATTAGATCATTCCGTGGACATGGTGTTTTAAACACTTGAATTTTTTTGTAGTCTATAGGGCTACTGAATGATGTCTTTGTAAGCTCTATCTAGCAAACTTGCTTGCCTTTTTTTTTTTTTCCATAACTAGAAACTTTTCTAGATTGGAGCTGAACCATGGTGAAGAATCCTAAGAGCGCATCTCGAAAGCTAAAAACCTTTTAGCGATTAAGATGCTGTAATACTTGGAAGAAGGAAGGATAAATTGAAGACGAGGATCATAACCTTCTTTGCAACTTAGCATCTGTTAAGCAGTCATGTTTCTTATTTGTTATATGGAATTCAAGAGGTGTTAATATATGACCTCGTTATGCACAATCTCAATGTTGTAGGTTGGAGATGAAGCTAGCACCGCAAAGACCACCCCGATGAAGATGAAAATCCAGTTTATGCTGCAAGTGCCACGAGATGACATCAGAAATTCTGCACTAATGTTCCGTGTTAAAAAGAGATGGGACATATAGTAGGATCACCTGATGACGGAACTCGTTTCTGTTAAATGTGGGTTCCACTCGAGTAGTTTTGGGCCATCCCTATTTGTAATATTGCTACATAATAACGCCAGTACCAAAAATCTCTTTGCAAAAAAATTCTGTCTGTGTGAAAGCTAAGATTGGCTATCAGGTGAAAGGAAGCTCCTGCTGAATTCCTCGAAGGCAAGTTGTTGAAGGCTATCCTTTGGTTATTGGCATTAACATTATGCAGGAACGTCTGCTATTCAATCATTGTTTTGCCAGGGTTCATTAGATCCATAAAATTGCTGAAATAAATGAGGGGTGTAAATGGTAGTTTCTACTAAGATCAAGCTGGTTATAAATGGCGGAGAAACTGTTGCCGCCGCAGAAATATTATTCTCCTTGGAAGACAGTCCTCCTTTTGCATCAGCTTCTGTCCGAATGATTTGTCTGCACTCAAAACAGATCAAGAGCCTTGCATTCGTGTTTATGTTTAGTATTGTTTCAACTGTTGTTTTTCAAAGAAAATAATATTTTTGAAATTTTTAAAAATTAATTTTCATATCAGAAAAAATTAATTTAAAAACAAAAGAAAGGTTATTTTATATTTCTGTAAAGAGTCACCATGCAGGCACGCTATCACCACCTGACATTCTCCACAGGTGCCATCTTAGATACATGCAAACCCGGCCCTATTGCAGTGTGTTCTTAGGGAACCGGTACAGATCGTCCATAACTTTTAGGCATGAAAGACTACGAGTGAATTTCAAATCCTCACAACTTTTCTAACTTCATATAAAGTATTTTCATGACAACAGTTAAATCAATGAACTATAAAATTTAGATGATGAATCTCAGAAAATTATTATTATTCGTAGACGTACGAGGAGCAGCTTTGGGGACACAAACTAAACCACACAAAATATTAATTATATTATTCTATGCAAATATTAATTATATTATTCTATGCTCCGCAGCAAGTTAATATTAATTTTTTTTTTAATCTAGCATGACCAGATCACTATACTAGATCCAAGCAAATTAGATTTAGTAGTAATATCAAACTTAATTTATTATGACATGGAAGGTTATAAAAAATAACAATAATAATAACAACCATGCAAGATCTAAGTTTATTTGGTTTTGACATCAAATATGATTATTAAATCTAAGTAAAAAAATAATAATAATTATATATTTTAGTTAAGAAAAAAAATACAAACAATCGATCACCAATTACAATCCAATTATTATATATCTACACACATCACTTTATGTCAAAGAAAAAATAATTATACATCTAGTAATACAACAGATAATTAAACTTTATCTCTTTAAAATATTTTATATATCTTCTTAACGACGACGCATATGCCTTCCACTCTCTAAGATATTTGGAATTGAATCTACCTACTTTAAAATGCTCTCATGATCCTTTTAAGTACACAAAATATCTATTTTCAAATATAAAAATACCTTTAAAGGTAAAGTTTTAATTTTTATTTGCTTGTACTTGAAAATTAAAAAAACCTGATTTTTCTTATGAAAAAAAACCAAAGAAACATTTATCTATTTCATAAAAAGATAAAAAATTAAAAATAAAATTATTATTATAATTTACAGTAAAATATCTCTTGATCATTGATTTACTTGCACTATTTAGCTTTGGATAGAATAAAATTTTCAAATGAAGAATCACACATGGACTCTAATTTATAATTAAATATTTCTTTTAGTATTAAAAAACATAAACAAATTACAAAAACTTAACAATAAAGAAAAACAATAAAAATCCTAAACAAAATAAAATAAAAAATTATTAAGTATACCATCTAATTTTCTAATCTACATAAAAAAATAATTAAAGACAAAATAACTTTTTTTAAAAGCCCCCCTCCATCATTTAGTAGGTGAGAAACTCAAAGTATTGCATGGAAAAGCCGCAATACAAGAACTGTCTGGCTCTCGAGGACTAAAATGGTCAAGCCTTGAAGCAAGATTACTGCCAACAACTTTATTTTAACATGCAAATGCTTAGAGAAAGCATTCCTGTCAAAGCATTACCGTTACATTGTGTTTGTTTTTACTTTATAAATTATTTTTTATTTTGAAAAATTGAAAAAAATATGTAATTAATATTTTTTTAAATGTTATTATATAAAAAATATTAATGTGCTAATATAAAAAATAATTATACAAAAAAAATATTATTTTAATATATTTTTAATCAAAAAACTACCTGCAGTATCAAATACATGCAAATCAAAATAATTGAGAACGAAGATAAATTAAAGGAAACAAAGCTAAACATATTCACATGGTGCATTGTAGATTAGGTCAGTCATCATCGTCATCAAGGTAATTTTCATCGTCATCCTGCTCATATATCTGATATTCCCCGTCACTACTTTCACCACCATCTTGCTTTTTGTCACCATTGGTGTCCATCGATGGAAAACTGCCCAAGAGTTGTTGCAGATAGCTTGTGGAGGTGTTCTCCATATCTAGATCCATGCGTGTAAATGATACACAAAGTAACAACCGGACATGGAAATGTTTCAAGAAAAAGAAAATGACTATAGAAAGATGCTTAAAGTAAGTTCTTTATTATTCTGTTCACACTTGAACACAACAAGGTATGTGCACAATAAAGGATACGTGAATATGAATTCAACGAAAGATTATCTGCCTCACCCGCCTGCAAGCAAAAAGAAATAACAAACTTCAAAATGATTTATCAAAAGAAGCTGCATGTAAAATGCATAAAGCGGATGTTTGATTACCGAATCCATTCCATATACATCAAACTCCTCTTCGCCGTCATCAGAATCGAGTTCATCCACCTCAACATCATCAGTGTCGATCTGATTTTCAATAGCTTCATCTACAGCATCTGTATCGTTTTTTAAGGTTTCATGATCTACATTGAAATGAGAAAGCAGGCAGGAAAGAATTTAACAGCCACACACACATTCCTACAGTGTTCTCATGCTAACATTCATACCATAGCATCATTTAGAAAAACAACCTTCACAGATAGTTCAACCACATTTCAAAAATAAGGCACAAAATAATGAACGGGAAGGGGCAAAAAACCGTGAATAAATATGAAGGAAGAAAAAAAAACTGCCAGAGTGCTAGAAAACCAGAGCTTATATAAATATTATAGCTATTAGTTCAAAAATCATTTTTGGTATTAATGGTTTGAAATTCTCAATACTCGTACAATATGAAACAATTTTATAAAATATATAGGATGGCACTAATAATCAGAATAGATAAAACTTCTTGAAAGATGAAAATTATTATCCGAAGCAAAATTGGACACAAAAGTGCAGGTGTTAATTCAACCTTCATTAATTTGCTGATGCTCCTCCTGAACTGGTTTTGGTGCATCTTTGTAGATGCATGCTCTCTTTGACTTCATAAATTTTTCAGAAGCAGCTTTAAGAAATTTTTCTGCGCCAGTCTCTGGGAATATTGATAGGAACCTCACCTTAACACAAAGTCTCAAGCTATCATGCACATGCTGTGAGAACCATCCTGTTTCATACTGTCAACGAAGTTACATTAAATCTTGATCTTCTAACATGAACAAACATAAAACAACAGACACAGTTTAGATAAAAATGAGAAATTAATTGTATGGCTGTTCATGATATGGTATAGAAATCATAAATTTAAATACAAACTATCCTCATCTGAAGAAATGCAGATGCATGCAAGTCGGCATGAATAATAAATTATTAGAGGTTGATCTACCAGACCAAATAGAAAGAATGAAGTTTGATTTTTTGTTTGGGTTTCTTTTTGTTTGGGATTTTGTATAGGAATGGTAAACTACGAGCATGATGTTCCCGTTCAAGCAAATATTGCCAGGAGGAAATATGAGAATTGAACTGCAATCGATGGAACCACAATTTCATAGTAATTGTGATATATATAATCTTTACATTGTTATCTAAGACCAGGAAATTTTGTCACCAGTAGACTGTTTATATGTTTCATTTTGTAGAAAAACCTGGTCTAATGGACTAGGGTCCTGAGGATGTGATGATGCTATTTCCTCCACTTCTCACTCAAAGATGTGCCCAAAAATATACTGTAAGAAAGCTCTATTTCTTTATGTTTGTTTACTTGATGGTCTAACATTGTGATCAAATAGAGTAAAAGGCCATAAGTGTTTAAGTGCAGTGTTCAAAATTGAGAGATATATGACATTCATACAATACAATAGACTAATATTACTATGGGATTTATAGTAGAAATAGAAGACCCTTTGAGAAGAATGACGCTGAAACATGTGTTGCATAGTTTCATAATAGATATGTGCACTGGGGTCACTGTCACTGTCATATGCTCAAAGTTCCAATAAGCACATCTGCCAAAAAAAATCAATATCAATATCAACACAGCTAAACATGAAAAACTCACAGTGCAACTTGTCTGCTTTGGAGGCTTTTGTATCTCTTGTTGAATGTAATCATCATCAAGTTCATACAGCTGGAACGAATACTGGTTTCTGTAAGGAAAAAATCGAAATTTGCACAAATCCTCCCATCTATGCTTCAAGCTGCAAAGCCAAACAGACAGATGTCAGTATTTAGACAAGCTTCAGTGCAGCACAAGCAAACAGTCTAGCCATGAAACATATGAGCAGCTTGCGGACAGTGCATATCAGTTATCATACGTGTAGTCACATTCAACAATGGTTTTGGTCAGAGGCCAGGTCAATGGGCAAATCATAAGCTTCAAGTACAGGCATCTATCATAGCCACTCCAAAGACCTTGCTATAGGCATGGGGTTGGCTTAATTTGGAGTTACTGAAGAAAATGATTTGTGGTCTTTGGAAGAGGTGTGGTATCATCCATCATCTTCGATGCCGTCATGTCGGCAGTAAAAAAGTTACCTCAAGAACTTACAGGAAGTGAGCAAGGGACTGATATTAGTTCTCATAATTACCCTTTAGCAGCATTATCATCACAGTAACTTTTTAATTCAGGTGGTACTCGAAAAGCAACACTTTGATATCTGCTAAAGAAAACACCATAGATTAGCATCTATAAAACACAATTCACATTTCTCCAATTCAAATAGGCAGTTCAAAAGTACTACATAGATAAACTGGAACTTGAGAGAACCAATTTCAAATTTTGTTCACTTTTGAGTGACTCGCTATTTGACGACAAGTTCTTCTAATTCTAGTAGAAAAGAAAATTTTTTCTGATATGACAGATTTAAGATTCTCTTCCAAAAGAAAAGGGCTTAACCGGCACATTCAGAACCAACAGCATGCCAGCAATAATCAACATGGAAAGGAAGGAAATGTGACATAAAATACTAGAGGTTGTAAGCCTGAACTATAAATCAAGTAAATGGAGGCCGGAAATTTTGAACCCGGACCAGCAATATCGGTACAAAGATGCCACAAACCATCACGTGCTTCCCAAATTACTTGACCGGAGAAAGATACATCTTTTCTCCACCATAATGTTGAAAACATCCTGGTTTAGATTGCTTAAGGTGATGAAAAAGATAAAGCAGTTCCTATGTGGGGATGATTAATCATGATTCATGATGCAGCCTGAGCAGGCAGACATACTTCTTTTATAATCTATAAGCAGAAGATGTGGAATTCTCAAAGAAAACCCTTTCTAATGGATAATTGGAGCATGAAGACTTATTCAACTCATAATCAAAAGAAACTAAATGTAAATTAAATGCCACCAAAAGCAAAACAGATTTAAAATCTGAGCCAAGAAAAGATCCAAAAAGAATGTTGAGGTAAGAGCATGCACATGCGAGAATCAGGATCTTTGCGAGGATCATATCCTTTTCTGATCCAGAACTTCTGAAATGGTCCGCCTGAAAAGTAGTATCCAACTGTGAGCAGAAGCCTGCCAGATCAAACAGATGAAAGGTGATTGTTCATACAAAGTGAAACCTATCAACATGTTAGAAAATAATCAGATGAAGTAACCATGATCAACCCAACAAAGAATTATCAGTAATAAGTGGCAGAATACCTTTTAAGCGTTTGATATGTAAATTTAAGATTTTTATCAAGTAAGCGTTCAATCAATGAGTATTTGGGCCATATGGGCCGCTCCTCAAACAGCTCAGATACAGCTATCTGCCACTCCCACATTGGTGTACCTTCTGTTATGAATTCCTTCCAATTTATTTTCTTAGGAATCTGTATGAAAGCTAAGGGCTACCAAATAAAATGAACAGGAATTTGTAGGATATAATCCAGAACTCAAAAGAGAAATGAACACTACATCAAGAGGTCCACACAAAATAAATGCTCAACTTGTGGTCTGTATACACTACACAAGAAACACTTCTTTGAAAAGGGTGGCTCCCCTGCAACAGTTTAAAGAAATAAAACCGATCCAAAAGGTTGTAGAAATCACCCCTCAGATCATTAGGACGGTTGACCGCATCAAAACAACCATCTATTCTCTTGACATTCATAAACAATGAAAAGACCATAGATACCCAACAGTGTTCTAACAGAAGTTTCATTATGGATAAAAAAGACCTAAACACCCAATTACTCATTAAACAAAAACCACTTAACATCAGGATATCTTGAACATCTTTAAAATCAATACCAAGTGCTGGCTCAAAGGTCATCTGCAAAATGGAAAGAAACAAAATCATTAAATTTTAGCTTAACACGTGTTGGTAATGTCTAGCAAGAGTAAATGCAATGAGATCTAAATCAAAGAATGAGGTTACAAGCTAATCTTATAATCTGTGTATATGCCATTAGACCACATTTACATCCCTCCTTAGTCAGTGATGAACTGAAAAACCAATTACTGTTTTATCCAATACCTTTGAATGGGTTTCTGGAGGTTCATCTTGTTTCTTTTTTGAACTTGACGTTGATGGTGGTCTTAACCTGAAAAGCATGAAAGCAAACTAAATCAAACCAACAATTATTTAGCAACCTAGACTCCAAAACAAACATTTAATCAAATCCCCTCTAAAAGTTTATGTCCTGCCTCCTTGTCACCATAGACAAAACCCTTGATTAAAAATATGATAAATTGCTAGACCATTAAATAAACAACATGGCCAAACACAGAAACAGAGCCTCGTACACTATATTTTCTGGCACATCTTTGAGTGAAAAAAGTGGAGGCGACAGCATCATCACATCCTCGGGACCCATATCAATTAGACCGGGTTTTTCTACAAAAACAAGAATAAAGAGTTTACTAAAACAAAAGGTTTCCCAGTTTTATATATATATATAACAAACCATTACTTTGAAAATGTGGTTCCTCCATCTCACTAGGATTCTTCCTCTTCCTCATGGCAATATCAGCATGTACTGGAACAACATGCTGGTAGTCAGCCATTCCTACAAAAAATTCCAAAGCCGAAAGAAACCCAAAGAAAGAATCAAACTTTATTTCTTATTCATTAACAAACATAAAAGAAGACAGTTCAGTCCTAACCCTCAAAGTAATAAGCCTCTGGTATTCTAGCAACAATATCAGCATGAAACTCCTCTGATTCTTCCTTTGCATCATTAATGGGACTAAAATTCTTCTTCTTTCTAGCTATTTTCAGCAAGATACTGTGACAAGAACGAAGCTCTCCTGACACAGGATGCGAGTATGGATCCTCAGGGCGAAAATACAGTTCCAACTTATTAGATTGTGAACTACGAGCCTAAAATGCCAAATTCACAGTATTAACTACCAAAATTAATCACTAATAACACAAAACAAAAGCGAATAAATAAAGGGTCGTAATTGGGATTTGGAGTTTGTATGTTGCCGTACCTTAAGAATTGATTCAGTTCCTCCGAGAGTTTGGATAGCCCGAGATATTGAAGAAGGATAGCCTGGATAATGAACTGCAAAACCCTCTTTGCTTGGTATCAATCCACTCACTTTTCCTTCTTTTATCACTCCCATTCTCTTTGATCTTACTGCTTTTGTTCTTTGCAGAAGCAGCAGTTCATCAGAAGAGAAGAAAGGAAAGGAGAAGAGGGTTTTATAGTTTCTCTCTCAAGTCTCAAAAGAGAGCAAAACATAAATATAAAGTTATGGGCTCTATGCCAAAAAGGAGCCAAAT
Source organism: Populus ilicifolia (assembly GCA_015708895.1). Taxonomy (NCBI): domain Eukaryota; kingdom Viridiplantae; phylum Streptophyta; class Magnoliopsida; order Malpighiales; family Salicaceae; genus Populus; species Populus ilicifolia. The sequence continues at coordinate 167,862 of SRLM01000416.1, read as the reverse complement.
TTAAGCCTTAAGGTCTTCGGTTGAGACCCGAAAGGCCATATTAAGTCTGGCTTTTCTATTTTTGGGACACCCTGTTGCTTTTGAAGGAAAATCGCCGGAAAAGCCTATAAATTTAAGTGTGTTTTCTTCAAATTCCAAAAGATACTGGGGAAAAAAAAAGAATAATAAAAAAAGAGACACCTTGCACATACACATCTTTTTGTCAATTGTGGCATTATCTTCTCTTAAAATACATGCCTCTGTTACATTCCTTGTGCATTACTGCATGTTGTTTTTGATGTATGTATATATTAATTACACACACACTTATGTTGATTTAAGAATTTTATGATTAATTCTAATTAATTTTGCTCAAGTATTTTATCCTTACGATTATGTATAACATATATTTGTAAAGTTTTTTTTTTTTTAACGTGGGTGTCCGGGCCAGCTTTCGCGCACCACGACTAATCTCACGGGTCCTGAAGTTAACGACCATGTAAACTTCCAGTGGCTATCGTATGAGCAACCAAGGACTCGAACCTGAGACCACAGAGGAAGCAAACCCCTTGATCTCAAGTCCTTACCACTTGGCCACCACCCAGATGGTTACATATATTTGCAAAGTTGATCCTATTATCCATGATGTTTAAATTCAGTGCTGATAGTATTGACTAACCGGCTATCCTCGTAGTCCCTCTAATCCCAATTGTCCTACTGGAAAACTAGATTTCTACACATGCTTTCATCGTGAAAAACCTAGAAATTTAGGATCACGAAGCTCTTCTTGGGGTCTTAATGATGGTGGTGATGGTAAAATAATATTCATAGAAACTTGTTTTGCCTACGACAAGTCAGGATACCATAGATTGTCGTCGTCATTGTAAGTAGAAGAATGCTCAAAACAACGAGACAACATGATTGAGAATGTTGATGAGAAACCTATAGAGCTTGCTATATTTTGTCAGAATTGGACAATTAGACCACCATGTCATGTATATTCCGACGTTTTTGTAAGTATGTAACAATTGCTAAAGAGATCAATTGTTCAAGCGTGCAAAGGTGGTTCATTAACAAAAACTCTAAATGTGTGGGATTTTTACTGTAATATATATCAAAAGATAGTTAACTGTGGATTTGTATAGTTGAGTTATTACTCTGCTTTTTTTAGAGGCTCGGAGAATTACTCTGCTTTTTTTTCTGCCACTGTAATTACTTATTATATATATAAACGCGAGGAAAAAATACTGTGTATTTACTGTGGATACATGCTCATTGCACCTTGGATAATACTATAAATATATTTGTACTGTAAACGACATTGTAATACCTATACCTATGAAGGGCATTGTCTTCTCTGTTTGTAAGTCAGAAAACATTGCCGGGTCATTACAGCAGGATCCAATAGTGTTGGGTCCTGCTGCTACCAGGATCAGTCAGCCTTGGATCCTGTTCCTCGAAAGTTTAATTTGTGTTTATTTTTTTATTTTTTTTTATATATATGATAAAAAAATAAATTAACAAGAATTTTTTTATATTATATAAAAATTAGGTGGTGATAATTTGTCATTTAAAATTGAATTGAATTTCCTTAATAAAGCATCTGTTAAGATAATTGGGAAACAAATTGATGGGTTTGTCGACATGCTAGAGATTTCAAAGAAAAAGGCAGGCAGGCCGAGTTTTGCAGACAAAAACTAATGGAAGAAGATGAGGAGAAGGTTATTTTGGTGTGGTTATTTTTCAATGGTTCACTCTATTTTCTAGTGAGGTCTAGCCATAGAAAAAATACACAATATATTAAAATATTAAAACTTAAATTAAAACTAAAAAAACTTAAAAAATTTGAAAAAACGAGAATATACCAATATCAAATAAGCAATTTTGATGGACCCATCCTTGAACCATAGATTGAAAAGGACAATTAAACGGCAATGTTTATGGTTGGGAAACCTTTTATTAGTATGAGGCTCCTCTCCTCCGTCTCTTGGGTCCCATTCTCAGTGGCATTATCAACGCCAAAAGCAGCTGCTCCATACATGCAAGTGTGGATTGGCGCCACAAATCTGAGGATGGACAAGAAGGGAAAAGAAGGAAAGGAACCGAGTGCAATGGCGAGAGAGGCCATTGTTGAATTCATGCCTGAGGTTCATCAAATGCAACAACTCGTAGCCACCGAGACGTCTGGTAACTTTGTTCTCTCTCTTTCTTATAGAGAACTGCCTTATTCCACTAAAAGTTGCAAATTTGCTTAAATTCCAATGAGGTTTGAAGGAAAATTCAGGAAAAGCCTTGAAATTGAAGTGTGTTTTCTCTTTTGGCTCGATGTCATGTGATTTTGTGTGTCTAAAGTTTTGTTGTTTGTTTTGAGTTCGAAGTACATGGTTATAGAGATATGTCATCGTATCTATAAATGATGTAATCTAGGCGGTTGGGAGAAATGTTGGGAGCAGGGTTTGACACCATGGGATTTAGGACGCCCAACACCTATCATCTTACATCTTCATCAGACAGGTGCCCTTCCTAAGGGCAGGGCTTTAGTCCCTGGATGTGGCTCTGTAAGTTACTTTTTTCAGTATTTTTATGATCTCTTGCATGTTTATGAGCCCCCCCCNCCCCCCCCCCCCCGGCCTCTTATTTTTGGTGTAAGTTTCAATATGATCCTAAAATTAGCTATATGGTCGAATTTTGCGCAGGGTTATGATGTGGTAGCAATGGCATGCTCCGAACGCCATGTTGTTGGATTGGACTTCTCGCACACGGCTATTGAGAAAGCAATAGAGGTAAGAGCAATCTGCTTGCCAATTCTTCAAATACATTGCACATAACAATGTGATTATGATCAGATTAAAGCAAAACGTATGATAGAGGACATTAAGATCTTTTGTATTACTAATTCCCTTACGTTCCCAAAGGAATCCAATGAAAGGACTAAAAATGCAAAATGATTTAAATTTCTATAGCTGTGATTTAATCTTGAGAAGGCTTGATATAGTGTTACTGAAAAAGTCAGTTGGTAACAGAGTTGGCACCCATATCCGTGGATTCTAAGTTGGTTTCGGATCAGAATGGTGACCTAAGTTAAGAAATTAAAAGATTCATGGTTTTAGTTTTTATTGCTTCATTACTTATTTTAATTCTCTCTTTAAATATTGAAACAGTTGTCTTCCTCATTACCAAATTCAAGTTACTTTACATTCTTGAAGGCAGACTTCTTCACTTGGCATCCACCTGAGCTGTTTGATCTTATTTTTGATTATACGTAAGTCAACTTGGTCGTATGCTTGTTTAGTCTGTGAGATAGGTTGCCTGATATGAACATGCTAATGGAAAATCTGCAGGTTCTTCTGTGCTATCAAACCAGAGATGAGATCAAAATGGGCATGCAAAGTTCAAGAAATGTTGAAACCTGATGGAGAGCTCTTAACACTGATTTTTCCGGTACCGATCTTTATCTCCGACATATTTTTATAGTTTCTCTTCCATTTGGCAACAAACCCTTTCTTTTTCTTTGAAGGAAGCAACCATAACTTGACTCATAATTATAAAACACTCTAGTTTCTTAGCTCTGTTTAATTTGGAGTTATTATGAACAATGGTGGATGGCTTTTTCTTGGGATTGTCAAGTCCATACTAAATACAAGTAAATCAGCTCAATTTATTGTGATCTTCGCTCTTTTTTATAACCAGTGGCTAATATTCCTATATAATCTTAACTATTTGGCAGATCAGTGATCATGTTGGTGGGCCCCCGTATAAAGTATCAGTCTCCGAGTACTTCTCTACCTATTTTTTTCCCTTCCGCTTCTAATCTTATTAGTTATTGCCATGACCTATAAAATTCTTGGTTGACAGTTTATTCTCTTCTTAGAAGATTGAATTTATCATGCCTTTTCCCTTAGCTATGAAGAGGTGTTGCATCCCTTGGGCTTCAAGGCAGTAACCATTGTTGATAACGAACTTGCTATCGGAGCTCGCAAGGTACACTAGCACTGTTTTATCGTTTCGTGGTTTTCTGCTTGTAAAAGGGTCATGCTTTTCATGCAATACAGCTTACTTCTCAGAATACTGTATTGTAAACTGATTTTAAAGCTGTCCATTAGAGCACCATTGCCGTTCATTTTGGATATCAATTGTGAAGGGTCTTCTGGATTCAGTCTAGTAGAGTAACCACCACTCACCATTGTTCCATACTTTATTGTGAACTACCGATTGTTTTTATCAAAATTATATGTTTAGGAGTTTGGTGGTAGTCCCTTCATGATTATGGGTATGCAGGATGGGATGGACTGATGGAGGATCCATGTGTGATTATGTGCTTGTGCAATGTGCATGGCTTATAATGTTCTTCTTCTTTTCTCCTTACAGGTGTTTGTTTATAGCACAAAAGATTTTTCTTTGTTAAAATGAATTCTTAGATTATTGCAAAGATCTTGAAGAGACTTGAGAAATTTATTTTTGCTTGAGCATTACCGCAGGGAAGAGAGAAATTTGGGAGATGGAGGAGGGATACAACCCAATCCTTAATTTGACGAGTATACAAACACTCTTGATGCACGATCCTCATTTCTTCGGGAGGAGGGCACATTGAGCATCAACATGAAGAATGGTTTCTGAAGGAGTTGAATCGCCATCTTCTTGCTGTACACGATCCGTTCACATCATTGACTTGAATCTTTGGGATTCTATTCTCATGTGAATGTCTGTTCTATCACTTACAAGGGAGAATAATATCAACCTTGAAGAATAATATGATGAATGCCTGTCCTTTACATTGATTTAAGCGGTTCAATACCACCAAGATTGTTTTTGACATTAATCATAAGGAAACATTAATGTCATATTATTCATTTTTTTTATAATATATAAAAATGATTTTACTATTTTTAAATTTTTTGTAATCTCATTTAAAAACTCTCTCTCTTTTTTTTAATCAACATTAATTCTTGAAAAACCAGACCGTAAATTTTTTATGGGTCAAGTGGGGATTTAGCTGGTATTGTAAAAATATCTCACAAGACATTGTTTTAAAATCTAAACGGTTCAACAAATCGACCCCGGACTCAACCAATCAACCCATGGTCTAAATTAGTTCTGATTGAAGAAAAAAATAAAAAAAAGGTAAAAATTCGAGTGATTCAGTTAAAAACTGAGATTGATCGTGTTACAAGATAAAAATCAAACAACCAACCCGTTGTTTTTCTTATGTATTTTGAAACAAAAAATTCATCAAAACAATGTTGTTTTGATCCTTTAAAAAAAAATTAATCAACCCGGTTGATGTTCTCAACCCGCCAGTGCCTTGCAGTGGTCGGGTTTTAAAACCACATTTAAGGTTGCAATTAAGCACTAACTAGTCTCATCTAAATATATCAATAGATACAGTCCCAGAAGAGCAACGTAACATTCCTGTCCGTCCACCCATCAGCATAATACGCCTAAGTCTTCGCTCTCGGTGTTCTCTGTCTCTGCCTCCTCCGCCCCTTCCTCTTCCTCGTGAACAGCTCCAAACCAAAGTGCTCTCCTCTCTCCCTTAGAGTCATTCTTCCTTTCCTTTTCTTCTCCTTTTCACCTTTCAATCTCTCTGTTTCTCAACCTTTCCAATATATATGTGATATATCCATCTTGATGATCATCGATGGGTCAGGATAGAAATGTTGACATTTTTGAAGATGAAGATAAAGAGGCTTTAAAAGGGTTATCTCCTGTCCCTCTGCCGCCGCGAAATATCCACTCTCATAGCCAGCAGCTACGTGCAACCTCTTCAGGACCTACTGCTAAAAAACACCATCCAGGTACAAGAAAGCACAGTCTTGATGACCTCCCTAAACCTGTGCTCTCTGATCCTTTTTATTATGAATCTTCTTCCGACGACGATGAATTCTGCCCACGCTCCTCTTCTCCTTCTAACACCACTCGTTCTCGTGGTGGCAGCGGTGAAGATTTCTTCGTTGGTGCTGAGGATGATCAGCTCATGCAATTTCAACCATTGCCTGAGTTCATTGGAAATGGTGGCGGGACTGGAATCTTTAAGTTTCCAACACGTTCAGCTGTGCACGCTGGCCGACCGCCTTGTCTAGAACTTAGGCCACATCCTTTGAGAGAAACTCAGGTGGGGAAGTTTTTGAGAAACATTGCTTGTACCGATAAGCAATTGTGGGCTGGTCAGGAGTGTGGGGTAAGGTTTTGGAGTTTTGAGGATGTATATGAGGCTGGAAGTGGATTAGATGGGAGAGCGAGAAGGGGTGATGAAGATGCTGCACCATTTTTTGAGTCAGGGAATACCTCACCTACAATGTGTTTAATCATTGACTGTGCAAATAGCTTGGTTTGGAGCGGGCACAAAGATGGGAAGATTAGGTCCTGGAAAACGGATCAACATTTAGATGACGCTAATTCTCATTTTAAGGAAGGATTATCGTGGCAGGCTCATAAGGGTCCTGTTCTTTCTATAGTTATGAGCTCTTTTGGTAAGCTAGCTTTCATTATATTTCCTTTTTGGAAAATGATAATCACCGTGCTTATTGGGGCAAGGCATAGTATCTGAAATGTGATAAGAAAATGCTATGGCATAACACCAACTATCTGTAAATTTCATGAGCAAGAAAATCTTTTAACGGTTTAATTTCATAATCGTTGATGTCAAAGAACAACTTACCATCTTATCTGTTATACTTGCCCAAAACCTTTGATAAATTTGATATGATCTTGCTTTTCAAGGCTCTAATTTTAAACTTTGTGCTTTGATACATGTAGGTGATCTGTGGTCAGGTGGTGAGAATGGTGTTGTTAGGATTTGGCCATGGGATGCCATCGAGAAATCTCTTTCTCTTTCACCAGAGGAAAAACATATGGCTGCTTTATTGGTGGAGAGGTCTTGCATTGACCTCAGGAGCCAAGTCACTGTAAATGGTGCCTGTAGCATATCTTCTTCAGATATAAAGTGCTTGTTAGCTGACAATGTTAGAGCTAAAATTTGGTGTGCTCAGCCTCTTTCCTTCTCTCTTTGGTATTTTCTTTTCCTCCCTGAAGCTCCTAGAATGTCATGAGTTCTTTAAAAATCTTCGATAAATGTTTAGTTTTTAGGCATTGTTGGTACCACTAGGCTATGAATTGGCCATAAGTTGCTTCAAGTTACATGTGAAGCTTTATAAGATATATAATTCTGCAGGGATGCTCGTACAAAGGAGCTTCTGAAGGTATTCAATACTGAGGGTCAAATTGAGAATCGAGCTGACCTGCCATCAGTGCAACAGCAAGATCAGCCAGTAGAAGATGAGATGAAGGTAAAATTTGTAGTCCCATCGAAAAAGGAGAAATCAGGGGGATTTCTGCAACGTTCACGTAATGCTATAATGGGAGCTGCAGATGCTGTTCGCCGAGTTGCAACCAGGGGAGCAGGAGCATTCGCAGATGATGCCAAGAGAACAGAAGCACTAGTGCTGACTATAGATGGAATGATCTGGAGTGGATGTCCTAATGGCCTTCTTGTGCAGTGGGATGGGAGTGGAAATCGTTTACTAGAATTTAGTCATCATTCTTCTGCTGTCCAATGTTTTAGCACTTTTGGAACACAGATATATGTTGGCTACGCAAGCGGTGTTATCCAAGTATTGGACCTGGAGGGAAAACTGATTTGTGCATGGGTTGCTTACAGTAATCCTGTGCTAAAACTGGCAGTTGGAAATGGATATGTTTTTAGCTTGGCAAATCATGGTGGCATACGTGGATGGAGCATTTCATCTCCAGGACCTATTGACAGAATAATACGATCAGAAGTAGCATCGAAAGAACTAGAGTATACAAGAAGAAACAGTTTCAGAATTTTAGTTGGTACATGGAATGTCGGTCAAGGAAGAGCATCCCAGGATGCACTTAAAGCATGGTTAGGTTCTACTGCATCAGACGTTGGCATTATTGTTATTGGGTTACAAGAAGTAGAAATGGGTGCAGGTTTTCTTGCAATGTCTGCTGCAAAAGAAACAGTAAGATCTAGTTGATCTGCTTTCATTGCAATGGATGGTCATTTGGTTTCTGTTTTCATTCTCTATCTTTTTTAATAAATAATGTAGTTTCATGACAAGTTGACGCACGAAGAATACATATAGGTGCTTGAGTGAATGTTTAGCTGTATAAACACAAATATTGATGCTAGATAAACATCTCTAGAGCTTAGAAAAATCGACGCTGTGGATTTGAATATCAAGAATTTCAACTACGATGAATGCAGGGGGGAAGTTTTTTTCCTTTTAATGTAGCCTGATAATTAGTTGAAGCGATTTGTTCTATATTGTTCTGCACATTATCTTGTTTGCTGCTTGTTTTGTAGGTAGGACTTGAAGGGAGTGCTATTGGTCAGTGGTGGCTGGACAATATAGGAAAAGCCTTAGATGAAGGAATGGCTTTTGAACGTATGGGTTCCAGGCAGCTTGCAGGCTTGCTCATATCTCTTTGGTAAGTGCCTGTAACTTAGTTTGTGTTGCCGATTTAACCTGTTATTTTCAGAAGAAACCTCCAGTCAGTCTTTTCTCCTTTGAAGAAGCATCTTAATCCTGTCTTCGTGTCCCAAGGGTTCGTAAATTTTATAGTTTGTCGTATCTTATATTGTGAGTTCTCAATTAGGGTAAGAAAGAATCTCAGAAAACATGTTGGTGATGTTGATGCTGGGGCAGTTCCATGCGGCTTTGGACGAGCAATTGGCAATAAGGTATGCATGTCTACCTTCATGATGCTTGTTTGCACATTACTGGCTATCACCTGTCACTAACAGTCTTTGCTCTATTCATCATTTAAAACCATCTTAATTGCAGTGTGCACATTTTAAAATTGTTGACTAATCTGTCTTTTTTCTTAATGTTCTAATATGTCCTTGCAGGGAGGTGTAGGTTTGAGAATTAGAGTTCTCGACAGGATCATGTGCTTTGTTAATTGTCACTTGGCTGCACATTTGGAAGCAGTCAATCGGCGCAATGCTGATTTTGATCATATTTTTCGAAATATGTCCTTTGGTCGGTCATCAAACACTGCGGCAGCTGGTATGGTGCGATTCCTGTTTTTGTGTTGCGTTCTTGCCTTCTCCACATTTTTATTTTGGCTGCTTTATATTTCTGGCTCCCCCCTGGTCCTATCTATTGCAGCTGGTGTCTCAACTGCCAGTCACACAATTAAGGGAACAAATGTACGTTCTTATTACCTTTTTATAGTTGCTAGCAGAATCTTTCTTGGGTATGACCTATGAGTTACAAGGTAGTGGTGCTTTCACAGGCTGCTAGTGCCAACACTGAAGAGCCAAAGCTTGATTTAGCTGAAGCAGATATGGTGGTATTTCTTGGTGATTTTAATTACAGGCTTTTTGGTATATCATACGATGAAGCAAGGGACCTTGTTTCACAAAGAAGCTTTGACTGGCTTCGAGAAAAGGATCAGCTCAGAGCAGAGATGCAGGCAGGGAAAGTTTTTCAAGGAATGCGTGAGGCACTCATTGTGTTCCCTCCTACTTACAAGTTTGCAAGAAACCAACCAGGTTTAGGAGGTAAAGATTCTGCAGAAATGGTAGAAGTTTTCGCATCCCTTTAGTTCAGATGCTTCACATTACTGGAAATGATCTTAGGCTTGTTCAGAAAATCTTACAAGATTTCCTTGATCGAGTTTGCCTATGAATTGTTATTCCTTTTTGTTAAGCAAAATTTTCTGTTAGGATCATTCAACCTCGACTTTTTACTATGTGAATTATCCACAGGATATGATTCTGGGGAGAAAAAGCGAATTCCAGCATGGTGTGACAGAATAATATACCGTGACAATCGATCAGCTCCAGTGTCCGAATGCAGTTTAGACTGCCCTGTGGTCTCATCAGTTATACAGTAGGTTTCACAATAGGGTGATTTTGATTCTTCCTTTTCCCCTTACAAGCAATCGTCAATTGTTTCTGATATTTGATTTTCATGGCCAAAAGGTATGGAGCTTGCATGGATGTTATAGAGAGTGATCACAAACCTGTCCGCTGCAAGTTTCATGTTCAAGTTGCCCATGTTGATAGATCAGTTAGGAGACAAGAATTTGGAGAAGTCGTCAGGTCCAATGAGAAAGTCAGGTCTATTCTTGAGCAATTGCGTTCTGTACCAGAAACCACTGTCAGCACCAACATCATCCGCCTTCAAAGCCAGGACACAGTCATCTTGCGAATCACCAACAAAGACGTGAAAGGAAAGGCTATATTCAGAATTGTTTGTGCAGGTGTTTGCACTGTCAACGAGGATGAAGACGAGAGTACTTATCATTCACGGGGTTCGTATGGCTTTCCAAGATGGCTCGAGGTACTTTCCTTATTTTTAAACTGGAAGATTGTAAAATTAACTGCCCTAAACCCAAGCCACACAGCAGTATCAGATCATGCAAGACCAGCAAGTTTGCTGGCAAAGTAGCAAGGACATTTCGTCTGGAAAAATATTCTTTAACTTGTTCATGATCAGTTTAGTTTTTTGGAACTTCATTTCCACCTGCTTCACTATAAATCTTGAAGAGTTTGTGTTCATAATATACCATTTGTTTGAGGTTTTATCCCCCTCTTCAGCTTTTATACTGTTGTTTTCAACCATTCTCTCCATAACTGATTTCAAATGAATATTTTTTCATTCTGAAGTAGCATCTTTCTTGTGTCTGGATATAGGTCACACCAGCAGCAGGCATAATTAAACAAGATCACTTTGTGGATATCTCAGTACATCATGAAGAGTTCCATTCCTTAGAAGAGCATTTTGATGGAATCCCACAAAACTGGTGGTGCGAAGATACACGAGACAAGGAAGCTATGTTGTCTGTGAATATCCAGGGCAGTAACGCAACAGAAATACAAAGTCACCAAATCATTGTGAGACACTGCTACTCTGCCAAGACAGTGCGTATCGACTCTATATCGAACAATTCAAGGAAAGGCCAAGGAGGCTCTGTTCACCGGTCTGACCTTAGGCAACAAAGTGGTTCCTCTGATGCTGTTGATGATTTCCGAGATTTTTGAAGCTCTAGTGAGGCCTCGAAGAATTGGACAGGAATAGATAAATCACCTGGCAGCAGCACCCAGAGAGCTTAATCCGATATCTTTTTAATGTAAATACATGGAGAGTGGTCTCCATCTCATCATGTTGAGAAAAGGTTCCGTTTGTATATGGTGATTTGCATATGCTGATGTCAGGTGGAAATTCTTTACCTCATTCATTTTCGAAGAACAGAAAAACACAAGCACTGTAATCGAAGCAAATTGCACTAAATGGTCTTTTCTACGATTGCAGTAAAAATGTTGATATTCAAATGCCAGTTTTCTTCGTGTAAGATTAGAACTATTTTGCATTTTGTTTTCACCTGTTGTAGCATTATCAAGGAGCTGAATTAGAATCATTTCCCTCTCTTGCGTTAATAGTTAGTTTGTAAATCCTGCCATGCCATTGTTGAATCTTTTTAATTTCTGAATTTACTTGACATACTACGCACCAGTTTGACATTGTGATAGTTTCTGTAGTTATAGTGGGGGAAAAATACGTTTACAACAGCTACAAATTATAACATTTTTGTAACCAAAGTTTTAAAAGAGTTTTATGTGAAATTATAAAAATTGTGGTATATGTTAATCAACCTCACATTTTCAAAACAACAGAGGGAGCAAAACAAAATTTCAACCATACTATGCCACAGCCAAATGAACCCTAAAAACCCAACGACAATTTTTTTTTTCCAGCTAACATTAGATTCAAGCAAAAAAAGGATGGAAAATTACTTCCATGTGGAAAGTTTTTCTCCATTCATTAGAGGGGATCCTGTTATTACTACATTTTATACATAGTATGCATAAAATTCAAGCAGACCCTTGTACAGTTTCAGTCATTGACACCTTTGTACCTGCTTTGAGCTTCGATCGAATCTGTAGTGAGTCATCAAGTTCAAATTCATACTAAATTTGAGCTCATCCAATAGGAAACCACAGAGCAACCAGCAAGCGAAGGAAACCAAAACCCTGTCAAGGAAGCTCTCTCAGAAGTTCATGTACAGCCAAAATGAGGAGATCAATGGTTTCCTTCAATTGCTGAACCTGAGTATTCCATTCATCTCCTAGTATTATTAAGTAAATCCACATCTTGGCTCCACTTATGCAATTAACTGTTATAATCACCAGAGTATGAGCATAGCTACTTCATATATAGAGTGAAAAATAGTTCATAGAATCCCGCTTCACTTCTCCAAATTCTAAATTCTTCAGAGTGCATACATCCTCCTATATTCGCTGTTCAAAATCTCTTGATCTGATTCCACAGACATTGAATAAGAACCAGGCCGAGTTTCCCTCCGTATATTCCTTAACTTTGATTCTTCCATCTGATGTAAAACGACACAGTAGCACATGGAGCCAATTGTAGCGAGCATGATCAAGGCACCAATGACAGTTGCATAGAAAGCAAGCCACCTGGAATTCTTACCCACCACCACATAAGTAAGAGAAATAAAGGCTGCTGAAATGAAGAGGCAAGCAAGCCACATGAGTTTGTTAATAACAAACACAAGCTGCTTCTTTGCCTTTTGTTCAATCACAACAATAGATGTTTGGACTACAACGACAGCCAGAGAGATGAATAATGCCAGGCTGTCAAATACAAAGAAGACTAAGAAAGCAGGATTTCTTGCTACATGGGCTTGCCCAATTGCAGCTCCCTCGATCTTCTCCTCAACATACTGGCCAGGCACGGTGAAAATGGCTGCAAAAGCAACTGTTGCAATGAGAACTGCAACAATAGTTGCATTGTTTATAGCATTGTTGAGGCCGCTAATGTGGAGCTTTTTGAGCTTCTTGGCGATTTTCTGCACTCTGACGCCAGTTTGCCGGGTCTGTTGGAGCTGGGACTGGACATCATGTTTTATGTCACTAACAGTCTGCTTTAGTTGCTTTGCAGGATTTGGGGGCTTTCCACAGTCTTTGGAATTGTTAGCCCCTGCTTTCTTTAAAATGGAGACAAACTCTTGAATTCCAAGTTTTTCTGCAATGTCAAGTGGGGTCTCTCCAGCTTTGTTAATGGCATTGATGTTAACACCCTCAACCGATAACAGACAATGCACATTCTGCAATTAAATGAAGAATCTCAATAAAGGTTGCCAAAAACATTTAACTTTTTGACTAACGGGGGGAAAAAACCTAAAATGGCATATAAAGAGAAGCACGATGTTATCTGGTTACAACATAAGATCTCAATAATGCCATCATAACTAGTTTATTTTGCCAAATCATATTTCAGAGATGCACCATCCTAAAAATATTTATTATTTTCATTACAAGTCTCTTTTGAGATTACTTTCATTATCAATCAATCAAATTTTCAAAATTTGTACGAACATTTCTTTCAACAGGGGTATAACATATTACAAGGTATCTTCTCAAAATCTGTTCAATGCATCACACAATAATGCCTGAGGTTTTCAATGAAAGTCTAGATTTCAAAATAGGAAACTGCAAATGATAGCCAACTCCATAAGCTATTGCCAGGCAATCAGCTAATTGTTTTTTACATTATTATGCAAATCATTTCCGACATTGTTTGAGAAATAGGGTGTTGAATAAAACAAACAGAAGTTACTAACAATGCATTTTATCATTTCTCAAGTTGTTAGAATTTAACAGACACAAGCAATAAGCTTTAGGGAGGGATTGGATTGTAAATAGTAGGTCACTTACTGAGCGACTAGTGTCATAATCGTGACAAATTCTACTGAAGGCTTTTTCATCTTACCTATAGAAAACTTTAGTTATAAGGATCACCGGAGTTCATATATATATATATATATATCACTACTGAATGCGTATGATGGAGCATAATTTATCACAGAGCAAATCCTGCAGTGCTGTAGTCTCTAAGACATATAGCTAGCTAAAAAGAAAGGGTGAAAGATAAAGAAATGAAGAAGCACCTGAGCACGGCCTTTCATAACTGCAATATGCAATGCTGTGTTTCCCTTATTGTCTTCCACATGCATAGCAGTGCAGTCAGGTTTTAGCAATTCTAGCACAATTTCCTCATTTTGCCCTTTCACAGCCATGTGCAGTGCAGTTTGTCCTTTTTTATCTGTTCTAGAACCAGTGCTTGGATCCTTACTTAGGAGGGACCTCACAATTTCCAAGTGCCCCATCCTTGCAGCTGAATGGAGGACAGTCTTACCATTATTCCGGGCAATCTTAACAAGATTTACATCTGTTTCTAAAAGAAGATTGACCACATCAATGTGCCCTTGAGTAGCAGCTGTGTGTAGAGCAGTTGTACAGGATAAATCTGTTGTCATGACCAAGTTGGGGAATACTCGCAAAAGTTCTGTTAAGACATCTGCAAGGTTTTAAAAAAATCAGAAGTGACAACCTAAGAGTTTTTCAAGTAGCAGAAAAATTTATCTTGCAACGCAGATCTCAAAACAGCCTCTAGTATCAAGACCAGATAGAAAAGGTTTTCAGTGGGTTCATATCCAAAGTAACAATGCTAGAAATTCTCCGAAAGATTCTAAGCAGAAAGAGCACGATAGAAATGCATGAACACACTACTATTTAAATACAGAAAACTAAAAACATCTGGAGAAGAGAAGTCCTGAAACTACTTTGAGTTCTAATTTCATGCTCATCACAAAAAGAAGAAGAAGAAAAAAGATATATATGAAAACTTCATGCTCATCACTCGAAAATCTAGAAATCCATGCATGCTTGGGTTCAAACATCCATATTCGAGGCTTTGAACCTCAAACAGGCTAACCAGAATCCTTGTAGCTCGTATATGTATGAAAAACACCGGACGTGTCTCACGAAGTTGGGGGATTTTATCATCTTCTAGACATGATTTGCATAAAAGTTAATTGAGGTCTTTCTTCTCTTATCAGTAGATGAAAAAAAATTGATAGCAAGAAAAGAATGAGTGTAGTTCATAGGAAAAATGATACATGGGGATAATGAAGCCATTTTGTCAGCTCAAACGAGTTAATGACCGTTATTCAAAAAACATACTACCAAGTAATTTTAATGGAGAACGGAAGTTCAAAAATGCAAAATCAGAATGATTTCTCACCAAGATGACCCTGCTTTGCAGCCACGTGGAATGGATCATACCCATTCCTAGCTGCAACAGATGCAGTCTCCAGGTCCATATATTCCAGCATTTTAGCAACAACCCCAGCATGCCCATTCTCTGCTGCTGCATAAAGTGGAGTTTCTCCGTCTTGATTCTGCGTTGCCAACAGAACCTTCAAGTCATTACCATCAGAATTCTGAAGAATCTCTCTAACTCTACTCAAATTCCCCGTACGCGCTGCCAAATGAATTTGTGAGTCACCTCGCTTTCCAGGTGAATCTTTAGGCTTTTTCCTCTCACCACCACCAATAAAACTAAGTTGTCTCTCCATCACCACACGAAAGCTCTTCTGTTTCTCAAGAAATCCACGAAAACCCTTCTCTGCTCCACGAAAACTGGGGTGTTTTTCCATCACCCCATGAGAAGTTGACCCATTTTCTGTCACACCATGGAAACTCGGGTGTTTTTCCATCACCTTCTGTTTATTTGGTATTCCTTGAAAACTCACTTGCTTTTCATACACTTTCTGTTTGTTTGTCATTCCACGAAAACTCTGCTGCTTTTCCATTTTTTTCCCATTGAAACTGCTTTGTCTCTCCATGGTCACACACAATAGTATCTCACACTATTATCAATCAATCTCAAAACCAATCCCCTGCTCCAAACTGAAACCTTGATGCCTTGATTCGAAACCCAGAAATTACTTTCCTTTCTCCATGATCATAGACAAAGCAAACAAACTTCCCTTATAATACTCTAAATCTTGATTCTATGGATTGTAAAGCCAATAACTCATTCGCATTTCACCATGATCAAACATGGATTTCAAACAAATCTCACTCAATCTTATCCTTAAAAGTCTCTATATGTACTTAAAAACCCAATTTTCAAAACTTACAAGAAACAATCACCAACTTCTCTTAGATGATAAAGTGAACTTTGATGAGCCGAACTGAACAGCATCCATCTACTGTAGATTTCCAAAAACACTTTCTTTCTCACTTGTCAAGATGATAATCATTCAAACACAGAACACCCAGAAAGTGAAATGAAATTTGAATACCTGATGTGTGAAAAGAAATCCCGAAAACTGAAACTTTCAACTTCCTCAATATAAAATATGAAAAAACCAGTAAGTGATCTCCAAGAAAGCTCAACAAAATCTAACTTGTTTTGATAACCAGAAGCTGAAAGTGAAAAAATATCATCAGCAAGAAGCTTTTGTCATGTTTTTTCTTCTCTCCAAGTGAACCACTGAAAAATGCTATCCTTTTGGCTTCAGCGATTTCCCAGTTCTGTATTTATAGCTGTGACTGCCAAAGAGATCCTTAACTGTATCCGAGAGAGAGAGAGAGAGAGAGAGAGATACGCCTTAACCACTGTTATACTCGTCAGCTATATCCTTAATTGTATTCTACTCTCTTTTTTACAGGATAAAAAACATGTTAATGTTAATCTAGTGTTAGTGCAAAAGTACTTGTCGATCCATTTATTCACTTCCAATTATTTACCAATTTTATTTTCTGAAAAAAGGCAGTCATCAATATCAATAAATATTCAGAGAACACCAACATTTTGTGGCACTCGCACAATTGCTCAGCCGCCATTGTTGTCCACTTCATAAACATACAAAAATTTATAAATGGTGGGGCACCTTTCGACCCACAATGTGGAGAGAAAAAGAAAATATTAAAAAGTATTACTAGCAAATGGCAAACTGACAAATTGATGAGCAAATTAAATTAAATTAAATTAAATAAAAAAAACCTAAAAGAAAGAAGAAAATGAAAGTGTGTGTATCTGCACGTTCTTGCCCTATCTATCCTCTCCACCGACCACTTTAGCTCATGTTTTGTGCCTCACAATTAACCGCCTACATCTTGTCTTTAAGTAGCGTTGGATTAACGTCAAGAAATATAAAAAAACACACATAATAATAATAATAATAAAATGATTAAAAAGATAGAGAAACAAAAATAAATGTATTTTTATAATAATTTTAAAATAATTTTTTACACTTTTAAAATAGAAGGTACTAAGAAGATATATTTTTAAAAATAATTTTTTTTATTTTTTAAATATCATTAAAAAAAACTTTTAATTTCAAAATTATTTAAGTAAGACATAATAAAAAAATTTGGTTATTATCGTTATTTTAAAACTCCATCTAGAGTTTGATTTGAGATAAAATTTAGTTCATTGATCAAGACCTGATCAAGAGTTAAATTGACTAGTTAATGTAAAAATAAAAATGATTATTATTATAATTTTAAAATCTAATTTAAATGTAAACTCAAAAGAAGTTCCGAGTTACGAGTGAGGTTAATTATTAACCTCAATCAAAATATTAATAAAAATAATTATAATTATATTTTAAAATCGACTCGGGGTCAACTCAGTGTAAGGTCCAATTCATTTGTCAATAATTAACATAAAATAAAAGTGATTATTATTATAATTTAAAAACTTGATTTATAGGATAATTCAGGACTAGACTTAATACATGGATTAAAAGGATCAACTTGAGTTGATTTAAGTCAATATAATTTTTTTTTGTTACTATTATAGTTTTTAAACTTGATTTGGAGGGTAATTAGAGCAAAGCTTAGGTCATAAGCCATAAGGATTAATACGGGTTGATCAAGTCAATATATAAATAAAAATAATTGTTATCATGATTTTTAAACTTGATTCGAGAATCGATTAAAGGCAAGATTCAAGTTACAAATTGAGAGGGTAAACTCTACTTGTCCATTTTTTTTAATAATCATAACAACCTTGATCATTTTTTTCTTCAAAAAAATCAATATGTTTTTGATTTATCTTTTATCCTGCGTTGATTTGCTTTTGATTGGGTTAAGTTAAGTTAATCATTTATTTATTCTTTTAAACTCGGACCAGTTCAAATTCTAGATCAACCCATAACATTAATCTTGATTTTATAATTAGAGTTATTATAATATTATTAATTTCAATACTTAATATAACTAAAAAAAATATAATATCTCAATATTTTTTAAAATATATAAGCCTAACAATAATACATATTAAGAGTAAAATAAATTTTTTTATATTATATCTTATCTTGTCCACTTTAATTAAATATGATATAGAAATAATCATTTTATTTTTTGTATTATTATCGAATACAATTCTGTCCCGTTTTATTTTTTATCATGTTTCTTTTATCTCAATTTAAAAATATAAATAAGAGTGATAATAAATAAGAATATATATTTATTTTCTAGATTTTAAAGGCTTAAATTTTAGAATCATCGGATTAGTTTAGGGATTTTAGGGATTTGCTCTTAAAGAAAATTTAGTCTCAATTAATACATAAAATATCTAAGAACACCCATTAATTTAAATAAAAAGATTGTGATAAACAAAGTGAATGCTTTTAATTTTTTGTTTGGCAATAACAATAGAGTGTCTTGACATGGAGTACTTGGTGCCTTTTTAACCATGTATTTGCTCCACCTTGAATGCATCAAACTATTATATTAATTAACTATGTATCTTAATTTCAACAAGAGAATCTCATGTTATTAAACAACAACAACAAACCATCTAGGTGGTGGCTAAGTGGTAAGGACTTGGGATTAAGAGGTTTGCTCCCTATATGGTCTCAGGTTCGAGTCCTTGGTTGCTCATATGATGGCCACTGGAGGCTTACATGGTCGTTAACTTCAGGGCCCATGGGATTAGTCGTGGTGTGCGAAAGCTGGCCTGGACACCCACGTTAATTAAAAAAAAAAAAAACAACAACAACAACAATGAACACTTGTCCATGACTTAAAGGGAATCCATCCACATCCCAGGCACATTTTATATAATAATAATAATAATAATTTTCAAGAAAAATCGAGAGAATCCGATTGGGGCAAGTGATGAAAGGAGGAGAAACTGGAGTACGTAACGTTAATCACGTAATCTAAATTTAGGCAGGTTTGGAGTGTGGTACAGCCAGCAACATTTGGAGGCATGTCCCACTATTGTTAATTTGTCCTTAATACGTGGATTAGTCAAAGCTGGCAAGCTGTCCATATAATTTGACCTTTTTCAATTTCGAACCAAACCCCCATCCCATCCCATCCCATCCCATCTCATCGATGATAGAATAAACAGCTTAACTCAAGTTAACTAATATACATATATATATATATATTAATTAATTACAGCGATATTATTTTGATTTTTTTTAAATAAAATGATATCAAGCTTTATTATTCATAAATTAATTCATTACAAAATTCAGATTATTTATTGATTTTTTATAAAACCCATCACCGATTAGATCTCATACAAGTAATTAAGTTTCAATACCATCCATTGTAGCAATTTTAATAACACCAAATCTAACTAATTAAATCTAAAAACAATAATTTCAATTGATATATAATTCGATTTAATTGAAAGCTATAATCATAAACCCGACCATCAAGGTAAATCATAAGATACAATGATAGAAATCCTTGCAACCATTTGATAGTTTCTTCAACTTCCTTCCCTTTTCACCATCGGTTCAATGCTTTTGCACTTTATAGCAAAATTCCTTTTCCCTCGATGCTCTTGGATGCTTGCTCATGGTAATTAAGGAGCGCCCCCCGCTTTAATCTATTCTTCTTTCTTTGGGTTGCAATTAAGATAATAGTATAGTACAAATGATGAAATAGTAATACTCAATATAACATTAAGTGTGCTTAATTACATGTGTCTAAATCTTGTTTCAGGGATGGTGACTTGTGCTGATAAAGACCTTAACTAGAATTTAGTTAGTGGACTCTAATCTCTTTGAAAACGAACCCCTCTTGTTGACTGGTGTGCCTAGAGGTGCTAAGCTAATATATATAGATATATCATCTTTGAAATCAAATGATTAACGACGGCCTAACTAGTGCTAATTACCAGCTAATTACGATATCCAATTTAATACTGAGGAGATGAATTATAATATAATAATCGGTTGTGATACATATTAAACTTGCTACCTAAATTTGACCACAAACCCAACTTTTTAATTGCACCATCAAAAAGAGCATGAAAATGTGAAAGAAAATTCGAAAACATTTTCAATTTTTGACCAAAGTTTGTCATTTTTTTTTGGTAAAAGGATGATACTACCCGTCTCTCTCTCTCTACTAATATTCATCGCCATGCATTGCGAGACCACCAAGAATTATTGAAGCGATGAAACCTGAGAACCCGTTGACTTTGTCTCCCTTCTTCTCCATTTCCGCTTTTCAATCTGATTGAAAGAGAGAGATGCTCAAAGGAAACTTCTCTTAACATTTACAGAGATGTTGTCAAACTTAGAGAGAGAGGAGGTAGACGATACAACAACTATTTTCCCATGTGACCATGGCTAGCTTAGCTTTCACATGAGTTGAGATTAGGCACCCTCTCATACATAAAGATCTTTGATATATATGGAATTCAAACTTCACAAAAAGCAAGCTGTAAGACCCACCCCATGGATTTTTTAGCTTATATAAATAAATATTATATATTTCATGGAGACTCTTCGATTAGAAAAATCAAAATGGTTATGAATTACTTTATTAAAATTAGATAGTTTCTTTTGAGTATTGTCAGCCAACAACAAAAGTAGTAATATATTCTGATGATACCTTTTATTTTAAGAATAAAAAAATTAATTTAAATAATATTCCAAAGATAGTCTGTTTTTATCTTTTTAACTAAATATAGCTGCTTCCACATGCATGGTGTGTTCGCGTTCACCCACTAATCAAAATAATTAAGACAATAATCAATCCTAATTATTATACACAACTCTCAGGCATAAGAACTCCACCGCTGGTTCCACCTATGTTCTTACATGATGATGTTGCTGCTGTGTTCATGTAAGTAAGTCTTATGTCTTGAAATTCGATTCCCCAGCAAGGGTTGCTGGGCCTGCAATCAAACGTATTTTAAGAATAAAAAAAACTAATTAGATTTCATCATATGAATGAAATACATTAATTAATTAGCTAATTGAAATACTGTAATTAATTACCTGACGAGGACAGCCCTGGTTATTCGGGCAATAGTTTTGGTCATTGATAATTGGGTTCTTAACATTTTTCATAATCAAGTTTTGGACCACAACATTCCTCACAAGTCCATTGCTGGGCCTAGCCCACGATTTTATCCTTACACCGTTGTCTGATCCACTGAAGATTGAATTTGTTAAGGTTATATTTTCTACATCATCTTCGTTGAATTCCTTGCCTAGACTTCCAATGCTGTAATAATTTAAGGTACAACAAATGAATTAATCAATCAGAACCCCTCCAATGTTGTACTGGCTAGGGTTCTTAATTTGCAGTCAAAACAGTCAAGACATGTTATCATATCTTTTTTATTACGAAAGAATATAAATTTATTTTCATATCCTTGTCTCTAACATGTTTATATTATTTTTAAATATATTTCTGCTGTTTTTGAAACACTGCTAATGATCACATAGGTTATCTGATTTGATGTACAGGGAGTATATTTATTTTTATGTTTTAAAATAAATAAATTTTTTATTTTTTTAACTTCAAATTAATATATTTTTAGTGTTTCAAATCATTTAATATTTTTTTTTATTTTCTCCTCCCCTATCTCTCACATGTTTATATTATTTTTGAATATATTTCTTCTATTTTAGAACAATACAAATGATGAAAACATAGGTTACCTGATACCATATCCAAGGGCTACACTTAATGCTGCTCAATAGCATGTTCCTAGTGCTTGGACCGATTGAGATGTTAGCATGATACCATCACCTTTCTGAAGTGTGCTGCCAGTGATTGTAACTCAGGTCGATGTTTGCACGTGAATGTCATTGGTGTTAGGGCTTTGGTCGGAGCAATCATTCTAAAAGAAAAAAAAAGGTGTCAAAACATTAATTTTCAAATCAATTCTTCTATTTGCATGTTTTTTCTGTTTAATTTTTTTAGATTTTTTTAATTAAATCTTTAATTAACTATTAAATTTTAATATTTATATAATTAAAACCCTGATTTGACTAAATCAACTCTATAAAATTATAATTTGATCACAAAATTTTAATTTCTTTCAATTAAAGTCTAATTAACTTAAAAACTAATTTTTTTTGCAATTAAACTTTTCATAAATTCAATTAAATCTTCTATAAAATTCATTGAACCCATAAAAATTTGATTTTGAACTTTTCTTTTCAAATTATTTTTTTTAACTGGGCTCTCATCAATCAATTATATACTATTAAATTTTAATCTTTGTATTTTTGAATATTTTCAGTCAATTTCTAACCATTTTCTAGGTGCTTCGGCATCTATTCTCGCTGCAATTTTTTTAATATTTCTTTTGACTATATCTTTAAATTTTTTTTTGTGCGAGGACCAAAAAATAGATTACAACAAATAAAAAGACTAGCTATTAAGGCTTTATTTATGGGTTGGATAAACTATAGGGCTAAAAAAATTCTTTATGGTTTAAAGAATTATAAGTTAATAAAATACAATTTTTTGTAGAAGAATTTATGTTACAATAAAACTAAACCCAAGCCTAAGACAAGGCCCATGGCCAAGCACGACTGTGACTTAGGTCCAAAGCTACTTTACTTAAGTTTTTTTTCTTCTAAAAGCTTGAGCACTCTTTAAATCTAATTTTAACTCTTCATCTTCTCACTACATCAACAACAATAAAATCTTATTATTTTTTTAATGTAGTGTCACATTGTAATGTCAATCAAGAATCTGTAAAAGTTATATTGCACATATGTAGTGTTACGACAAATTGTTTACTCTCTCAGATATTTATCTAGGTAATCAGGAAAATGAAGAAGATAGAAAATTCTTTTTTAATAGTGGAATGAGGGAAAATAAGTTGCTACCTCGTATTTTGATCACTAGAAACTTTAATTGGTTTCAGAAATCAAGTAAGAGGACTGGTGGCACAAACAAAAGGTATTAACACCCTAAGTACTTCATATCTAAGTAATATATTATGACACCTTTTATTTTAAGAGTATAAAAATTGATTTAAAAGATGTTCCAAAGATAGATTTATTTTATGTTAAGTAAATAAGTTGCAAAAATATTATTTTAGCTCAAGATTATCCAATTTAATGTCAAACTTCTCTTAAATTTTCATTATTAATTATCTACATACATAAAAATTTATGCGCATTAACTTACAAATCAATAATAAAATTGATAAAAATTAAAACAAACCTTTTAAACAAGCCATTATTTATCTCATTATAACACACTTAAGCAGGTAATTTGACATAAGTTTCAACAATTTACAAACAAATAAAATTTTATGAAATCTAAAACAAACAAGTACAAAATTATACATCTATACTATATGTTTGAGAAAAATAATAAAACAAATAAGCACCCAAACAAAATATATATTCTAAAAAAAACACATTAATAAAATTAACATTTTAAAATTGTATTATAATTAAAAAATGATAGATTTTTTTACTCTAAAAAAAATCAACAACAAATTAGAATACAAATTAGAATACGGATGTCAAGGCTAGAAAACTTTGTGTTGAATTGAAGGTGGATGTTTGGGGGGAGAGGGTTGTTTGTTATTATTGGGAAGGGGGTTTGTTTAGATGTAGGGGGATGCAGGGGAAAGAAAAAGGAGAAATAGAGGATGGGAGGGTCGATGCCTCATCATATATTAAATATTATTGATGAAATTATTTCATTTATCACTCCATCACAAATTTTATTGGTGTTTTTGACATGTCACTATATAGACAACCTGATTTGAATTTGAT
This sequence comes from Populus ilicifolia, assembly GCA_015708895.1. NCBI lineage: Eukaryota > Viridiplantae > Streptophyta > Magnoliopsida > Malpighiales > Salicaceae > Populus > Populus ilicifolia. Next base: position 144,024 of record SRLM01000416.1, on the reverse strand, counting down.
TGTAATTCTATTGGTAAAATTATCTATAAAAACTTGTACTACGTTGTACAACTTTTTTTTATTATTTATATTCTGTTTGGGATTATCTTGGTATATACCAACAAATTATTTCTATTGGTATATATCGATGATTTTAAAGATTGAAAAAGTTATGTCGATAAATATCACTGCAAAATACTAATGAGAAAAAGCCATCAGTAATTTTGTTTATATTTGTTGAAATTTTAGTAGTGTGTGCTCTAACGACAATTAGTCCCCAATCCCTTTCCATCATTCGAAGAATATTGTTGGTAGTTGGCAGGTGTGTAAGATAAAGCATGTTATGGATGACAGTGTTGTGAGGCATTAGACGCGCCTAGTTGCTAGAAGTTATATTTAGCAAGAAGACATTGATTACTTTAAAACTTTTAGTCTTGTTATTAAGTAAGCAACCATTAGATTAATCTTTTTAATTATGGTTTCACGTGAATAGAAGATTTATCAACTTGATATCCATAATGCATTTCTTAACAATGTCCTTGTGGAAAAGGTCTACATTAAACAACCTTTAGGTTTTGTTAACTTTACTCTTTCCATGTGTGCCAATTGCATAAGTCTTTATATAGTTTAAAATAGGCTCCATGGGTATGATATACTTATCTAAGTGATTTTCTACTTTGTATTGACTTTCATGCTTTTAAGGTTGACACCTCCTTATTTGTCTTGTCTGTTGGTGCTGATATCTTTTATCTTCTGGTTTATGTCGATGACATTTTGCTTACGGGTAGCAACTCTACTATGCTTTACCGCCTAATACATTTGGTGAGCTTAGAGTTCAAGCTTCATATCCTAAGTGTCGTTCATTATTTTTTTAGGTATTGAGGTTCAATCCATGGGTATGGATATGATGTTATGACAATATAAGTATATTCTTAACATCCTCACTCAGGTTGGTATGAGTTTTTGCAAACCTGTTGATACTTCTATCTCTACCTCCAAAGTTACCATACTACTAGATTTTTTATTTTCTAATCCTATATGGTTTTGTCAAATCAAGGGTGCTCTTTAATATCTCACCTTTAAGAGATCAAATATCTATTTTGTTGTTAACAAAATTTGTCAGTTTATGCATGCTCTTATAGATTCTCATTAGGCTATCGTTAAATGTATTTTGTGTTATCTTTGAGGTACGACATCTTATGACTTACATATCACTCAGAATTCCTCCTCTACTCTACATGGCTTTATAGATGTAGATTGAACAAGTAGTATTGATGATTACAAGTTTACGGATGGTTACCTTGTTTTCTTTGGTCATACACCAATTTCATAGAAATCAAGCAAGCAACACACAATTACCCATTTTTCTATCAAGGTTGAATATAAAGCCTTATCAGATGACATAATTGAAGTTATCTAACTTCAATATTTATTAAGAGATCTGCAAATTCTTTCTATCTCTATTCTTACTATTTAGTGTGATAATTTCGGTGCTACTTATTTGTTTATGATTCCTATCTTTCATGCTCGTATGGGATTAATTATTATTTTGTGCATGACAAGTTTGCTAAAAAAGAGATTTAGATTCATTTTATCTCTTCTTAGGATCAACTTGTATAAGTTTTTACCAAGTCACTTCTTACTGCTATTTTAATTATTTTTTGGTTCAAGTTCTAGATCGATTCTCCACTCTTAGCTGGAAGGGGCATATTTTAGTATGTATATATCTAGAAAATATTAATAGGTTTAATCTGGTGTTGTAATCTCCACATTAACTACTGGAAATTACTTTATATATATTAATAGAAAAAATTAGCTAACTAATAGATTAAGCATTTTATCTCTCCTTGCCCAGTACTATTAAATGTATTATATTATACAAAATATTATAATTTATTTGTTATAGAAAATATTATAATTTGTTCGTATAAATTTATTCGGTATAATGTGGTTTACACACACATGTAGGATTGTTACCACATTTAAGGAGAGGTAGACGATACAACTATTTTCCTATTTGACAAATACTAGCTTAGCTTTCACATGAGTTGAATTAGGCACTCTCTCATACATAAAGATTTTGGATATGGAATCTAATCTCCATAAAAAAGCTACAAGACCCACCTTATAGATTTTAACTTATATAAATAAATATCATATGTTTTATTGAGGTTCTTCAATTGAAAAAATAAATGGTTTATTATTTACTTTATTGAAGTTGTGTAGCTTTCAAGTATTGTCACGAGACAATAAAATTAATAATATATTTTGATATTTTTTATTTTAAAAATATAAAAATTAACTTAAAAGTTATTCAGAGATAAATTTATTTTATATCTTTATTTTTATTTTTCTAATTACATATATTATATCTGTCTCTAGAATCTCAATCAAAATACAGTATGCAATATTTTGATACAAAATTCAAAGGCTACAATTGAACAACAATATTTGTATCAGTGGGATTTAGTGCCACACTCAATCATGTTAGCGTTAATAGCTGCTTACACATGGTGTGTTTCACTTTCACCCACTAATCCAAATAATAAAGATAATAATCAATCCTAATTACTATACACAACTCTCAGGCATAAGCACACCACTGCTGGTTCCACCTATGTTCTTACATGATGATGTTGCTGCTTTATTCAAGTAGGTAAGTTTTATGTCTTGTAATTTGATTCCCCTGCAAGGAGTGCTGGGGCTGCAATGAAATGTCACTGCCTCTGGTGTTGCTGATGTTCCTTGTATGTTCCTGTATGTCACTTGACTAATCTTCACCCCAGAGCTCTATTAAATTAAACACATAAAAAATTAATTAGATTTCATAATATGAATTAAATACATTAATTAATTGGCTAATTGAGATTCTGTAATTAATTACCTGACGAGGACAGCCCTGGTTATTGGGGCAATAATTTTGGTCAATGATAATTGGGTTCTCCACATTTTTCATAATCAAGTTTTGGAACACAACATTCCTCACAAATCCATTGCTGGGCCTAGCCCATGATTTTATCCTTACACCATTGTCTGATCCAGTGAAGATTGAATTTGTTAAGGTTATATTTTGTACACCACCTTCGTTGAATTCCTTGCCTAGACTTCCAATGCTGTAAGAATTTAAGGTTCAACAAATTAATCAGAACCACTTCAGTGTTGTACTGTCTAGGATTCTTAATTTGCAATTAAAACAGTCAAGACATGCTAATATAACTTTCAGTCGAAAACCATCATATATAGAAATACTGAATTTATCTCCATATCCCTGTCTCCTAGTCTCCTAAACTAAACATGTTTATATCATTTCTGAATACATTTCTTCTGTTTTAGAACAATAATGATGAAAACATAGGTTACCTGATACCATGTCCAGGGCCACACTTAATGCTGCTCATGAGCATGTTCCTGGTGCTTGGACCGATTGATATGCAGTCATCTCCTGTCTGAAGTGTGCTGCCAGTGATTGTAACACCGGTCGATGTCTGCACGTGAATGCCGTCGGTGTTAGGGCTTTGGTCTGGGGCAATTACCCTTACATTTCGGACCAAAACATTGTTGCAACTGTTGATAACAAGGTGCATTGATTGACTGTTGATGGATGTCAAGCCGCTAATCAGGATGTCATTTGCCCAGTTGAATGTCATAGACTGCATTAACAAATTCATCCTGTTGTTAGTTAATTAACACATGAAACCACATGGACATGCCCTGCAATTTTTTTATTTATTTGAACGTTAAGGATCTCTAGCATTAATTGAAAATATATATAATGGAACTTGTTAAATTACTAAATTGATTTTAAATTTCAAATGTATGTATGTATGTATATATAGATATAGATGCACACTTACCCTAGCTCCAACAGGGCAATTCTGTCCAGATTTCCGGCAAGCCCAGAAGCCGGCACCTTTGCCATCAAGGGTGCCACCAAAGACAGAAACTCGATTGACTTTTATGAACAAAATCCAGTACCCTGAGTTGCCTAGAGCACGGTAATCTGTAGGAGCTACAAGGGTTCCATCTATCTGAACCGTAATTTTGTTCTTGCATGGACCTCTAAACACTGTTTCCTTGAGCAAATACCTTCCTGTAGGCACATAGATTTTGGATGGAGAAGCCGAGCTGCATGCAGCTGACCATGCCTTGAGAAAGGGTTGCGTTGAGTCAGTTTTGCCATCGGGTTTTGCGCCAAACTTGATCACATTATAGGATGCAGAAGCTGCATTTGACTGCTGAAAAATGCAGAAAAGGAAGAGTACTACATATGAAACAACAAACTTAGCCATGGAAGAGAGAAATTATGAGCTAGCTAGGCTGGCAGTTCAGTTGGATGGTTCGAAAATGGCAGTTAGGGAAAATATTTATAGGGAGGAGTGTACGGTGGTTTCGTATCCGCCACCCCTCCAAATTGTAGCTAGGGATTGCTGTTGCTTGAACATTTGTCAGCTGCAAATGATTATTACTAATTAAAATTAATTAAATATGTCAATCTTGAACTTTAACAATTTGCACGTCTCCACATGTAATTATAGTGGTTATATGTACGGCAACATGCGTTCTTGGAAGTCACGAGTCTAGATGAAGAAAAATGAACGTATCCCATGTGATAAGTTGTTAAGCACACAAACTGTTTGTAAATTATGATGTTCCACAAGTAATTGATAACATGATTAAATAGTTCTTTGAACAATTATACAAACTCAAATGATCATATGATCATGCACTATTATACCTGTGGATCATTACATCAATTCATATCAATATTTTCATTAAAATAATATTATTTTAATTTTAATTTTTTTAATGATGACCTGAGAAATCAAAATTAAGTTTGACCTAGCTAAATAAATTGTGACAACTATAATTAACTCAATTTACTTAAGTTAAAATAATATAAATTAAAGCCCGATTAATATCAAGTTTTAAATTACAAATTTTTCAAGTGAACTCGTTCTGACAAACAAATCTTAATAATCATGTTCAATATGCTACTTGACACCAAGTGTGTGTGTTTGTGTAAAACACATTTACACAAAAGTTACGTTTTGATATTTGATTCAAACACAATATTAACTGTAATATTCTTCTCCAATATTGGTATTTATGGTGGTGGCCTTCGAAGCAGATGGGGAGACATATTATATGAATGGTGCATCGCAGTGTGTGTAAGAGTTAAAGACTCAATGAATAGCCGCCATCTCCTCCTTTTCCACGTGATGGGTGATTGCTTGCTGCCGGGAATGTTGCCTCTTTTCAAGCTATTTCCGATCATCAATTATCAAATTAGCACTAATACCATTCTCTTTCTTCTGGGAGTTTTTTTTTATTATTATTATCTTTAGATGGGATTTCCATTTTTAATTATTTGAAGCACGAAGTGTGAGTGTGTCTATATATATATATATATATGTTAGTCCCTCAATTATGGGGTGATTATATATATAGACATATGAGTCCCTCAATTATCGGGTGATTCTCTACTAGGAGCAAATAAAAAATATTACCAACATCTATCATAACATTAGCTAGCTAACGAAAATTGTTATATTATTCTTAAAATAAATATCATTGGTTAAAATCTACACAAAAATAAAAGAAGAAATCGCATTCGAATTACAAATATACAAGAATATTTAACTTAAAAGTAGTTTTTTATTTTCTATTCACAATATAAACAAAGAAAATCACAGTCGAATCAGAAAAATATTAGAATATCCTCTTTTAAGTTAGAAAATAGTAGTTAATTTTTTATTTTCTTCTCTTTTTTTTTAATATCCATTTCTATGTTTAGTAATTATCACTAATTACTCCTGAAGTAACAAGTAACGTAGCATTGTTCCCCGGTTAACTTCAGCCATTAAAATTTATGATATTTTTTAAAACAAACAGGTCCTTGTTTTCTTCTTCTTTTAATAATTAATTTTCTTCTTCTTCTTTTAATAATTAATTTCGAAGGAGAAAAAGTCAAGGATAAATTGAGTAACATCCAGTAATTAGACGAAAGCCCGATTATACGTTTTCGTCTGGGAATAAACATATCATTTTTCCTTTTCTTTTTTTCTTTTTTATAAAGTCAACCAATTAAGATTTGTGCATATAACATAGGCACATGTGCATCCTTCGTACCTTTAATCTATACATCGTGAAGTACGGTGAAATGATTGTTGGTTTGCTAATTAACAATTTAATTTTCAGTTTCGGCTTTGCATGTCTTCGTGATGTATAATGGGAAATCAATGTTTGTGGATTAATTTTGACCAACAATATCCAAGTTGCATATTTATAAAGAGAGGGACTGGTCAATAGAGATATAGGTCCCTGTGCCATGTGCAAGGGGGGCAAAACCAGAAGTACACAACATCCATTCTTACAAACAACCTTGAAATAGAAGACAATTTTTATTCTTATTTTTTATGAATTACGAGAGAAAATAGAAAGCAATTTATTCTAGAGTCCCTTGAATCAACATCCTGACAGTGATTTGGATTCCATGGCTAACAAAAGATGGCATACATTGAACTCATAGAAAGCAATTCATGCATGTGTACCTAGCTAGAAACAAGAAGCTTAGAATACAATCATGTATCATAATTAATATTAGAGACACGAACCCTCCACAGCCTGAATAAATAATACAAGAACAATAATCATAACTCCTAAAGAAGTCAATCAATAAGTGTTGCTACCCATTTTAGAGATTAAAATATACGCAAGATTAAAAACTTTGATTGTCCGAAGAAATTAAAGTCTGAGGATCGAATTCTAATTTTTAGGAGTTAATTTGATCAAATAATGAGTATAATTGTATAAATATTAAAGTTCGATGGAGAATTAAGGATTTGATTGAAAATATCCAAAACTAAAGATCAAACTGAAAAAGACGCATGAATATGGGGGCTGAAATTGACCAAATCAAGAGCCAAATTGAAGAAATTAGAAGTTTGTTGGTCAATTGAGTGTTGACACGATCAAAAGATTGATGTCTTATCCCAAGTGTAGGAGTATCAAAGTAATAAATAACTTGGCAATATCGAGATCAAACCATAGGGAAGTAAACTATATAATATTATAAACAACAAATGAAAAGGAGTTGAAGTGAATTGTTGAGATGTGATATTGATGTGAGGATAAAATAATTGTTACGGTTAGAGGATCCACTAATGGTATTTCAAACAAGTATAATATAAAATCTGTTTATTATTCAATTAGAAACCACTTATATAGAAGGTTTCAATCGGATTATAAATTATTAATATGATTATATTAATTATCTTATTTGAGTAATGCCAATACTTGTAAATATGGTAAGATATTGATGGCGATAAGTTATATTAACAATAAACCAATTTCCTTTCATAGCACAAGTATTGGTTATAACATACATCAGGTTATGAAAATGTCAAGTATTTGTTGTATCTGTCGCAAGTCACCTGCGCAACAATTCAATGATTTATCATTTTTCGTTGCTTGATTTGGATATATAAGAGTCACCATCTCGTATTTGATTAAGGGTTATTAGGAAACCCGGATTTACTGATTGTTGTTAGATATTCGAGGGTAAGAGATTAGTTGTGACTAAGAAAGCTATTAACACCCTTAATACATCCTACTTGGTTTGCAGTTTGATGTGATTTGAAAATTTAATTAAATTTTTAATGTTTTAGTAAATCAGTTATTAAATCTCAATATATATATATATATAACATGTTGTTATATTTTCATAAAAAATATAATATAATTTTATTTATTCTTAAAATATTTAACTATATTCAAATTAAAACACTTAATTCTTTTTTTATTTATTATTTTAACATTTACAAGAAACACATAAAACACTTGATTTGTTCTTCCCGCGAAATGCATGATCATGTATATGGACTTTTGTCTCCTTCACACCGTTTTAGAATGATATTCCAATGGGAGAAATTGGAAGAAATAGTTGTATTGATTGTTGTCCTAAACTCGCTCTAGTCACATCATGGTAAACTAGTGTCATAAGAAAAGTCAATACGCATGTATGAACGAGGAATTTGGTGGCATTCCTTTTTGTTTTAAACATCAGTAGTTCATGCAGAAACCAAGCAGAGGTAAAACCATTTTTTTTAATTATGCATAACTTAAGTGAAACAAAAATTAAAATAATATTATATATTAAAAATAAATTAAAACAATAACTTTAATATTTTTAAAAAAATAAAAAAAACTTTAAAATAAATATCATTAAATAAAAATAAAAAACCAAAAAGATAAAAACAACATTACTTGTTTAGCATTCAAACCTCTTTTATATGCTTATAAACATAAATATAAAACAACTATAAATAAAAAAATAAAAAACATGTCATAAAAGATTTACTTTTGGACCAAAAAAGTACATCTAGAATAACTACTCTCTTTTTATTTTTTTTGGAAGTTTTTGTCTTTCATAAACTTGCAAAGTTAAGAAATCTAGTGTTAAAGCTCTTAGACCTCTATATTTATGTTTCTTATTAATATTTTTTTTTTGTATTTTTTTTCTCCTGTCTCCTTTCTACCTTTTCTTCTCTAAACTTGAGGGGTATTTATAAGATTTTAGAAGATTTTGAATTCATTTATAACCTCTTAATCTTGAAATAAAGGTTATCAACCCTTAATAAAAACCAATTTAAGAGCTTTTTTGCATGAACACATGAAAACTAAATTATTTTATGCATAATGGTTGCATTATTAGGGCTAGCAAGTTGCCCACTCTCGAGGCCTCTTCAAAGTAATTATGACATCATCATCGCATATGACCTCGTGAAGGTTGTAAAGGAAGTGACACACCTTTCATTTGAATCTAATTTTACTTAATTTGAAGGTCTACAACTCCATATCATATGTTTAAAGTTACCAACTTGATCAACCTAAAATCTGAAAATTGAGTGATGGCTAATGAAGGATAATATGTTGGGACTTCTGTGGATAAATTATAAGCATCAAATTTTATGGAAATAGAGTTGTAAACAGGATGTTTTCTTTCATTTGTAAAAAATCTCAAGTCATTTAGAGGTCTAAAACTCCACAATGAGCTCTTGAAAGGTGCCAACTTGATCATCGTCAACTACAAAAAAAAAAAGATGAACAAAGGCTGAACGACATATCATCTAGGTTAAACCTAAGAAATTAGGTTAGAAAATGTTATTTTCAAGTTTAAATTATTACAATAATGAAGAAGTTAGAATCTGTCCTACAACCAGATACTATTTAGTACTCAGCCCATATCTCAAGTTCTAGAAGTCCAAATACACCGATTTTTTATATTTTTTTTGAAAAGCTAAGACAATTGTCTAGATCTTTCATGAAAACTATCTCTTCAAATTATGATATTATTAAATGATGTTATTCAAACAAGAAGATAAAGATTGTTACAAATTTAAAAGGTGGTCACTTATTCTATAATTAGTTATCAAATCAATAGTTCTGAATTTTGGCTTATAAAAAGAGATTTTGCCATGTGTTTAGGCATCTTAGTGTTCAGATCAAGGTTACTCTCTCTCTTTGTATTTTGTAATGTTTAAGTTTTATTTTATGTTATATTAACCTCTTATTTATGCTTTTCATTTCCTTTACTATACTTAGTTAACTTATATCATGTTTATATTCTTGTATTGTTTATTTATATTTTTTTTCAAGATGTTTAACTAAGTTAATTTTGTCAAGGTAAAAATAGTACGCTAATAGTGTAAGAATAAATATAATATGAACTTAACATAGACTTTAATGTTTGATACTAATATGTTTTGCATTTGTTATATTACTCACTCTTAATACCTTGCTTGTTAGATAGTTAATCTAGATTTGTATTGTTCAACCCGTGATACAACAAATACTTAACACTTTCATAGCCTGTTGTATATAACCAACACTTGTGATATGAAAGAAAATTGGTTTGTTATTAACATAACTTATCGCCATGAATATCTTACCATATTTACAAGTATTGACATTACTCAAATAAGATAATTAATATAATCATATTAATAATTTATAATCTAATTGAAACTTTCTGTGTGAGTAGTTTCCAGTTGAGTAATAAAAAGATTTTATACTATATTAGTTTGAAATACTATTAGTGGATCCTCTAACCTTAAAAATTATTTTATCCTTGTTTAATCCTCATATTAATATCACATCTCAACAATTCACTTCAACTCCTTTTCATTTGTTGTTTATAGTTTTATATAGTTTACTTCTCTATGGTTTGACCCCGATATTGTTGAGTTATTTATTATTTTGATACTTCTATGCTTGGGATAAAACATCAATCTTTTAAAAATATCAATCTTTTGATCGTGTCAATACTCAATTGACCAACAAACTTCTAATTTCTTCAATTTAGTTTTTGATTTGATCAATTTCAGCCCCCATATTTATGCGTTTTTTTTCAATTTGATCTTTGATTTTGGATCTTTTCAATCAAATCCTTAATTCTCCATCAAACTTTAATATTTATATAATTAAACTCATTATTTGATCAAATTAACTCCTAAAAATTAAAATTCGACCCTTAGACTTTAATTTCTTTTGACAATCAAAGTTTTTAATCTTGCATATATTTTAATATCTAAAATGGGTAAAAACACTTGCTGAGTGACTTTTTTAGGAGTTATGATAATTGTTCTTGTATTATTTATTCAGGCTGTGGAGGGATAGTGTCTCTAATATTAATTATGATACGTGATTGTACTCTATGAGTTCAATGGATGCCATCTTTTGTTAGCCATGGAATCCAAATCACTGTCAGGATGTTGATTCAAGGGAATCTAGAATAAATTGCTTTCTATTTTCTCTCGTAATTCATAAAAAATAAGAATAAAAATTGTCTTCTATTTCGAGGTTGTTTGTAAGAATGGATGTTGTGTACTTCTGGTTTTGCACATGGCACAGGCACCTATATCTCTATTGACCAGTCCCTTTCTTTGTAAATATGCAACTTGGATATTGTTGGTCAAAATTAATCCACAAACATTGATTTCCCATTATACATCACGAAGACATGCAAAGCCGAAACTGAAAATTAAATTGTTAATTAGCAAACCAACAATCATTTCACCGTACTTCACGATGTATAGATTAAAGGTACGAAGGATGCACATGTGCCTATGTTATATGCACAAATCTTAATTGGTTGACTTTATAAAAAAGAAAAAAAGAAAAGGAAAAATGATATGTTTATTCCCAGACGAAAACGTATAATCGGGCTTTCGTCTAATTACTGGATGTTACTCAATTTATCCTTGACTTTTTCTCCTTCGAAATTAATTATTAAAAGAAGAAGAAGAAAGCAAGGACCTGTTTGTTTTAAAAAAAATATCATAAATTTTAATGGCTGAAGTTAACCGGGGAACAATGCTACGTTACTTGTTACTTCAGGAGTAATTAGTGATAATTACTAAACATAGAAAAGGATATAAAAAAAAAAAGAGAAGAAAATAAAAAATTAACTACTATTTTCTAACTTAAAAGAGGATATTCTAATATTTTTCTGATTCGAATGTGATTTTCTTTGTTTATATTGTGAATAGAAAATAAAAATAAAAATAAAGAACTACTTTTTTAACTTAAAAAATCAAATATTCTTGTATATTTGTAATTCGAATGCGATTACTTCTTTTATGTTTGTGTATATTTTAACCAGTGATAGTTATTTTAAGAATAATATAACAATTTTCGTTAGCTAGGTAATGTTATGATAGATGTTGGTAATATTTTTTTTTTGCTCCTAGTAGAGAATCACCCGATAATTGAGGGACTCATATGTCTATATATATAATCACCCCATAATTGAGGGACTAATATACAAACACACACACACACACACACACACTCTTCTTAAACTCCCAAAATTAAGAAAGAGAATAGTATTAGTGCTAATTTAAATTGATGATTGGAAATAGCTTGAAAAGAGGCAACATTCCCGGCAGCAATTACTCACCCATCACGTGGAAAAGGAGGAGATGGCGGCTCTTCATCATCTTCATGGAGTCTTAACTCTTACACACACTGCGATGCAGTAAGCATGTAATATGTCTCCCCATCTGCTTCGTAGGCCACCACCATAAATAGTACCAATATTGGAGAAGAATATAATTTCTGAAAATGAAACCAAATTTAATGTATTGTATGGTTAAGTTGATCACGAGTACGTTTCCTTTGCAATCTTGTGTTTGAATCAAATATCAAGTGATTTTTGTGTAAATGTGTTTTTTACACACACACACACTGAAGGCATTAAAATTTGTTTGAATTTGTTTGTCAGAACGAGTTCACTTGAAAAATTTGTAATTTAACACTTGCTATTAATCAGCTTTTAATTTATATTATTTTAACTTGAGTAAATTGAGGTAATTATAGTTATCATAATTTATATAGCTTGGTCAACGTTAATTTTGATTTCTCAGACCAGCACTAAAAAGATTAAAATTAAAATAATATTATTTTAATGATAATATTGATATGAATTGATGTAATGATCCACAGGTATAATAGTGCATGATCATATGATCATTTGAGTTTGTATAATTGTTCAAAGAACTATTTAATCATGTTATCAATTACTTGTGGAACATCATAATTTACAAACAGTTTGTGTGCTTAACAACTTATCACATGGGATACGTTCATTTTTCTTCATCTAGACTCGTGACTTACAAGAACGCATGTTGCCGTACATATAACCACTATAAGTACATGTGGAGACGTGCAAATTGTTAAAGTTCAAGATTGACATATTTAATTAATTTTAATTAGTAATAATCATTTGCAGCTGACAAATGTTCAAGCAACAGCAATCCCTAGCTACAATTTGGAGGGGTGGCGGATACGAAACCACCATACACTCCACCCTATAAATATTTTCCCTAACTTCCATTTTTGAACCATCCAACTGAACTGCCAGCCTAGCTAGCTCATAATTTCTCTCTTCCATGGCTAAGCTTGTTGTTTCATATGTAGTACTCTTCCTTTTCTGCATTTTTCAGCAGTCAAATGCAGCTTCTGCATCCTATAATGTGATCAAGTTTGGCGCAAAACCCGATGGCAAAACTGACTCAACGCAACCCTTTCTCAAGGCATGGTCAGCTGCATGCAGCTCGGCTTCTCCATCCAAAATCTATGTGCCTACAGGAAGGTATTTGCTCAAGGAAACAGTGTTTAGAGGTCCATGCAAGAACAAAATTACGGTTCAGATAGATGGAACCCTTGTAGCTCCTACAGATTACCGTGCTCTAGGCAACTCAGGGTACTGGATTTTGTTCATAAAAGTCAATCGAGTTTCTGTCTTTGGTGGCACCCTTGATGGCAAAGGTGCCGGCTTCTGGGCTTGCCGGAAATCTGGACAGAATTGCCCTGTTGGAGCTAGGGTAAGTGTGCATCTATATCTATATATACATACATACATACATTTGAAATTTAAAATCAATTTAGTAATTTAACAAGTTCCATTATATATATTTTCAATTAATGCTAGAGATCCTTAACGTTCAAATAAATAAAAAAATTGCAGGGCATGTCCATGTGGTTTCATGTGTTAATTAACTAACAACAGGATGAATTTGTTAATGCAGTCTATGACATTCAACTGGGCAAATGACATCCTGATTAGCGGCTTGACATCCATCAACAGTCAATCAATGCACCTTGTTATCAACAGTTGCAACAATGTTTTGGTCCGAAATGTAAGGGTAATTGCCCCAGACCAAAGCCCTAACACCGACGGCATTCACGTGCAGACATCGACCGGTGTTACAATCACTGGCAGCACACTTCAGACAGGAGATGACTGCATATCAATCGGTCCAAGCACCAGGAACATGCTCATGAGCAGCATTAAGTGTGGCCCTGGACATGGTATCAGGTAACCTATGTTTTCATCATTATTGTTCTAAAACAGAAGAAATGTATTCAGAAATGATATAAACATGTTTAGTTTAGGAGACTAGGAGACAGGGATATGGAGATAAATTCAGTATTTCTATATATGATGGTTTTCGACTGAAAGTTATATTAGCATGTCTTGACTGTTTTAATTGCAAATTAAGAATCCTAGACAGTACAACACTGAAGTGGTTCTGATTAATTTGTTGAACCTTAAATTCTTACAGCATTGGAAGTCTAGGCAAGGAATTCAACGAAGGTGGTGTACAAAATATAACCTTAACAAATTCAATCTTCACTGGATCAGACAATGGTGTAAGGATAAAATCATGGGCTAGGCCCAGCAATGGATTTGTGAGGAATGTTGTGTTCCAAAACTTGATTATGAAAAATGTGGAGAACCCAATTATCATTGACCAAAATTATTGCCCCAATAACCAGGGCTGTCCTCGTCAGGTAATTAATTACAGAATCTCAATTAGCCAATTAATTAATGTATTTAATTCATATTATGAAATCTAATTAATTTTTTATGTGTTTAATTTAATAGAGCTCTGGGGTGAAGATTAGTCAAGTGACATACAGGAACATACAAGGAACATCAGCAACACCAGAGGCAGTGACATTTCATTGCAGCCCCAGCACTCCTTGCAGGGGAATCAAATTACAAGACATAAAACTTACCTACTTGAATAAAGCAGCAACATCATCATGTAAGAACATAGGTGGAACCAGCAGTGGTGTGCTTATGCCTGAGAGTTGTGTATAGTAATTAGGATTGATTATTATCTTTATTTTTTTTAGATTATTATTATCTTTATTAGGATTGATTATTATCTTTATTATTTGGATTAGTGGGTGAAAGTGAAACACACCATGTGTAAGCAGCTATATTAACGCTAACATGATTGAGTGTGGCAGTAAATCCCACTGATACAAATATTGTCGTTCAATTGTAGCCTTTGAATTTTGTATCAAAATATTGCATACTGTATTTTGATTGAGATTCTAGAGACAGATATAATATATGTAATTAGAAAAATAAAAATGTATTAGAACCCCAATTCACATTATCTAATATTAATATATATATATATATGATGCTTTGTAGTTTGATGTGATTTAAAGATTTTGCAATTGTTTCATTACTAGTTTAAGATTTAAAAAAAGATTTTTTTAATAAGAAAATTTTTATCTTATCAAACAAATTTTTTTAAATATCAATTAAATAAAATGAATAACTTTTTAATATCAGAAATATATCTCACGTTTAAGTTTGTAATTCTAGATATCAAAACAAAATATTTTTTGATATTTTTTAAAACATAGGCCATATTATTAAGATTTTAATAAATTGGTTATTAATTTCTAAAATACATACAAAAACATTTCTTAAATTTTCATGTGAAATTTTATTTTTATTTTCGAGATATTGGTAGCATGTTAATTGAAACATTTAATTCTTTTTGTATTTTTTGTTTTTCTTTTTATTTTTTAACATAAAAACATACGTTAAAAAAGTTACAAACACACACACCCAAACATTCTCTTTTCACTACGTTTACTCACACACCCTTACATATTTACAAATCAATCAAAATTCAAAATAACCCAAACAATACGTTAAAAAATTTCAAAGTTACAAAATAAACTCCCAAAAAATTTAGGAACAATGTTGGGAAGCTCTATGGCATTGCAGAAACAGGATCGACACATTGCTTCATGCACCACTGGCAGAGTGTGGGTTCATGCACCATCACTGATGGTGGCAACAAAACCAGTGGATGGGGAACATCTTCTTCTTCTCTGTCTTTCTATGCCGGCGGTGAGGGCCATAATCACTTGCAACAAGGGAAAAGAAAACACACAAGTAGTTGATTTTTATTTTCTTTTCTTTTTTCCAAATCTGGTTCTTTCGCCTTCTCAAGTTTTTTGGTTTGTTGTTCTTTCCTTTTTTCAGTGGCCAATCTAGTTGTGGGGGGAGCTGTTGGTATGGGATGCTATTGAGGCCGATTAAAGTAGATGTAGAGGAGAGCGGGGGCTGCTATTGTGTTCGATCTGGGGAAGAAAGGAATGATTGTGAGGCTGTTAGGAGGAAGAATTGGGTTTGCTAGGGATGGAGAGGGATGAAGTTGGAGGAAGAAGGTAGATAGATTTGGGTTTATAAGGGAGAGGCTCTGTGTTGTTTGAGAGAGGAAATGGAGATAGAGGGCGGTTGGTTTAGGTTTGGCCAAGAGAAGGAGCGGCGGTCGAAAGAAGAAAAGTTGGAAGGTGTTAGGACTGTGAGGGTGGTTTTTGGAGATGATGGTGAAGATGGGGGATCAACTAAGAGAAGGGACCGTGGGTTTATGGCTGACTGAAGATGGAAGATAGGTCGGCCAGGAAAGGAAGAGAAACGGCTTGAGTAGAAGAAAATTTAGGTTTAGGGTTTTTTTTGGTTCCTAATGCCTTCCCTCAAGTTCTTTCCAAAAATCTCCCTCTCAAATTCCTGGCCCTTGCTTTTTATGTGTGTGTTAATCTCTATTTATAAATAAAATGGCTTGGTTCTTGAAATATATTGGTTCCTTAACTTCTTCTTCTTCTTCTTTTTTTTTTTTTTGCAAATTTTAATTTTTCTAATTGTTTTGTATTTTGAATTTTTTGAAAATAAACAATATCAATGTTGATTCAATAAGAAAAATCAATAATTTTAAAAATGATGTATCAAAAATTGAACATGTTTAAAAAACTTTTGAAAATTAAAATTCTTTTGAGAAGACGCTGAAAATCCTAAAAAAATACAAATATATTAAGATCATGATTTTTTTTTAGGTTTTCCTTGTTTTTTACTGTTTTTGTTTTTTTCTGAAAATATTGAGTTAAAAAATGGGTAGCAACAAATGCCTCCATCTTACAATACTTACAAAACAAAAGCTTTTTAATGTTTTGCATAGTAATTTTTGTAAAACAAAATTGTTTTCTTGTCTTTCTAACAAAAATTTATTTTTTTTTCTTTTTTTTTGTTGGGTTAACTTGAGATCCCATCTGACAATCTCTTTTAACCAAAAACAAATAAAATGTTCTTTATGATGGTAGGGTTTGAACTTTCTTTTTTCTTTTCAGAATTTTTTAATGATAGGGTTTGAACTTTCTTTTTTCTTTTGAGAATTTCTTAATGGTATTCTTCTCACTTTTTTTCCAATGCTAAGATAATATTGGTGATTAGGTCAACTTGTGATCCCATCTAACAATCTCTTTAACCATAACTAAAGTTTATGCATAGCTAGGTCAGCCTAAAATATGATCTGGTGACTCCCTTTAACCAAAGTTAAAATTTGTTTGTGGTTAGGTTAAGTTGATATTGCTACCTAATTTTTGACCCAATCTTTCGATAATTTTTTAAAAAATAAAAAATAGCAAAAAATAACAAGAACCCAAAAAAAATATGTTTTTGATATATTTGTATTATTTTTAGCATTTTCAGCTGATCCACCACCTCTATCTTCCTCCCAGACTAGGTATTCCTCTAGTTCACCATCAACTTTTTCACCATTACCAGCCAGCTCGCCAAGACCTGAATTGGACCCTTTAGTAGTAGCCCACACATGGTAATGCCCATAGATGCAACCTTGTTTCTAATCAAAACTAACTACTCGACAACACTCATTTCTCCTCCAACACTACTAGATAGACATGACAGAAGCCTAGTCACCGGTAGCCTCTTGACCTTTCAGCCAAACACCTGAAATAGAGAAAAAGGCAAAACCAAAACAAAAAAAAAATCTATTGAGAGAGAAGCATATCCAAAAAAAAAAAACAAATTCATGAAAAAAAAGACATGTCTGATCCACTAGTTTTTTTGCCTTCACCGTGACAGCATGTGAACCCACATGCTGCCAGTAGGGGTGATGATAGGAGCAAACACGTTGCCACTGTTCCTATAACCTAAAAATTTCTAGCATTGTTCCTAAGTTCATTTTGTAATTTTAGATGCTAAAATATGCCTTTAAATTATTGTTATCATTTTAAATTTTGTTACATTATAAACCTGTGACTGTACATGTTTGTAGTTATTTATTTATTTGTTTTAATACAGAAACCAAAAAGACAAGAAGAATTTAATGATTTGATTTGCATATAGTTAAGGATTACAAACTTATATGTAAGATGTATTCCTAATATCAGATGAAAAGATGACTAGTGACTAGACAAACTGTCTAAACTTTTATAACACATCAAAATCATAAAGCAACTTACCTTAGCCAGGGTATGCTAGGGATACCAATACATTTCATAGACACAACCAGTTTTTTACTCTCAAATCTTTGACAAGACGAGCACACCTAGGTTTCCTAGTGACCCTGAACTAAATATTAGGTGGCAACGCCCAAATCAAATAAAACTCACCATCAACATCACGTGGGCACGTGTGATAGAATGACGACTCTAGTTGGAAAGATATTGTTTTTGACATTATTGGACTAAGCTTTGTGCATTTTGTGTGTTTAAGTTTTTGCATTTGTTTTAGTTTATTTATGTTTTTTTTATCTATGCATTGTATAGAATTGTCTTATAAATCAAGTTTTAATTTTTGAATACATACATGAAAACTTTAGGCTATGTGGGGGGACTAGTAGCATACCTTACAACTTTTATTCAATGCTTAAGTTTGTGAAAACCCCAACTCTTCGTTAAGTGCTTAGAATGGTAACAATTAGTACACAAGTGATTGGTACTTAAAAGCGTATTTTTATCAAGGTTTTATATCATTATTTTGCACTTAAAGTATCAATAACTCCTTAACTAAAGCATGTTTTATAATAACATATCTAAAAATATAAGATATCTTTAATTTGTGGTAAATGTTCATTTTAAATGCAAGTCTATCACATAAATGAAAGGATTAATTGATAAGTTTAAGAATTGAAATTGAAAAGACAAAGAGATGACCAAACTTACAAAAGAGATGCTGGTGTAGTCTAAACCGGAACACTATTAGGTAATTGGGTCATATCTGGAGTTGTAAATCTTGGATTTAGGTCTACTTTATATGGATGAAAAGATAAGACATAGGCCTACAACTTTCATGGATGGAAAGGCAAGACATAGGCTTACAACTTTCATGGGAGCCTAAGATTTATAAAGGTCATTTTCAAGTCCAAATTATAGCACAAATAAAGAAGTCTGAATCTGTCTCACAGCCTATATATTATTTAGTGTTTGACCCATATTTGGCCCATATCTAGAGTTATAGAAGTCCAAATGACCTCCATTTCTTTTTCCTGGAAAGCGAAGATAATTTCTTACAACTTTTATGTTTTCAAGTGGTTCCAATTATGATATGATCAATGATATTTCGGGTAGATAAGAGAAGATAAGGATTGTCACTAAGTCAAGAGTTGGCCACCCATTCATCAATTAGTCATCAAATCAATAGTTCCTAATTTTGGCCCATAAAAGGGGTCATTTGTCATGCATTTAATCATTTTAGTCTCCAAATCAAAATCATGCTTTTGCTTTCTCTTATTGTATTATTGTAATGCATAAGTTTTATTTTCATTAATATCTTGTTTATACCTTTCATTTCTTTTCCTTTACTTAGTTAACTTTTATCTTATTTATATTCTTATCTTGTTTATTTATGTTTCTCTCTTTCATTATGTTTAGCTAAGTTTATTATGTCAAGGTGAAAACATTATACTAATGGTGTAAGAATAAGTATAGTGTAAACTCAATATGGACTTTAATGTTTTGACACTAACATGTTTTGTATTTGTTATCTTGTTCGCTCTTTAATACTTTGCTTATTAACTGATTAATCTAGATTTATATTATATAACACATCGTACAACAAATGCTTGACACTTTCATAGCCCAACCATATAGTATAACCTATACTTGTGTTATGAAAGGAACTTGATTTGTTATTAACATAAGTTATAAGCATGAATGCTTGACAATATTTACAAGTATTAGCATTATTTGAATAAGATAACTAATATAATTATGTTAATAATTTATAATCTGATTGGAACCTTCTTTGTGTGTGGTTTCCATTTAAGTAATAAGAGTTTATACTATACTTATTTGAAATACCATTAGTGGATCCTTTAACCTTGAAATTTATTATTATCATTGTCTAATCCTTACATTGATCTTTCATCTCAAAGTTCTCATAAACTTCTTCTTCTTTACTACAACTACTACTACTAGTTCTACTTCTACTACTACTTTTCTTATAATTATTGTTACTATTATTGTTGTTATTGTTATTGTTGTATTATTATTATCTATAATTTATACAATTAACCTTCGTGTGGTTTGACCACAGTCTTGTCGGGTTATTTATTACTTTGATACTCCTACAATTGAGAGAAAACATCAATTATTTGGTCATGTCAAGTTTTTGGCACCGTTGTTATGGAGGCAAGTTCTCTATAAATTATAGTATTTATTTTATTTTTTCTTTTCACTTTTCTTGTGTATAACTTTATTTCTTCTTCTTTTGTTTGTTTTCTTCTTCCTTTTATTCTATTCTTACACGTGCTTAAAAGTATGATCACGTACATTAAGTGGTAGACTTTGTAAGGTATCCTCATCATTTTCAGAAAATATGGTCGGAAAAGATAATCAATCACTTTATAATGAGAATAATCATAAGAACCGTGTCAGAACACCTAGTGACCACATGAATCCTATAAGAACAAGTGCACCATCATGCATAGTTTTTCCTTCTGCTGTATCTCATTTTAATTTTAAGTGAGGTATTAATCAATTTTTACCTTCTTTTTATAGTTTAGATTTAGAAAATTCATGCTTGCATTTAAGAGAATTTGAGAAGGTTTGTAACACCTATAATGTCTTAAATTGTAGCATGAACACCATTAAATTAAAGTTTTTTTCTTTTTTATTAAAAGATAAAGCTAAAACATGGCTATAAAATTTGAGACTAGGATCCATTCGTGCTTAGAATGAAATGCAACAACAGTTTTTAGAGAATTTTTTCCTATCTCACAAAATAAACTCTTTCAAAAGACAATCATCACTTTCACTCAAAATCAAGAGAAATATTTTACCAATATTGGGATATGTATCGAGACTTACTTAATACTTGCTCTCATCATGGTTTTGAAATATAAAGATTGGTTTCATGTTTTTATGAAGGGTTAACGCCTAGAGATAGGTAAATGGTTGAATTGATATGCAATGAAACTTTTAAAGATAAAGACCCTGATTGAGCAATGAAGTACTTAAACTTGTTAGATGAAAATACTTAAAATTAGAGCACTGCAGGTACTTATGAGGTACTAAGTAACTTATGAGGTACTAAGTAAAACTCAACCTTATACATCTAGTAGAGGTATATACAATCTTAAAAAAGATCATGACATCTAGTAGAGGTAACTTATGAGGTACTAAGTAACTTATGAGGTACTAAGTAAAACTCAAGCCAAGTTTGTATTTTTAGCTAGAAAAGTCGAGGCACTCGAATTGAAAAGGAGTGGTTAACTAAAATCCGTTCAAAATATTGTGTCAAATCTATGAAATCAATGAATACTCAACCAATGATTGTTCAACCTTATCTTTTTTAAAAAACTATCTCCATGAATAAGCTCGTGCTTTAAACATTTTTCAAAGGCCCAATCATAACCCATACTTTCAAACATACAACTCTAGTTGAAGAAATCACCTCAATTTTAATTAGAAGAGTGATAATGTACAAACTTCACAACCATGGTTTGAAGCACATCATAATCTCTAAAATTCTCATGGATATGCACCTCCTTAGACTCCACCTCCTAGAAGAAATTTTGAGGAAAGTTTGTATGCATTCATTGAAAAGCAAGAGACAATCAACACATAACTTATTCAAAGCATAACAAATTTTAAAGATACTCTTACAAAATTCACATCTGCACTCAATTCCCATGAGAAAGGTAGGTTTCCATCTCAACTATAGCAAAATCCTAAGGGGCAATACAATAAAAATGCAAGTAGTTTTAGAAGTCAACATATTGATTAATTCAAATCAGTCATCACTCTTTGCAGTGGTAAGGTTATTAAAAATCTCACTTTTGAACCTTGTGAGAAAGATGATGAGTCAATCTCTAAGGGTAAGGAAGGGGTTGAATCTAAATGTTACAAGGAAAAGACTGATTCCCCACCAAAACTTCCATTTTCTCATGTCATGACCAAACAAAGGGAAGTTAATCATGATTGTGAAATCTTTGATACTTTCAATCATGAAAAAATCAAGTATGAAAAAGGCATAAAAAATATTGTTGTTGATCATTTGTCAAAATTGATAATAGATTCAACATATGACGTCACACCAATCGATGATTATGTTCTTATTGAATCTTTACTTTCTCTTAGTTTAATGCCTTGGTTTGTTAAAAATATAAATTTTTTTGTTTCAGGATTTTTGCCAGCTCATTCAAATAACCAAGATAAAAGAAATTTTTTAAGAGACGTGCAAAATTTTTATTGGGATGATCATTACTTATTCAAATATTATCCTGATCAAGTATTTTAAATTTGCATTCCTGACAATAAGGCAAATAGTGTCATTAAATTTTATCAGTCTATGGCATGTGAGAGTCATTTCTCATTAAAGAAAGCAGCTGTAAAAATCTTATAAAATTAATTTTATTGGCTCACTATGTTCAAAGATTCACATGTATTCTACAAAACCTGTACAAATTGTCAAAATATGGGATTTATTTCAAAACACAGAGAGTTTTTAGATAATTTTCTATTGACTCTTAAGTCTTATCATAATTGAGATGTGCATTGTGCATTGTGCATTTCATGATTTATGACCCTATTTCCATAAACAAAATGCTTGATATAGTCTTGGGAATTTGACTAAAAAAGACCAAGTTTGTCAGTTTTTAAGAAAACTGGTGGAAAGCCTATCCTCGACTCATAGAGGGCGTTTAAGTCGTTCTTGGATGTAAAACCAAGGAAATATATGAGCCACAATCATAACTACCTATGTATAAAAATAAATAAAAAGAGAGAGAAAGAAAAAGTGTACGAGACTCTAGGTGGTATGATTACCTTTTAAATTTCTCATCTATAAAATCCTTTCTTCCTTTCATTTCTACTCAACCTATACATTCAATAAATATAAAAGTATGGGGAAATGGAAAGTTCCTTAGGTCATCATATAAAAAGTATTTATGTTTTTAGTGGATCTAGTCCTAAGAAAGAAAAAAAGTTTTTAGAATTAACAAATCATCTTAGTTAGGTGCTAGCTAAAAGAAAGATTCATTTAGTGTATGGAAGAGGCAATCTTGGGTTAATGGGAGGTGTCTCAATAGTTGTATTTTTAGGAGGTAGTCAAGTTTTGGGGGTCGTCCTTAAAGCTTTATCACAAAGAAACATCTTTGGAAAAATAATTAGAGAGTAACTACGAGTCTCCATAATGTCTTCTTAAATGAATGCAATATTTAACCATGTTAATGCCTTCATTGCCTTACCAGGTGGCTTGGGCACATTGAAAGAGATCTTTCATATTTTCTCTTGCATTCAATTGCACATTTATCATAAACTCATAGGTCTGTTAAATATTAATAGTTATTATGATAAGTTGTTGTTGTTTCTTGATCATGCTGTGAAACAAGAATTTCTAACATTTTCGGCACTAGAAATCATAATCTCTGCTACTACTGCTAAACAATTAATTTACCAACTACTATCATAATCTCTGCTACTACTGCTGAACAATTAATTTACCAACTACTATATTTCATTTCTATAATTGATCCCTCTATGAATCGTATAAATTGGTCATTTAAAAAAAGCTGTAAAAAGTTTAGATTAGATTTGAGCCATTATTTGTGAATCTTAGTGTCTTTTGGTTATATTATTATGTTTTGTTATTTTTTATATTTATTTAAATATGTTTTAGGTTTGTTAGTGTTTGTTATTTCAAGTGATGTTTTCTATACTCTATCTTTCTAATTTAAGACATTGAGGACAATGTCTTATTTTGGTTGGGGGTAGAGGGTAGTAGTTAACATAAAAAAATTAACTAACTGTATTTTCTATTCCATAAAGCATGTTGTGATGTTGCGGTCGTATAAATTAATTACCCTAGCTTAAAACACACAAGATAATTTACAGCAAGCAAGGGATCGATCCCACAAGGAAGTTTCAAGTCAGATTATTATGGTATATGTTATATAATTTAGGGGGGGTTGGTTTGTGATTATCTAAACTATTTTAACAATTAAACTAGCAAACAAAACCAATTAAAATTGAAATTTATTAAGAAAACAAACCTTGGTCGCAAGCACACATCCATCTACAAAAATCAAAACTGATCCTTGAAATAAAACTTCAATTTATATTCTAAATTTTTATCTTTTCTTAACATTGGTTAATTAACAGATCCACTGTATAACTAGCCCAACCAACAAATAATTACAATGTCCACACTAATGATTTAATTAATGCCAACCTTAAGATCTAGATACATTCATTAATCTTAACAATCAAGTTATCTATTTGTGTTGCTTTGATCGAATGTTTTCTCTAAGTTTAAGAACGTAGTTTTGTCACAATTATCAAGTTTAGTTGCTTCACAAGTTTACATACCATAACTCCGGTTTTGATACCAAACTTAGCAATAGATTGTTCACAATAATAACTTAGAGTCCGTTTTAACAATTATCAACAACAATCATAGAAAATATGCATAGAAAAATAATCATACTTATTCATAATACAAAATAAAACTAAATGACAGAATAAATCTCATAGTTCTTGAAATCTGAAGGTTTTTGCGTCCTTACAACCAAGAAAAGAGCTTAGCCTTACATATTTATTGGATAACTACTCTTAAAGATAAAATAAAGTATTATTTCTAGTATGTAAAGAGGAGAGTTTGTGTTTCTTCACTTCTAGCTGCTACCTCCTTTCTTTGATTCTACTACACTCCCTCTTCTTTTCTTGGCTCTCTTGGTGTTTATCTATAGACTTCAATGACAACTCCTTTTGCTCCTTTATCAATAATGGTGGCTGTCAAACTTGCCAAACATTTGACATTAGTAGCTACCACCAACAACTCACCATTATAGCCTTCTTCTTTGACAATGTCAAGAGGCCACAAATGCTTCACCAGCAACCCTTTTTTACTCTCACAAGTTAGCCTTCTTTCCTCGACAATGGCAGTCATCTTCTTTGATAATGGCAATATTCCAATTTGCGGCTGGTTTGTGGTTAGTAGCTACCTTTCTTGACCTTCTAGATTGATTTACTAGAGAGCTAAATTGCTGAAATTTCAACTTGGTTGATAGTTTAGAAGTTTCAAAACATAATTTGGATTCATTTCTTCATAAAACCTATTTGTTGGCAGAATTTAGTTGTCATATTTAAAAAATCATATTTCCCTCATCTGACATTGTTTTTGGCTGAATGTTAGAGCATTTCTAGACCTTTGAGTCAGAAATCCAAAAAAATTAACTTTGCATCAATTGGATTTCTGAAGCTCCAGAAATTGAATTTTGAATGATCAAAGATCAACATTGGCAAAATGTGATATTTAAATTTGAGGGATGTGTTTTCCATGCTCTTTGTCTTTTTATTTTTCTAGACTTAGATTTCTAGAAAGGTATAGATGTTAGCTTTTTAGTACCACTAGAATCACTTTATTTCAATCTCTAAAACTTACACTCTGCACAAAATATCGACTGAACATCAAATTTACCAATTACCTCTAATGTACTTCTTTTTGCATCTTTCATCCAAAAATACCTTTAAAATATAAAACAAAGAATATCAAGGTATTTTATATATATAACATAGTCTAAACACTAGTTAAATATGGGTGAAACTATCAAATAATATAGTTGCATCAAAGTATGTATGAAATTATTGTTATTAGGATGACAGAGTAAAAAAGCTCTTTGTTAAAATGACTTTTGAGACATATCTTAGTAACCATTCTTAATAAGGTATGTCATAATACTTCTTAAAATATTCAAGTTTACAAACTCTTGTATATTATCACTTAATTCTATTCATATACTCATTTAACATGTATTCTTAAACCTTAATTTTCACATACATATTTTAACATATGATTGTGGGTTGTGATTAGTACTTAAAAGTGCATTCTCATTAAGGATTTATGTCATTATATTGCACCTAAAGTATCATTAAATTCCCTAACAAAAGCATGTTTTATATTAGCAAGTCTAAAAATATAATATACCTTTAATTCATGGTAAATGTCCATCCTAAATGCAGGTCTATCACATAAATAAAAGGATTGATTGATGAGTTTAAGGATTGAAATTGAATGGATAAAAAGAAGGCCAGACTTAGCAAAGTGTTGTTGGTGCATTCCAAACTTGAACACCGTTTGGTAATTTGATCATATCTGGAGCTGTAGATATCAGATTTAGGTCCATTTTATATCAATGGAAAGGTAAGAAATAGACCTATAACTTGTATATGGACTTCAAGACCCAGTTCTGTTATTTTCAAGCTCAAATCTTAGCAACAACGAAGACGTCGGAAGCTGTCCTGCAGCTCAAAAACTATTTGGTTTTTGGCTCATATCTTGAGTTCTAGAAGTCCAAATGCGCTCTGGTTTTTTTTTTTTTATGGAAAGCTGAGACAATTGCCCACAACTTCCACAATTCAGTTGGCTATAATTCTGATGTGAGCAATGACATTTTGGCCAGCCAACAATATAAAAAATCAGCCCACAATATAAAAAAAAATAGCAGCCATTAATGTCAAAAACCAGTCATCAAATCAATGGATGCCCACCAATTCTTCAATCAATAGTTCTGAAACTTAGCCTATAAAAGAAGGCATTGTCCATGTATTTAGTCATATTATTTTTCAGATCAAAGTTATCTTCTTGCTTTCTCTCTACATCTTTATAATGTTCAAGTTTTCTTTTATGCTATAGTAATCTCTTGTTTATGCTCTTTCATTTCCTTTTCTATACTTAGTTAGCTTATATTATGTTTATGTTCTTATATTGTTTATTTATGTTTTTCTCCTTCTTAATGTTTAGCTAAGTTAATTATGTCAAGGTGAAAAGGTTTCTCTAATGGTGTTAAAATAGGTATAATATAAAATCAACATAAGCTTTAAATGTTTATATCCAAGAAAGATTGTTATTAACATGTTTTATCTTTTTATCTCACTAATTCTTAATACCTTGCTTATTAAATGGTTAATTTAAATTTGTGTTATATAATATTTGGTACATCAAATGCTTGATCCTTCATAGTTTTCGACCGACATCGTTATTATGATAGAAACTTGATTTGTTGTTAACATAAACTAGCAACATGAATGCTTGATGATATTTATAAGTATGGTATTACTTAGATAATATAATTAATATGATCATGTTAGTAATTTATAATGAGCTAATAACGACAAATCATCCGATTAGAACCTCCTTTGTGTGTGGTTTCTAGTTGAGTAGTAAAAGGAGTTTATATTATATTTATTTGAAATACCATTAGTGAATCTTATAACCTTGACATATGTTTTGTTATTGTTTAATCCTTACATCAATATCACATCCTAAAACTTTCTTAAACTCTTTTTCTGTTATTATTCTCTTCAATTTTTTTTATTTGTAATTTATATAATTCACCTCCTTGTGGTTCGACCCCGATCTTACCGGGTTATTTTACTTTGACACTCCTGCACTTGGGATAAGACATCAACTCTTTGATCGTGTCAGGTTGCACATTAGATTATTACATTATTTATGTTCTTTTGTTAAAAGATAACAACTAACGAAAAGAGATAGTATATATTAAAAAAATAAAACAAAAAAATACAAAAAAATGAGCAAAAAAAATGATGATAATAAAAATATAGATAAATTTGGCTTTGTAGCCTCCCTAACCTAAGCAATTAAGCCTGAAAGGATGTTTTAACACCTAACACCCTAAAGTCAATTGACTTAAGAGCTATTAGCCCAACTCTTGTTACATGGATTGAGGAGAAAAGTTTAAGAAAATCAAATATTGCATTATCTACGTATTAGTATCAGCAACCTAAGTTATTAAGCTCGTAGGGGTGTCTCAACACCCAATGCCCTAAGACCAATTGGTCTGGGAGTCATTAGTTGAAAGCTCATTACATAGGTTAAAGATGCATGGGTTTTTAAGTTATATGTAAATATATTAAAAAAAGAGAAAAAAAGAAAAAAAATAATAATCCTAACCCAAGGAACTTGACCTTAAACATTAGAACAAAAATTTTGTTTTCTTCTAAGAAAAGCCCCATAACTATGTGTTGATAAATTGAGCATTAAAAAAGGTGTACTAACATCTTGTTTAAGAAGAATTGAGTAGATATATAAATTTAATGAGAGTTTGTTTATCCAGATAGATTAATGGAAGTTGAATGATGAATACTTTCCTTGTGGAATTTACAAATTGTTTTTCTATTTTAACGTTTTGATTAGTAAGGACTAGTAATAAGCTGGTTGAGAGGTGTGATTAATACTTAAAAGTGCATTTTTATCAACGTTTTATATCATCATTTTGCACATGAAGTATCAATAACTTCTTAATTAAAGCATATTTTATAATAATATATCTAATAATATAAGATACCTTTAATTTATAGTAAATGTTCATTTTAAATGCAGGTGTATCATATAAGTGTCCAAACCAGAGCACTATTAGGTAATTGGGTCATATCTAGAGCTGTAGATCTTGGATTTAGGTCTATTTTATATGGATGGAAAGGTAAGACATAGGCCTAAAACTTTTATGGGAGCTAAATTTAAAAAGGTCATTTACAAGTCTAAATTGTAGTAAAAACAAGGAAGTCTAAATAAGTCTCGCAGCCCATACACTGTTCAGTATTTGGCCCATATCTAGAGTTCTAGAAGTCTAAATGACCTTTATTCTTTTTCTAGAAAGTAGAGACAATTTTTTATAACTTTCATGTTTTCAAGTGGTTTCAATTCTAACGTCATCAATAATGTTTTAGGAGGACAAGAGACGATAAAGATTGTTACCAAGTCAAGAGTTGGCCACCTACTCATCAATTAGTCATCAAATCTATAGTTCCTAATTTTGGCCTATAAAAGGATGTATTTGCCATATATTTAGGCATCTTGATGTCTAAATCAAGATCATGCTTTTGTTTTCTCTCATTGTATTTTTGTAATGCTTAAGTTTTATTTTCATTAATATCTTGTTTATGCCTTTCATTTTCTTTCCTTTACTTAGTTAACTTTTATTTTATTTATGTTCTTATTTTGTTTATTTATGTTTCTCTCTTTCATTATATTTAGCTAAGTTTATTATGTTAAGGTGAAAAGGTTAGACTAATGGTGTAAGAATAAAAATAGTGTAAACTCAATATGAACTTTAATATTTGATACTAACATGTTTTGTATTTGTTATCTTGTTCACTCTTTAATACTTTGCTTGTTAACTGACTAATCTAGATTTATGTTATATAACACTTAGTACAACAAATACTTGACACTTTCATAGCCCAATCATACGATATAACCTACACCTGTGCTATGAAAGGAATTTGATTTGTTGTTAACATAAGTTATAAGCATGAATACTTGACAATATTTACAAGTATTGGCATTATTCAAATAAGATAACTAATGTAATCATGTTAACAAATTATAATTTGATTGGAACCTTCTTTGTGTGTGGTTTCCATTTGAGTAATAGGAGTTTATACTATACTTATTTGAATACCATTAGTGGATCCTCTAATCTTGACATTGATTGTTATCATTGTCTAATCCTTACATTGATCTTCCATCTAAAGGTTCTCATCAACTTCTTCTTCTTCTTCTTTATTACTACTACTACTACTAATACTACTATTATTGTTGTTGTTTTTATTGTTGTTGTTGTTGTTATTGTTGTTGTTATTGTCATCATCTATAATTTATACATTTAACCTCTCTATGGTTCAACCCTAGTCTTGTTGAGTTATTTATTACTTCAACACTCCTACACTTGGGAGAAGACATCAATCTTTTGGTCATGTCAACAGGCTATCCCATTTCCTAATAAGCCCCTATATCACCTTCAAGAGGATTATCACTAGGACAATAAAAGATTCTTTTGGTAGAGATCAAGTAGCAAACCTATCATTTATTTCATGTAAAAAGATTAAAACCTGCCTTCAAGATATATGCTTTATTCATATTGTTTTGAATATAAACAAGTTCTTCTTGAAACATCTTGAATTTAGAACTTACAAGTGACATAATGGCCATCAATAATAAAATTTCTATTATAGAATTTGAGCAGAAATAAAAATTCTTATATCATTATATAGAAGTTTTGACCATATATCACCCCTTGAAGAGTTAGTTTATCATATAGAAACATCTTTATACATTTATTATGTATACTCCATGGTAGAAACATAGGCTCCCCTATCTAAAGTCTATTGCACTAGATTGTGATAAAAGAAAGATAATGAAGAAAAGGGTTAGAGAGAGGCTCATTGTTAAAAGGAAGTTGAGAGTAGTAAAGATGAAATAGCTAGGCCTATAAATTTGTTTGAACAAGTGCTAAGTTTCAAGAATGGAAAGGCAACATATGCACGGTCTCTTGTTGAAAACACTGCTAGTCCATGTCCAACACAAGAAAAAATTAGCTTTTCTTTTCAGCACCCTACCAATAGCGACCACAACACTAAAGTTGCATTGCCTCTCCTTCATTTTAGTTATGAATAGTAGTAGCAACGCCTTCGGTCATCAATGAAAGATAATCTTCTTTATTTTCAGTTGCACTATTAACTATCCACAGCCTCTACATCTTCCAATAACATCCAACAACTGCCTCCATCATGAGAATCATTCCAATTAATAGCATAGGATGTTGGTCTAAGAAACATGAGTATACATTAAACTTCAACATAACAGAGCTCTCTCTACAAATATCTATTTGAGGCTCTACTATTGGGAAATACAAGAGGGGATGAAGTTGTTTCATATGCTATGAAACTCTATCCTATTAGTTGCAACACCAAAACATAGTAGTGGGGAGAAGAGGCAAACCTAGCATGAAAAACATAAGCAAATATATGACTAAGTGTCTTCCTTCTTTCTATTTGTTTTTAGGCTTTCAAAGTTGATACCTCTTTATTTATTTTAGCTATGCATTGTGATATATGTTACCTTTTTGCCTACATCGATGACATTTTACTTACTGACAATAACTCTGCTCTGGTTCGTTGTCTCATTACTTTACCAAGTTTAAAGTTTAAACTTCATGATTTGGGTGACACTTATTACTTTTTAGGAATTGAAGTCATTCCTACTAGTACTAGTCTCATACTTAATTAACACAAATTTGTTCTTGATATTATTTGTCTTGCTAGTATGTCATCATCGAAATATATTGATACTTCGACCTCTAATTCTAAGTTTGGATTGTAGTTTGGTGAGTTATTTTTATATTTCACTCGTTTTTAATAAATTATTGGTGCTTTTCAATATCTTATTTTTACTAGGACAGATATGTATTATTCTATAAACAAGGTTTGCCAATTTATTATGCATACTTCTATCAAGGACCATTAGGCTACTGTTAAATGCCTATTGTGATATTTGAAAGGTATTACCTTTTTTGGTTTGCACTTTACTCATGGTTCTTCATTCTCTTTATAGTTTTCTTAATGCTAATTGAGCTAATAATACTAATGATCATAATCCTTTATAGTTTTCTTAATGCTAATTGAGCTAATAATATTAATGATCATAATCTGTTGGGGCTTATATTTTATTTTTGGCACCACTCTTATTTTATAGAATTTTGGCGAGCAACAGATTGTTGCTCGCTCTTTTACTAGAGATAAGCATAAAGCTTTAACTAATGACACCACTGAGGTTCTTTGGCTTCACTATCTTTTGTGAGATTAATGTTTCTTTACTAGTTTTGTCACTATTATTTGATGCGACAACTTGGGTGCTACTTATTTGTCCGTTAATTCGATATTTCATGCTCATACAAAGTGTTGCTACCTAATTTTTGACCCAGGATTTTAATAATTATTTAGAAAGAAAAATAAAAACAGCAAAACAAACTATAAAAACCCAAAAAAATTGCAGTTTGATATATTTGCATCATTTTTAGCATTTTCAACGTGATTTCAGAATATTTAAATTTTCAAAGGTATTTTGAACGTGTTAATTTTATAATCACTAATTTTTCATGATTGAGTCGACATTGATATTGCTCACTTTTAAAAATATAAAAAATAAGAAAAATTAAAATTTACAAGAAAAGAAAAGAAAAAGAACAGTTGAGGAACTAGTTTGAAAATATAGTAGCATGTTGCCTATAAATACTAGTCTATAGTAAAAAATAAGTGGGGGGGGCATTTTAGGGGATGAAAAAATTGTGAAAAGAGAAGAAATAAAAAACCCTAAAAAACCTTTTCTCTTTCTTGACCCAAGCGGCTGACTTTCCGGTGGCATAAAAAATAAAGGCCACCTGCCTAACCGTTCTCCCCAAGCCATCTTACCTCCCTCTTCCTCTACTCTTCTCCTCCAAAGCAAATGAGAGCCAACTCCTCCTTCCTTGACAAACACAACCGCAAGTTGGCCGCTACCCCTCCTTTTTTAAAGGACTGAAACTAGGGAGAACCCCACAGCTCTCTTTTTGACTGTTTGTTTTTCCACAGTTGTCTCGATTTTCTTTCCCTTTAGCCTTAAAATAAACCTCAACCGACCAAGAGCATTGTTTTTGCCTAGTCATCAATACACAACCCTAATTCCCATCTTCTTCAAAAAACACAACAATAGTTGTTCTCCCTCTTGAAGCAAAAGGAGACGCAACCCTGATTAGTACTTAAAAATATAATTTTATCAAGGTTTTATATTATCATTTTGCACTTGAAGTATCAATAACTCCTTAATTAAAGCATGTTTTATACTAATATATATCTAATAATATAAAATACCTTTAACTTATGGTAAATGCTCATTTTAAATGCAGAACTATCAGATAAGTGAAAGGATTGATTGATGAGTTTAAGAATTAGAATTAAAAGGACAAAGAGATGACTAAATTTAGAAAAGAGTTGCTAGTACAGTCCAAATCGGAACACTATTTGATACTTGGATAATATCTGGAGCTATATATTTCGGATTTAGGTCTATTGTATATGGATGAAAATGTAAGACATAGGCCTATAACTTCATATGGAGCCCAAATTTAATAAGGCCATTTTCAATCCAAATTGTAGCAATAATAAAAAAGTCTGAATCTTTTCTATAACCCAAATACCATTTAATTTTTGGCTCATATCTGGTGTTCTAGAAGTTTAAATGACCTCTATTTTTTTCCTTACAAAGCTGAGAAAATTTCTTATAATTTTCATGTTTTAAATGGTTTCAATTATGACATTATCAATAACGTTTTGGGTAGACAAAAAAAGATAAGGATTGTCATCAAGTCAAGAGTTGGCCACCCACTTATCAATTAGTCATCAAATCAATAGTTCCTAATTTTGGCTTATAAAAGGAGGTATTTTTTTATGAATTTAGCCATCTTGGTTTCTAGATCAAGATCATACTTTTGCTTTCTCTCTTTATATTTTTGTCATGCTTAAGTTTTATTTTCATTAATATCTTATTTATACCTTTCATTTCCTTTCCTTTACTTAGTTAGCTTTTATGTTATCTATGTTCTTATTTTATTTTATTTTTTTTCTTTCATTATATTTTGTTAAGTTTATTATGTCAAGGTGAAAAGGTTTTACTAATGGTGTAAGAATAAGTATAGTGTAAACTTAACATGGACTTTAATGTTTGATACTAACATGTTTTATATTTGTTATCTTGGTTCACTATTTAATATTTTACTTGTTAAATGACTGATTTAGATTTATATTGTATAACACTTGGTACAACTTGAAACTTTCATAGCCCATACTATATGGTATAGCTGACACCTGAGCTATAAAAGGAACTTGATTTGTTATTAACATAAGTTAGAATCATGAATGCCTGATGAGATTTACAAGTATTAACATTAATGTAATAAGATAACTAATGCAATCATGTTAACAATTTATAATCTGATTGGAACCTCTATTATATGTGACATACTATTGGTAGATCCTCTAATTTTGATATTTGTTGTTATCATTGTTTAATCATTATATTAATCTTCCATCTCAAATTTCTCATCAACTTTTTCTTTATTATTATTATTATTATTACTACCACCACCACCACCACTATTGTTGTTGTTGTTGTTGTTATTTATAATTTATACAATTAATCTCTTTATGGTTCGACTCCGGTTTTGCCGGGTTATTTATTACTTCGACACTCATGGACTTGGGCGAAGATATCAATTTTTTAGTCGTGTCATGTTTTTTATGTCATTGCCGGGGAGGTGAGTTCTTGTATGAATTATAATATTTATTTTATTTTCTCTTTTCACTTGTGCATAACTTTGTTTCTTTTCTTTTATTTCTTTTTCTTTTGTTTCTTTTGTTCCTTTTATTCTATTCCTACACGTGCATGAGAGCGTGATTATGTACATTAAACGGTAGACTTTGTAGGGCATTCTTATCATTTTCAAAAAAATAGCAAAGAAGATAATCAATCACTTTATAATGAGAATAATTGTATTAAAACACTTAAAAACTACATGAATCCCATAAGAACAAGTGCACCATCATGCATAGTTTTCCCTCCTGATGCATCTCATTTTAATTTTAAGCCAAACATTATTCAAATTTTACCTTCTTTTTATGGGTTAGATTTAGAAAACTCATACTTGCATTTAAGAGAATTTGAGGAGGTCTCTAACACCTATAATGACTTAAATTTTAGCATGAATATCATCTTATTAAAGCTTTTTTCTTTTTCATTAAAAAATAAAGCTAAAACATGGCTATAAAATTTAAAACCAGGATTCATTCGTGCTTAGGATGAAATGCAACAATAATTTTTCAAGAAGTTTTTTCCATCTCACAGAACAAACACTTTTGAAAGACAAATCACCACTTTCACTCAAAAACTAGGAGAAACATTTTACTAATATTGGGATAGGTATCGAGACTTGTTTAATACATGCCTTCATTATGGTTTTGAAACATGGAGATTGGTTTCATATTTTTATGAAAGACTAACACTTAGAGATAGAAAAATGGTTGAATTGATGTGTAATGAAACTTTTGAAGATAAAAACCCTAATGAAGTAATGGAGTACTTAGACTTGTTAGTTAAAATGCTCAAAATTGGGACACCACAGGTGCTTATAAGGCGCCGAGTAAAACTGAACCTGATACATCTAATGGAGGTATGTACAACCTTAGGAAAGATCATGACCTCCAAGACAAGTTTGCATTATTAGCTAGAAAAGTCGAGGTAGTAGAATTGAAAAGGAGTGGTCAATTAAAATCTATTGAAAATATCATGTGTCAAATATGTGAAACAAATGAACACTTAACCATGATTATCCAACCTTGCCTTCTTTTAAGAAATGTCTCCATGAACAAGCTCATACTTTAAATAGTTTTTAAAGGCTCAACCGCAACCCATACTTGCAAACATACAACCCTGATTAGAGAAATCATCCAAATTTCAGTTCGGAAAGTGATAATAACAATGTACAAACTTTATAATCACTATTTCAACCACGTCATAATTTCTAAATTTATCATGAATATGCACCTCTTTATGCTCCATCTCCTAGAAGAAATCTTGAGGAAACATTGCATGTATTCATTGAAAAGTAAGAGATAATCAATACTCAATTTGCTTAAAGCATGATATATTTTAAAGATACTCTTGCAAAAAGTAACATATGCTCTGAGTTTCCAAGAGAAAGATAAGTTTCCATCTCAACCACAATAAAATCATAAGGAATAATACAATGAAAATGTAAGTAGTTCTGGAAGCCAACACATGAATTCAATAACTACTTTTCACAGTGGTAAGGTTATTAAAAAGCATTTTTAGTCGAACAATTAAGTGTCATTCTTTAGAACAATAATGCTTTGAAATATAAAGACCCTGATTGTCCTATAATTTCTTGCTTTATTAAAAAACATAAAATTGAAAGGGTTTTATCTTAGAGCTAGTGTGAATTTACTTTCATATTTAGTTTTTCAGAGTCTTAATATTGGTGAGTTAAAACCAACTTCTATAACTCTCTTACTTGCTGATAGATCTGTAAAAGTGCCTAGAGGAATAGTTAAAAATGTGTTAGTACAGGTCGATAAATTCATTTATTCTATGGATTTTATTGTCTTGGACACACAACCTGTTGAAGCATGTAATTCTTTTCATGTTATTTTAGGACGTCCATTTCTTGTAACTTTCAATGCATTAATTAATTGTAGAAATGGACAAATGAAGCTATCTTTTAGAAACATGACATTGAAGATGAGTATTTTCAACATTTGCAAACAACCTAGGAGATGATAATGATTCATAGAAAGTAGATCTTATCAATGAATTAGTTTATAATTAATTTGAATCTATCATGAGTAAAATAAAGTTTGATGAATCTGAAGATGTGTAAATAATTTATTCTCAGGAAGAAATCATATATGAAAAAGGCATAAAAAAATATTGATGCAGATCTTTTGTCAAGAGTGATAATAGATTCGACATCTAACATCATATCAATCGATGATTACTTCCCTGATAAATCCTTACTTTCTCTTAGTTCAATGCCTTGGTATGATAAAAATATCAAATTTCTTACTTTAGGAGATTTGTTAGGTTATTGGAGTACCCAAGATAAAGAAAGTTTTTGAACAAAGTGAAGAACTTTTATTGGGATAACCCTAACTTTTTCAAATATTGTCCTAATCAAATATTTCAAAGATGCATTTCTGATAATAAGGCAAGTAGTGTCATTAAACTTTGTCATTGTGAAGCATGTGGGAGTCATTTCTCATAAAAAAAACAGCTACGATAATCTTTCAAAATAGATTTTATTGGCCCACCATGTTCAAGGACATGCATGCAGTCTATAAAACTTGTGAAAATTGTCTAAAAGTTGATACTAGTAAAAATGTTTTGTTTTATAATTCTCAACTTTATTTATTCCCTAGAGAGCTAAGATCAAGAAGAAGTAATTCATTTATTAAGAAATATATGTATCCTTATGGGGCCTTTGATACTAAGAATCCAAAGAATAACAATATTTTTAAGATAAATGGACATCGTTTAAAAGCTTACTTTAATAATTTTCCTAGTAAAAATAAATCTACTGATTTGAATGATCCTATAGATAAAGGTTGATTATTTTATTTTTCTCATATTGTTTTTTTATTTTTTTTGTGACTCCTGATTTGCTAGTCTCTCTCACCCTAGTTAAATGGTGGATAATAGTACTCCGTGACTTTTAAGTCACTTCTTTAAGTTTCCAATAATAACTGATATCTGTGTATGTATTTGTTTAATTTCTTGTTCATTCTTTTCTCTTTACATCTCTTTTCCACTTCTCATCTTAAAAAATAGACATCACTCTTGAAAACTTAAAAAAGTATTTTCCTGCTTTGCCTCAAAATATGATTACAAAAATGTACCGAGCTAAATGTGCAAGATCTTAAAATACGATTACAAAAATGTACCGAGCTAAATGTGCAAGATTGAGGTTGTTAATGAACTATGGAATTACTGAAGAGATTCGCTGGTTAATTGAAGTAAAGATCCAATTATTAGGTGAGTTTTCCAATTCTTTCATTTCACACATGCTTGGAATAGGTAAAAGCAATTTTGTAAAGAAACATCATACAAAATGACTGAAAGCCATCGATGTGTTAGATAGACTTGCAATGCACAACGTTGTTTTTTAGGAATGGTATCTGTAAACTATAAAGATAAAATAATAATCATTAAGGATGACCTGAGTAAAGGGTCTTTAGATAATTTGATATTGACTTTTGAAACGCATCCTAGTAGAGATGCGCATCGTGCAATTCATGATTTATAACCATTATTCAATAAAGAACATGTTCAACATCATCTTGAGATCTGATAAAAAGAGACCATGTTTGCTAGTTTTTAAGAAAACTAGATGAGAAGCCTATCCTCGACCCATAGAAGATGTTTAAGTCATTCTTGGACATAAAACCAAGGGAAGATGTGAGCCACAATCACAACTGTGATTTGAGTCTTTGTTTGTAAAAACTTGTATCTTTTGGTTTTATTAATAGTATAATATTTATGTTTTGTTGTTTCTTATATTTGTTTAAGTGTGTTTCAGGTTTGTTAGTGTTTAGTGTTTCAGGTGATGTCTTCTATACTTTATCTTTCTACATTAGAACATTGAGGACAATATCTCATTTTGGTTAGAGGGATAAGGTAATAGTTGATATTAAAAAAAAATAACTACTTGTGTTTTTTATTTCATAAAACATGTGCAAAATTATTGTTATTAAGATAACAGACTAAAGGAGCTCTTTTGTTAAAATGACTCTTGAGACACATTTTAGTAACCATTATTATCAAGGTCTCTTATAATAATTCTTAAAATATTCAGGTTTACAAACTCATATTATTATCACTTAATTTTTCTCATATACTCATTTAACATGTGTTTTTAAAACTTAATTTTCACACATATATTTTAACAAACGATTGTAGGTTGCACATTAGATTATTACATTATTTATGTTTTTTTGTTAAAGGTAACAACTAAGGGGAAATGATAGTATATAATTTAAAAAAGAAAAAAAGAAAAAAATGATGATAATAAAAATATAGATAAGTTTTGTTTCATAACCTCTCTAATCTGAGCAATCAAGTTCGAAAGGGTGTCTTAACACCTAATACCCTAAAGTCAATTGACTTGAAAGTTATTGACCCAATGCTTGTTATATGGGTTGAGGAGAAAAGCTTAAGGGAATCAAACATTTCACTATCTACGTATCAGTATCTAAAACTTGAGTTAATAAGCTCGTATGGGTGTTTCAACTCCTAATGCCTTAAGACCAATTGGTCTGGAAATCATTAGTTGAAAGCTCATTATATGGGTTAAAAATGCATTGTATTTTAAGTTACATGTATATATATTTAAAAAACAAAAAAAAATCTTAACTAAAGAAAGTTAACCTTAAACATTAGAACAATAATTTTGTTTTCTTCCAAGTAAATCCCCATAACTATATGTTGATATATTAAGCACAAAAGAAAGATTTATTAATATCTTTTTTAAGAGGTATTAAGTAGATATATAAATTTAATGAGAGTTTGTTTATCTGGATATATTACAGGAAGTTGAATGATAAATACCTTGCTTTGTGGAATTTGCAAATTGTTTTTCTAACGCTTTGATTACTAAAGACTAGTAACAAGCTACTTGAGGGTATGATTAGTATTTAAAAGTATATTTTTATCAAGGTTTTATATCATCATTTTGCACTTAAAGTATCAATAATTCCATAACTAAAGCATGTTTTATACTAACATATCTAATAATATAAGATACTTTTAGTTTATGGTAAATGTTCATTTTAAATGTAGGCCTATCACATAAATAAAAGAATTGACTATTGAATTTAAGAACTGAAATTGAAAGTATAAAGAGATGGCCAAACTTAGAAAAGAGGTGCTAATGCAGTCCAAACTAGAATACTATTTGGTAATTCGGTCATATCTAGAGCTATAAATCTTGGATTTAAGTTTACTTTAGCGGATAAAAAGGTAAGATATAGGCCTACAACTTTTATATGGAGCCTAAGATATAATAAGGTCATTTTCAACTCTAAATTGTAACAATAATGAAGAAACCCGAATGTCATTTTCAACTCCAAATTGTAACAACAATGAAGAAACCTGAATTTGTCCTGCAGCCTAAACATTGTTTAGTGTTTGGCCTAAATCTGGAGTTTTAGGAGTCTAAATTACCTCTATTTTTTTCTAAAAAGTTGAGACAATTTTCTACAACTTTTGTTTTCAAGTGGTTCCAATTCTGAAAATATCAATGATGTTTTGGGCAAACAAGAGAATATAAGGATTGTCACCAAGTCAAGAGTTGGTCACTCACTCATCAATTAGTCATCAAATCAACAGTTCCTAATTTTGGACTATAAAAGGAGGCAATTTCCATGCATTTAGGCATCTTGATTTCCAGATCAAGATCATGCTTTTGCTTTCTCTCTTTGTATTTTTGTAATGCTTAAGTTTGATTTTTATTAATATCTTGTTTATACATTTCATTTCCTTTTCTTTACTTAATTAGTTTTTATCTTATTTATGTTCTTATTTATTTATCTATTTTATTATGTTTAGTTAAGTTTATTATGTTAAGGTGAAAAGGTTATACTAATGGTGTAAGAATAAGTAACATGTTTTATATTTGTTATCTTGTTCACTTTTTAATACTTTGCTTCTTAAATAACCAATCTAGATTTATTTTGTATAATGCTTGGTATAACTTGGCACTTTCATAGCCCATATTATATGGTATAACTAACACTTAAGCTGTGAAAGAAACTTGATTTATTGTTAACAGAAGTTATAATCATGAATGTCTGACGATATTTACAAGTATTAGCATTAATTGAATAAGATAATTAATATAATCATGTTAATAATTTATAATCTAATTGAAACCCCCTATGTATGTGGTTTTCAATTGAATAATAAGAGTTTATACTATACTTGTTTGACTTACCATTAGTAGATCCTCTAACCTTGATATTTATTGTTATCATTATTTAATTATTACATTAATCTTTCATCTCAAAGTTCTTATCAACTTTTTCTTCTTCTTTTTTATTATTATTACTACTACTACTATTACGACGACGACCACCACCACCATTATTATTGTTGTTGTTGTTGTTGTTGTTGTCATTGTTGTTGTTGTGTTATTGTTATTTATAATTTATACAATTAACCTCCTTACAGTTTGATCCTGGTCTTGCCGGGTTATTTATTACTTTGACACTCCTACACTTGAAAGAAGGCATCAATCTTTTAGTCTTGTCAAGCCCCTCTTTTTTTTCTAAAAATATAGTTGTTATCCCCTACGGTCCTTGGTTTTTGCTCTCCTAGAACCATAAAGCCAAGGACCTTCAACAATTTCAGATCCTTCATTCTCCCCTCAATCGACTATCCCATCCAAGAATGCCATATATTCCTTCATCAACAAACTTTAAAACCTCTCTTGGCCAACCACCATCAACCAGCCACCGCTAGTATCCCTTCTTCAGCAGCTCATTACAGAGACGATGGGGAAATGAGAAGGGTGGTCAAAGGATAGTAGAAAGGGGTAAAAAACCAAGACTTTAAGGGAGCCGGTCTCCCAACCATGACAACAGTGGATGCCACTACCATTGTAGAAATGAAGGAGGGGGAGGGAAGTTGCCAATCTAGCCATCCACACCCTTAGCCTAATGGCGGCGTGTGCAACAAAGCTTGGCTTCAAATCTAGCAGCCCAAGTACGGCAAAATACATCAAGCTCGCTGACCGGGCAACAACTCCCACCCACTCAATAGCAACGACAAGAACATTAGCTCAAAGCTAGTTTTGTTCGTGTCCACTATAACCTGCCACTTAAAGAAGAAACAAGGAATAACAAACTAAGAAAGACCCGAAAGAAGTAGATCTGAAGAAGGAGAAAAAAACAAATCTGTGAAAAAGTAAAGAAAATTAAAAATAACTGATTGTGTTTTTCCTTTTGCAGGTGATGATGGGTGTCACTACCGGTAGGGAAAGGAAGAGGGGAGGAGGCTGTTACAAACCCCCTGCTTCTTGGTTTTTCATTGTGACGCGTGAGCCTATAAGCCTCTAGTGGCAGTGGCGGGTGGAGAAGATGCGCCGCCACTATTCAAATTCCTAAAAACCCTCCAGTCATTGTTCCTATAGTTGTGGAAGGACCTCCCTACAATTCTTGTAGATTTTTGGGGTTTATTTTGTAATTTACAAATTGTATTTGATTTATGAATTTTTGTTATTTCTTTTTATATGTAAAAAGATGGTGTATAAGAAAATCATAATAAAAAAAAAGATGTGTGTGTATGTGTGTTTGTATTTTTTTTATTTATGTTATTGAATTATATAAAAATTAAAAAGACAAAAAGAATTAAGTGTTTAATTTGAATATGGTTAAATATTTTAAGGACAAATAAAATCATGTTGTATTTTCCATGAAAATATAAGAACATGTTTGTACATGTATTATGGGATTTAATAACTGATTTATTAAAGTCTTAGAATTTGATTAATATTTCAAATTTTCAAATCAATTCAAACCATAAAACAGTTTACCTTAGGTTAGGTGCGCTAAGGGTGCTAATACCTTTCCTAGCCATAATCAACCCTTTACCTTGAATATCTGACAAAGATCAATGCACTCAGGTTTCCCCATAGCCCTTAATTAAATATTAGGTGGTGACTTCCAAATTAAGTAAGTTAATGAAAATAACCAAATCGTTACATGGGGAACATGCAACAGAATGACGACTCTATTGGGGACAAGCACTATTTTTTTCAACATTACTGGACTAAGCTTTTATGTTTTTTATGTGTTTAAATTTTTATACTTTTTGTCTCATTTTATTTCTATTTTATCTATACATTATATAGAATTATTTCATGCATCGTAAACTTTAATTTTGAAAGCACAAACAAACTTTAGGTTAGGTAGGGATTAGTAGCTTACCTTATGACTTTTAGTCAAGATTTAAGTTTGTGTAAATCCCAACTCTTCGTTAAGTGCTTCGACTATTAATGATTGGTACACATACTGACCATTACTTACTAGACCCCGATATTGCCTTTACAAAGGTGATCACTAGGACAACAAAAGACCCTTTTTTTGAAGTAACTAAACTCAGATTTGCTTGAATAAGTGTTGAGCATCAAATGGAAAGGGAATGTCTACACAGTTTTCTATAGGAACACTGCTTGCTCACGTCCCATTGAAGCTACACCTCTCCATTTCAGTCATAAACAACAATAAAAATGCCTTTAGTCATCAACTTATGACAACCTTTGTCCTTGTTCAACACTAGTAGTCGTTCAGAGCCTTCATATCTTTCAAGAGCACTTAATAGCTGTTAGCCTTTTGTGCTTGGTATATTGGCCTTTTTTCCAACCATCTCTATTATGAACACCATTCTGATCTAGCAGCAATAGATGATAGTCTAGAAAATAGAAGCAGATATAGAACTTCAATGTAATGGAACTCCCTCCACAAAAATCTATTTGTGAATCTACTAATAAGAAATCGAAGAAGGGGAGTAATAGTGTTAGATCATCTATGATTGTCTACTACTAGTGTCAGCATCAATACATGAAAGTAGGGAGAAGAGACAAACCTAGGCTGAAAATTCATCAAAGCAGAACTCTCTCTATAGGTGTTTATTTGTTGCACTATCAATGAGGAATCAAATAAGAGACAAAGGAGTTTTAGATTCATCAGGTTCTTCTCCAAT
The DNA here is from genome assembly GCA_015708895.1 of Populus ilicifolia. NCBI lineage: Eukaryota > Viridiplantae > Streptophyta > Magnoliopsida > Malpighiales > Salicaceae > Populus > Populus ilicifolia. The sequence goes on along the minus strand of SRLM01000416.1, from coordinate 100,763 downwards.
AGAGATAATGCATGATTCCATACATCGTTAGTAGAGACGTTGTATATCTCTGGGTGCTGCCAAGATTACCTAACTGTTGGGAGGTTCCAACAATCCTCAAACAACCACAACAACATAGGAAGATTGACATGATGGCAATAACATAGGAAGATTGACATGATGGTGTGAAGATTGGTGAAAGAATTGAACAAGCTATTAAGAGGGGAAAGATTGAAGGTATAATTATGGATTTCAGAATAATGATAAGAGATGAATCAGTAGATGACTTTAAAGATGGGAAACCTCAATTATATGCTCTAGTCAAGTCTTGTTATACTATTAACTACTCAAATGTCTTTGCCAAGATTGACATCCCTCTACCATTCCAATTTATCGACCAATATCTGTTAGATTCCAGACTTGTTGCCCCAACTTCGACAAACTACGTGCAAGCACCATGGTATAATTCAAATAAGATGTGAATATCATGGTGGGTTTTTGCTCCATTTTAATTGAATAGAAGCAAGAGTTTCAAGAATCGAGTTGAGTTTGTCAAAAATGATGTCACCGATTATATTGTCACAAAACATCCTCAGAATGACACGTGATTGAAATTACTCGGCAAAACATAGATATTGCCAGAATGGCTGATCCAAGAAAGGTTAAACTGTTAACCATCTATGTTTTGGATCTTTTCCATTTTGTATTTTGTTTTAGAATCACATCTTATTCTTTTACGAAACATGTCTTTTATTTATTGTTCTAAAAGCATAAGATGTTTCTTTAAAGGTTATTTTTACAAAATATTTTGACCAAGCTCTAACATGTGATTAAGATTAATCAACCATGAAGATTAAAAGTATTTTGATTGCAGAAATGAATTGATACTTGAAAATGATATGAGGTGACCAAACAATTTTAAACTTATATCTCCTGAAACTATACCACACATATTATAACTAAGTTTTAGCAGCAGCAGCATCCATAATGACGGATTAATTCATTCAACAACATGGGCTGGGCTGAGCCCGGCTGGGCATATAACACGCGTGAGCTGGTTCACGCGTGTCTAAGTGTTCAATGAATTAAAATTCAATGAACAATTTGGCATGAATTAAAACTGAAAAGCGAGAGGAGATGAAGAGAAACTTACCTGTAGGCTGCTGCTCCTGAAGATGAAGACAAAGTTAAGGGCGGTTGGTGCTATTCCCTTCTTAAGTTCTTCCTCTATTATTCCTTCTCTGCTTCTGGAGACGATCAAAATGGCTGCAGGGGATTTTGACTCTGCGACGTTCTTCTTTTTTCTGCTTTCCCAGCTCCCCTTTGTTCGTCTCTGCTTTCTATCTTCTGCTTTTTTTTGTCCTTTTGTTTATTATCCTCCCCTGTGTTACTGCTTTGAGTCCGGAAAAACCTCTTCTATCTGTTTTTGTTCGTGGTCTTCTGTTCTCCAGTCCAGTGCCCTTTCCGTCCTTGTGATGAAGAAAAGTGTACATTGCTGGCTTCTCCTTTCGAAATTGGGTCTCCTTTTTTGGCTCTGTTTGTGGCTTGCATTTTATTGGTTCTTGACTCTGTTTTTCTGGGTCGAATTTTCCTGTCCTGGTTCTATTTCTTCCTCTGATTTTCGGCCCAATTCCTCATTATTTTCTTCTCTGGTTTCTGGCCTCCTCTGTTTCGGTTCGTGCTCTGCCTCTCAGTTTTTTCTGGTTCTCACTGCCTGGGTTTCTTCTTTATTCGATGTTCTTGTGCTTGTGTTTCTCCCTCTCAGTTTTGCCTTTTTTTTTTACTCTAAAGATGAAGGCGAAGCTGAGGTCTGCTCCTTTCCTTTCTCTCATGTTTGCTTTGTTTTTTATACTCCCCCTCCCCTCATCCCTTTTTCATTGCTCATCTCCGCCTCTTAAAAGGCCAGAGAGCTTCCGCAACTGTTACCCCCTACGAACGGGATCGTGGTCCATGATTTGCTGCAGATTTTCCCGTTGAATCGGTTTTCTCCGTGCGAAATGGAAGGGACGAAGAACTCTGTCTTCCAGACGGCACCGTTTGTGTGCTGGAGGCTTTTTTTTTTCACTTTACTCCCTGGACGTTTTAAACTTCACAATTGAGATCTTAATCATTAATAATCAATTTCTAATTGTACCCTTGGATTAATTCAATTGAATCCTTGATTTATAGTGCCATTTACACAACAGTCCTGGGTTTTTGGACTATTCAATTAGGTTCCTGGACTTTAATTTTCTAGCAATTTTTTCTTAAATCAGCTCTAAACTTTGATATTTTTTCAATTACACCCCTGATTCCTTTAATTAATTAAATCAAAGTCTAATTAAGTCCTCGAAATCATTAATTCTTCAATTAAATTTTTGATTTCATTAGTTAAAATTATCTATATTTTAATTAAATCAATTCTTCAATTAAACCTTTAATTTAATTAATTAAACCAATTAAGAGTTTAATTAAATCTTTAAACTTCCAATCGTGTGGCCCTTAACCTAAATTTTAATTCACTCATTATTTATTTTATTTTTACTTGTTTTTCATTATTTTTTTTAAATAAAGTTAAAATTGGATTATGATAAAGTGAAAAACACCTTAACAAGTAAGATATGATTTTATTTATATTTGCCAATATAGATAATTTATGCTCATAAACTTTAACAAAATAACTTGTTAAATGGTAAACAAAGCAACTATAGCTGAAGTTGATGTCTTTATAATGTGAAAAGGAACCATAAAAACATGAGAAAAATAGTTATCGTTTTGTTCTCCAAGTAGAGGAGGTTGCTACTGTTGTGGGAGAGCACCTTCGATTGTAGCTTGTGGCTGGTCGACTGCCTGATTGCAATGCTGGTTTGGTGGAGGGGAAGTCGGCAACAATAATAGAGTCCACTTGGGAAAGAAAGAAAAAGGTTATGCAGGCAGAAGACTTTGATACTAAGTTAAGAAAAAATAAGAGGCTTAATTTATTAGTTAATGAATCATTTTATATTTGTATATGTGTAGGGCAATATAAAATAGTAAATATAAAGATTATAATACTGGAATAGTGCATATAATATTTTCTATATATATACATTCTATAATAATGTATTTGACACATTAGATTTCTAATATATTGGCTAAAATAAAAATTATAATTTGAATGAAAAAAATAATAATTTAATTTACTATCAATTCAACAATTAATATCCTTCTAGTGACCAGTTTCTCAATTTAATTAATATCTTTTCATAAAAATGTTCTGACTTAACATAAAAGCATGAACTATTTTTACCATGTTAAATATGTTTATTCTCTATATAATAGTCATTAATCGTTTAAATAAGATTTGAATTCCTTATCAAATCTCATTCTACCTAGCTATGGAATTCTTAATTAATACTATGTGAGAATAAAAAAAATTTAATTCACCTAGAGTTATGAATCCTCTTGTGATCACTTAATTACCTTTATATAATTTATATTATATTCAATGTCAACCATTTCATTACATATAAGCTTAAGCAACAACCTTAGCTAATCTAATTGCTTGCATGTAAGATATAGTTTTCCTATAAGATTGGTACTAATTAAAGGTGGTTACTGGGCTAAATGAAACCCAAAGTTATTACATCATTATTGTTACTAGAATCACTTGTTTGTTGATTCTTAAAGGTTAGCCTTATGTTCGCTATTTTGATCCAAATACATTGAGATTTTTTGCTACATGATTCTAATAAACTAGATTTTTCTTTATTATTATTATTATTATTATTAATGAAAAAATGAGAGCTAAAATGAAAAGATATCAAATATGGATGACATGTTAGACATTGCATGAGAAATACACTTATATCTTTGATCTTTAAAAATAATGTTATGTCCCTTTAAATTTTTAAAAATAAATTTTGATACACAAATTCATTTATGTTATTTTTTAGTTTTTTGTTAGAAAGAGAAGAGAGGGGGGATTGTTGGAATCTAATTATGAGAGAAGAAGTTATTGTTTAGTTCATTTCTATCCACCAAAATGAGTTTTTTTGGTGCCCAAGGATTTTATGAGATAAGAATGGCTTCATGGTTATTGTCTAAAGTCTCGATGTTGCATTAAAAAACTATATTGAAGAAAAACTATTTTTTTTAGGTATTTGGAGTTAATGAAATGGTTTGAGGATGTAACGATGTTAATGGAGTGTTTTTAAGTTGAAATAACTTGAAAATTAGGTTGTTTTTTTTTTTGCTTCTAGATGGTATATTATCTATCTTGACAGGTAATGTGTCACAAACTTAATTTTTTTCTCCAAAACATAAGGATCATTTTAAAAAATTAAAAAATAATAAAAATAAATACAAGCTCACGGGCTTGAGCTTGAAGGCTTGTCAGCACTCTTAGGCTCTTTATTGTAGTGGTTGAAGTGAGGTGAGCTATACACAAATGAGTCTAGGCTCTTTCTAGCTTTTTTTTTATATTGAATATAAATTTTAGAAAAAAATAATTGAATCTGGTTGAGTTTATGATCTGAGTTACGAGTTTAATTTTTTCTTTATGTATTTTTTTATTGATATATTTAAATTTATGCTTCAATTAATATTCCTCATTTGTAATTTTGCATTTTTCTAGTTTTATTTTTAATATTTTTAATATTTTTTCACCAAAAAAATTCATAATGTCCATTTTTTATTGCATACATATTTTAAAACTATCTCTCTTTAAAATATTTTTATTTTTTCTCTCTAAAAAATTCTCATTTAAACATTTAAAAGTTTATAAATCTATCAAAGAAAACCTTTTACAATATCAGCTACTTTAAAAGAATAAATTAAATTACTAAAATCAAGAGATTATCATAAAATAACACAACATATAAACCTAACTATTAAACTTGTTAAATTTTCTAAACATCATCAGATACCATCTGAAAGTATCCAATAAACGAGACTATATTATTTAGAAACTAACTACCCACGTACCCCAAGGGAAAAAGTAGCCAGCTAGGTCATTTGTGTAGCTATCTAGAAGAAGCAAATCGATATGAAAAGACAAGCATGGTCATAAGTGCAGCTGCCTTGTTCGAGGGCTTCCCTGTTGCAGGCAGCCTGTACTTTTGGAGTATCAAACTGAATAACTTACCACATGATCTTGGTCATGTTAACTGTACGGCACGTCATATATACTGGAAATTCAACTCTCCTGATGTTGAAAATAAATGCAAGGACAACATAAACAAATAGATTAATATTCGAGTTCATCACATGGGGGATAAGACGAAGACATTGAATTATTATTCAGGTTCATCACATGGGGCTTTCTTCTTCAATAATCTAATTTAAAATGACATGCATGCATGTGACCTATTTCCATCGTTTCAATGGTGACTAAGAAACTCCATTTACACACGCACATATATAAATGAGGTGCGTATGCATTTATATATATATAAGCTTTCTTTAGTATGTACATTGAACAACATGAGCGACTTAATTATTTAACAACCAATCTTGTAAGTGAGGAGGCCATTTACTGTGCAATTAGGACTTCATGCTACTTGAATCCAATGTTATTAAATCTAGATAGCTGAAAACACAAATAAAACTGGAAGTTAATTTAAATTAATTTAAAATGTTATTTTTTTATTATATATAAAAAGTAAAATAATATAATTTTAATTTTTTTAAAAAAATCAACCTAAATTTTGACAAGATAAATAATTGATTTTTTTAATTAACTAAATCAACTTCTATATTGTTTAATTTGAAATTCAGCTCAAATTAAATATTAAACTAATAAATTACCGAGTCAGTTTCTCATATTAAACCGAGTTTAATAATATTATTTGAAACAAAACTTCTTTTACCAATTTAACTAAGGCTCTTCTATAACTGGATTATCAATTTTTCTTCAATGGTTGAGAAGCATATTTAGTGCTGACCCTAGAGCATTTTTTTCAGGAAAAAATGAACTCTTATTTGACTTCTCCAAGCCAATTAATTAATATTTCAACTCATCTAAGAAGTTGATGCAATATTTCAAAGGTTGATAAGCTACTAGCTTAGATTCTATGTGGTGATGTAATATTTCAACTGACCTTCAGTTGATTTCGCTTTGGTCTCTTACGCTTTGAAAATAAAAGAAAGGTGAAGAAGTCTTCAAATATGTGTGACAAATTTAAACCTACCCCCTGCGACTACGAGCCCTAGCAAGTTGAAACGCTACTTAATTTAAATGAATTCACAAGAGAGAGTCTTCCAAAATCAGATGAAGTTTTCTCCGCAAAGACTAACCCATTTAACGGGCACGCTTGTGGAATGAATTTCCCAAAATTTTCATGTTCATACACAAATAAATAGAGAGAATAAGCTATAAATAATAATGATAAGGGAACTGACATATCTCTCAATTTTCACATAATTCTCTACTAGATCCACAAACAAAAACGATTCCTAATTGAGTCCCACATCTGTCGAACACTACTATTAAATTTGTGACAAAGGAAAAAAGGTCGTTTGAGGAGAAATAGGCCCTCCTTTTTTATGATTGTAAAGGCAAAAACTTTAAGGCAAGGGTTGATTGTGTATTTTTCAATAGATGACAGGTACAATTTTTTTTTTCCTAGAACTCAATTGAGAATTGGTTGATGTTGAGGGGATAAGAGAATATAGCCCAAAAATTAATCTTGAAATTTAAAAGCATAATTAAATGGATTCATCAATTAATTACCAGGTTTGTTCTCGTCATTGGGACAACCTTCCAACATCAGGATGTTATGGATGTGTGTAATCGATTCATCAATTCCTATATAGAACATGCCTTTTAAATTTATTTTAATTTTAACAATATATGAGCAAGAATATCATGGATAATTTGGATCTTATAATTTCAGGGACTTCTCTTAAATTTTCTCAATCAAAACTTTAAATTCCTTTCAAAACAATTTTTTTTTTTATCGAAAACATACAATTTGAGTGCAATCTATAATCAAATATGACACCATGAGGCTTGACTTAGCATCGATCCTTAATTCATTGGCACATTCCATTTTTGTGACACTACTCAATTACCAATGTCTGGATCGATGTTTGAAATCCATAAATTATTTCAACAATAGATGATGTGCATTGGCAATGAAGCCCTTAAGAGTTTTGGGATCATAAGTCAAGTCAAGATGATAATTTGAAATCCATCAGTTGTCAATATATTTATCTTGTCTCTTTTAACAGACTTCATATACCAAGGTTGGCCTGTCTCCACTAACTCAAGGGAAGTTACTTTCAGTATGATTTAGTCGAATTTATTTCAATTTAATGTTTGATCTTCGCGGGCCTACGTTTAATCATGCACCCAGTTGAAAAGCAAATGACTTACACAAGATAATCACGTTACTCTCCAAGTTATTATCAATAAGAACTCATAGATGTTCCTCATACTAGCTAGGTCTATGAGGTATGACACAGATTAATTTGATTTTCAGCACAAGAATCTCAAAATGAATTTCGGCCTACGGCAACAGATTTTGTTTTTTCTTTTTCCAGAAAATTGCTCGAAACAAGGAATCCCTAAAACAAGGCAATTGCAATTAAGCAATAGCTAGCTTTCACAAATAAAACGTTGCACCACATGTGTTTAGTGTATGTGCCGAAGACAGGGGTTCAAGACATGGAAGCTTTTGTTCTCAAAACACACCAAAAGTTGTCACTCCGAAAGGGCCATTCTGTGTTTGTCTATTGGTCAAACTCAGCCATCAAATTTGGGTTTTTGTTTTGAGAATAACAACAATATTACCATTCTAAATCGAAAAATATTATCCAAGAAGGTGTTTGTTAAGATGGTACTGCACTTGTTTAAATAATATTTAATACATTCTGATCACCCAAAGTCAATAGTTATCAAAACTAAGAAATTAATCATATATAATAATATAGCAGCTCGCCATGACCATATCAAGATTATTCATTGACCTCATTTAATTCAATTTAGCCTAATGTCTTTTTCAGCGTTAGTATGTTAATAAAATGCATGTACTTGTTAATCTTTAGGGTTGCTTTGATAATTTTCATAATCCAATTTTGAATTCTCTAAAATTATTTTATATAAAAAATATTTTTTCATTTTGAAAAAAATCAAAATTAAAAAAATATTTTAGGGTTACAAATGGATAAGCCATTTTAAATGTGGCAAAAATGGGTTGAAGAGGGATTTAATCGCACAAATTGAAAATTACAGGAATAGATGTCAAAGTTTGAGAACTCAATTTGCATCAATACAGAGCCTAATTGAACAAAACAATGATAATTTAGGATCAAATTGAAAAAATATATGGAGTATTGGGGTAGACTTGTAAAATAATTAAGTTCTGGAACTTAATTGAACATTTGATAGACCTTATTAATTTAATTAACGATATAAGCCAAAGTAAAATTAAGTTTAAAAGTTAATTTAGCTAAAATTAAAAGGATTAATTAAGTTTAATGATTTAATTAAACATTTAATGAGTTTACTTGACTTAATTGAAGGGAAATTTAGTTTAGAAATCTAATTCAAATCAAATTGCAAGAATTGAAAGTTTTAAGGACTAATTTTGAATTTTAATAAGTTAATTGGTCAATTAGAGAGTTTAATTACAGAGAAAATTTTTTTTTGAAGGCGAATTAAGGATTTAATTAAAAAAATTTAAAACTAAGAACAAGGATGTGAAACATGCATACATTTAGAGAGTGAATTTGACTAAATCATTGGTCAAATTAAGACAAATTAAAAGTTTAAAGTCAACTTTTCAATATTGATTGTTGAGACTAGACATATGTGAGGCAGTATAATTAATACTTAAAAGTGTATTTGTATAATTTAAAAATTAAATATCAATTTATAAGCTACACGAATTAAAGGATTACAATCAACATTGTTAGGGATGCGGACTAAAAGATTTCAATTGCATTGCACTATTAATTAAGGGTGTATTTGCCAAAATTCAAAGTTCAATTGCTAGAATAAAAATTCACAAAAAGCTACTTGAAATCCTAAAAAAACATTTGGGATTAATATTGCACCATTCAACCATTGTTCTTCTTCTTCTTCAGCAAAAAAGGCGGATTAAAAAGCTATTTTTAAACGAATAAATAAAATATTTTTAATTTTTAAAGATTTTTAATTAGCACTAATCATTTAAGAAACACTTTTTTTTTCCATAAAAATCATCCATTCTAATCAAATGGTTATATGTTATTCTCTTGAAGAACTCATCAACATCTTATTTTTAATTATCATAATAAAAAAACATCTTGTCTCGAAGGATAAATTTTAAACTTGTGTTTTTTAGTTAATAGCGTGCTTAGAAAACATACTCTTACATATTTTTTTCACACTCTTAACCAATTTTTTTTAGATATTTAGAAAATAATTTTGCAATTAATTTTAGGTTTTCTATGCCACTTTTACCCATTTATATTTAATAGTTGACATTGTTAACATATACTTGATATACTTTTTTGATATTAAATAAATCAATTTTAAAATATAGAAAACAACAATAAAAATCTCTTCTTTTTTTTTTTAAGAAAAATTATGTTTTAAATTGTACATGGCCAAATTTTAAGATGATTTTCATGCATATTTTTTTATTAAATAAAAACTATTTTCTAAATTTTTCTTTAGAAAAATCTATTAATGGATTTTACAACTAGTTTGTAATTATTCATTAAAATTTAGCCTAAATTTTAAAAATAATAAAAAAATAAATTTATTTATTTTTAATATCAGGATTTAGGAACTTATATATGACACATTTTAAATATTAAAAAAAATTAAGCTCGTGATAAATAAAATAGCCTCCTGCTCTCTCTCTCTCTCTATCTTTTTTTTTTACTTTTAATATTTGAAAATTACAAAATTATATATAAAATATATTTCTAATATTTAAAAAATAAAAATATAAAATATAATACACTATATTTTGGCTTTAAAAATATTAGGTTGAATCCATAAAGTCATTATTCACCATAATGAGATTGATCTACTTTAAGAAATAAACATACCTATAGTTATAAAAAAAACAACAAAACTTTAGTATTAATAAAATAAATAAACAATGCAACTTATATTATATGGATTGTATTATAAATAATATTGTTATTTTTATATATAATTTGTCTTGCCTAGGCTTTTTAGAACAACTAGAATTGTTAATTATTAAAATGCTAAGTGAAGACCCCAAATATTTAAACTAGAAATTTTTGTTGTTTCCACACTCATATAAAAAAGAACACCACAGAGTTATATACGTATACACATGTATTGTAATATATTGTACACCATTTCTTCACACAAAACCTTGATTCAGACTTACTTATTGATTATCAGCATAACTAGATCTAGTTACCTTAATTAGTGGTCATTTTATAACTAGTAATATGGAGTGATAAGATACCATAACTTAAAGAGGCCCTAACAAGATCGTCCATTAATTTTGACTCGCATGTATAGAGTACATGATGTCACTCGTTGGATACGGTGGGATTTAGACAAAAAGAAAAGAACTTGAAATCCCTGGTAATGTGGAGCTTTGTGCCCGTCTACGTACTAGTGATTTCAGCTCACATGGCTTCCTCTGATTTGAATTCAGTCCCAGCAATCATGCCATAAACTCGTGGAGTCCATTTATTAAGCAATCGAACCCATGAAAAGAAAAACAAAAAAAAACAACAACGGGGGGATGAGGGATAAATGGTTAGTGATGGCCACGCATGCTTTTATTTTATTTTATCCTATTTTGTTTTAAATCAAATGAATGATATGCAACTTGTGAAGCAGATTTAGAATATGTCGTTAAGGATGAACACTCCATTTCTTTAACCTTCTAAACTTACATTTTGGAGCAAACATCGAAGGAATTTTATTAAGAAGAGTCAAGAGACTAAACCATAAGTTTCAAAACAAGAAGGGCTAGGATGCAATGTCTTTCAAAACACAAGGACCAAAGAATAAGGTAGTCAACAAGTTAATGGCAATTCAAATATGAACTGAGGAAACAAAGACAGTAGCGTAGAATTGCAGAGTTAGGCGGCGTTTAGAAGAAAAGTGGCTGAAAAACAAGAAATACGTGCATTCAAAAAGCAATATTTACGGCTAAATATAGTCAAAAAAATTGAACTGCGGCGAGAGTAAGTTAATTTAAGGAAGAACCATGATTTAAGGTAATGATCGATGACAACGAAAAAGGAGGAGCATCAGCTTCCCCCCCCGTTCTTTGCTCCACCTGTCACGTTTAACGTCCTTCAATATACAATAATTATCCAACATTGACCAAAATATTAGTGGTGGTTTAATTCGTTCTTGCTTTATAATCTGAAATTACATCATTGATTTACCTTTTCAAGTTAGGCTCAACAAAGATTTAACAAGAGATACTTCACCAAGTACAACTCAGCAGGTCGGTTCAATGACCTGCCAACCTGATGAAGATTCAATTTTTTTTTTAAAAAAATCATATTAAAAATAATATGAGTTAATTTATAACTCGGATAATTCAGTTAAAATCTTGTTTATATATATTTTTTTGATTTATATAAAGTATTTGGATCAGTTTGAGTATATTATAACTAATTTTTACGGCTTATTGAATGTTCTATAAATTTAATAAATATATAAAATATTAATAACAAATATATATATCACGACTCGAATATGAATGCAATAAAAAAAATAAGCCCCTTCTGTTGTCAGGCAAGCCCCTTGGTACCTTAAAAAGGAGAGAGAGAGAGAGAGATTAAAATTCACTTCTAGGACATAAACTCCATGTTTACGCTACATTTGTACAAAGGAGTGATGCATGGTACAATAATGTGTCCTGTGTGAATGACTCAATTAAGACAGAGCAGGAAAGTACATGCCTTGTGATTCTATCAAGGAGACAATGATCATCCTTTCACTCAGATAATGACAACATTTTTAGATACATAAGATATTCTCATTTCATTCCATTAATGTAAAAAAAAAAAAAAACCCTGCTATAGACCGCATCTACAAATCCAGAATATAATTAAAAACGTTTTATACAAAATTTAATTTTATTTTTTTTATAAATCAAGTAATTAATATGCAATACAATTTATTAAATTTTCCTAGAAAATATATCTTTAAAATTATTTTTAAAAAATAATTTTAATTAACATTTACTTATAAAGTAAAATAATTTTATTTTATAGGACTGTTTATTTATTATAAAGTAATTGTTTTAAATGGTTTTATAAAAAATAAATTATTTTTTTTATATTTGATAGTATTATAAAAAAATAAATTAAAAAATATTTTTTAAAATTTTATTATATCATAAAAAATAAGTTGTAAAATAATTTATTTTTATTTTTACTTTTTTCAAATTATTAAAAAAATAAAGATAAAACCTAACATATAAAAAACTTGATATAAAAAACTTCAAAGATAATGAAATTAAAAAAGAAATGTCAAATTCATAAACTATTTTAAATAAAATAAATAACAATAAAAAGAATGATCAAATTTGACATAAGATGATAAAATTAAAAAAATTTAATTTTATAAATTATTTTAAAAAAATAAATAGTAATAAAAAGAATAAAGATTAAATTTAACAGATAAAAAACTTAAAAGATAATAATTTTTTAAAAAAAATATAATTTTATAAATTATTTTTAAAAATAAAAACAATAAAAAAAATTAAAATAATATATAATAGATAAAAAAATCAAACAATGATGATTAAAAGTGATATAAGAATTAAATTTAAAATAAATAAATAAAAAAGAATTGAAAAAAATATATAAAAATAAAAAAATTAACAGGAAAATTTAATATAATTATTAAATAATAAGATATTTTTATATTTTTATAATATTTAAAAAATATATCTCATCTAAAATAAAAAAAAGAAAAAAAACGTGGAATTGTACCTGTCATTTTTTTGTGTGTGGTCAAATTAATCGGGGTACATCACTTATTTGCCCATGGATGCGAGCTGACCACTGCCTTACATCACCATGCTCCTCACGGCGTGGGTTGGTCTTCTTTTTGAATTTGAAAAAGGTTTCATGCCCATGTTTAACTTTGGATTGACTTTTTAATCCGGTAATCAAGGGAGTAATCTAGAGCACCATTTATTTATTTTATTTTTACCATAAGAACACCCATTACCTAATTAACCACTCTAGTTAACAATATTATTTAGTATAGTAGTAATTAATGACTCTAAACAAATCATTAATGTATCTAAGTAGTAGCTAAGCTAGCACATGGGATATGTTGTTTTATAAGAGCTTGTTTCTTTTATTTATCAGCAAATAACAACTCTCCTCTCCTAATGGGCTGTTCTTTCCATTGCTGTCATCAACAATATTAATGGATCTTATTTATTTGTTATTAGATATGGGATGGTTCAACTACAAGGTTAAAGAGTTTTGATCAAAGTTATTAAATCCAACTTGAAACCCAATTCATGGGTTGTTCATCATTTAAATAATATTGTTTTAATTATTTAAAAAAATTAAATTAAATTTTTATTTTGACCGAATTGACCCATTAAGTCAATCATTTTTTTTTTATCAAACCGACTTGAATCTAATTTATTTGAAGACTCAGTAAAGGTTAAGTCTTGAATTGTTGAGCAGGGACGGGTTCTACAACAATGGTTTGATCTTTGGCAAAATGCTTCTCCAAATCAGCTTCAAGGGTATTTTGGTGAAGAAACCTCCAAAAAAATGAGACAAAAATCCTTCTCAAGGTACGGCGCTGATTGTTGTCAATCTATTTCCACCTCCAAACTTCCTATAAATACTATCCTTAACGGCTTCAACTTCCCCATCGCAGCTCTCTCTTTCTCTCAGCTTCCACCGCTGATCACTTGCATTAACTCATATCATTCTATGGCATCCCTTCCACTTCCAATGAGCCCTCTTCTCCTTACCCTTCTTCCCATCATTTTCCTTGCCTCCCCTTCAGCAAAGGCAGCACAATTTAGTGTGTTAAGTTATGGGGCCAAACCTAATGGAAAAACTGACTCAACCAAGGCCTTTGCTGCTGCTTGGTCACAAGCATGTGCCTCCACAGGGCCAGCCACAATCTCTGTTCCTAAAGGGAGTTTCTCTCTACGTCAAGTCAAGTTTCAGGGTCCTTGCAAGAATAATGCTATCACGTTACGTATAGATGGAACCCTAGTCGCTCCATCAAATTATGGGGTCCTTGGTAGTGCAAAAAACTGGCTAATCTTTGAGCATGTTAATGGGGTTACTCTATCTGGAGGGACTCTTGACGGTCAAGGTGCTGGACTGTGGTCTTGCAAGAATTCCGGCAAGGGTAATTGCCCCAAGGGCGCAACGGTATGCTAATCACATGCATGCATGACATAATTATCTTACAATTGTGGTCTCTGGACTAGAGTTAAATACGCAATCTATTCTTAAAGTCTTAAATCTTTTTATTGTGCAGTCACTTGAATTTTCCAATTCAAAAAACATTGCAATCACCGGATTGGCATCATTAAATAGCCAAATGTTCCATATTGTCATCAATGGCTGCCAAAACGTCAAATTGCAAGGAGTCAAAGTCTCAGCTGACGGAAACAGCCCTAACACGGATGGCATTCACGTTCAATTATCAACCGCTGTCACCATCTTGAATTCTAGGATTGGAACAGGTGACGATTGTGTATCTATCGGCCCCGGCACGTCTAATTTGTGGATTGAAAATGTAGCATGTGGACCGGGCCATGGAATCAGGTAATTTAGAAAATATCAGTCCAATAGTAATCAGCTATACATTCATATCAATATTTATCATGAGCAGATGATGTCTGATTAATTTGTTGCTAATTATGGGTACTGAATATAAAATAACGTGTGAATGCATGGTCGATGTAGCATTGGAAGTTTGGGCAAGGAATCCCAAGAGGCTGGTGTGCGAGATGTTACAGTCAAAACCACTACATTTACGGGTACCGAAAATGGACTGAGAATTAAGACTTGGGGAAGGCCTAGCAGTGGTTTTGCTACAAATATTCTTTTCCAACATGCAGTCATGAATAACGTCAAAAATCCCATTTTGATAGACCAAAACTATTGCCCCGGCAACAAGAATTGCCCTGGCCAGGTACGTCAAATCTACTGCCTCTATGCTCTTTCTTTTTATCAAATTACGAATGTAAAATTAACATAAAATATACTTGAATCTTTCTACTAATTTCTTGTGCATTAAACAGGCTTCTGGTGTGAAAATTAGCGATGTGACCTATCAAGATATTCATGGAACATCAGCTACTGAACTTGCGGTGAAATTTGATTGTAGCCGGAAATCTCCGTGCACTGGGATTAAATTGCAGGATGTGAAGCTCACTTACGACAATAAACCGGCTGAAGCATCTTGTATCAATGCTGGTGGAGTTGCTTCCGGCATGGTTCAGCCTACTAGCTGTTTGTAGGTGTCTAAAGATGTACTAGTTGACTAAGCCGTAAAGAAGAAATCGTAGTAATCCTATGTGAAAAAAACAAAAAAAAATTCAGTGAGCAAAGTATAGCTCATTGAGTCGAAGTTTATTGCTTGAGCCTGAGGCAAGTTTGTGCCCGACCTTCGCAATTATAGTTTTAGTGAAAACTAAAATTTCCAAACTACTACAGTTTGGTTAGTTCCTATAACTTTTTATTAGATCTTTATGCGAGAGTTATATTCTCTACTTTATTATATACAATATAGCCTACACAAATTAGTAACTTTGATTAAATAATAATCTTGTTAGATCCTTATTTACATTTAGAGTTTAAATCATTATTTTAAAACCTAACCCAACTCAGGAGGTTGACCTATAATAAAGATCTAGAGTGAGTTAGGTTTAAAAATAATTGTAAAAACTTGCTGAATTTTTTTAATTATTTAAATGATATTATTTTTAATCCTTTTACAGAATAAAATAAATAAATTTACAACTCACTTTACCCAAAACCAAAGACTTATCCTGTCCAACATCCGCTCAAGTTTTTTTTATAAAAAAACAAATGAAATATCTCAATTAAATAATTTATAAACTGAAATGATAGCTAGTACCTATGCTTCATTAGGGTCGTTAGTGCCTTACTAAATTCGGTCCTTTGTTTTAAAAATTACAGGAAAAATAGATGAAATTTATTGAATCAAGAAGAAAAAAAATATAATAAATCAAATTATGATGAGATACGAATATTTCATATATATATATATATGTAATGGTGCTGTTCATCACGATTAATTTAGAAAGGATCATATAAATTAAACTTATCTTTGGTCTTGATTTTAGATTTTAAAATTTTGAATTAAGAGGTACTCTTTCCTAACTTGTGCATGGAAGCACGGTTGCTTGTCTTCTTGCTTGTAATTTTACTGGTTCATTCATGGCCTTGTATCACAAAAGCAGACCTTGATACTATATTGCGTCAAGCCATGCACCGAAAGCTGCAAGAATAATAACATGGAAGCAACTTATGATTGAAAACGATGCCGTCCAATTAGGTCGAGAGCAGGAGAGTCTTGTTTTTTTCATGTTTGTGCTTGAAAACATTCATCAGGTCTCTAAATAGAAAATCAAAATAAATTAAAAACAGATTGTTTGCGTGAAAAGTATTTCTCTTGAAAAGTAAATTTTAAAAAAGTTAATTAATTTTTAATACTCGTACAATGAAAAATAAATTAAAAAATGTTAAGAAAAATTAATTTTTTTAATTTATTAAAATAATAAAAGAGGTATTCAGGTGTTGGTATTGGACTGTATTCTTCCCAGCCAACTGTCCTTCCCCAGACCAAATCGCCTTTCTTGAAGTCAGAGTGCCTGGGATCAACAACTCTAGCCACTCCAAAACCAACAATTGGCTGCTCAATGCTTCCGACAAGAGCAAGTAAGTTCACAGTTCAGGTTTACCGGGTGGCAGATCTCTCTGCATGCGTCCACGCATGAAAGGATCACAAGACAAGTAGATATTCTTAACCAGCACAGCATCTCTAACGCTCTCTTCTTCCGGCTCTTTGACTTTGATGTTACTTGTCGTCAGGTGCAGGTTTGATTTGTTAGGATGCTGGCATGCAAACCCGACAAGACAAAAAATAAGAGACAAGATAAAATAAAAAACGACACACAAGAATTTACGTGGTTCACCCAATTTGGCTACTTCCACGGGTAAGTATAGAAGGATTTTACTAAGTAATGTGGGAATACAAATTCTTTCTATTAATAGGAGAACAATAAAATCTCTCTATTATTGGGAGAAAACACCTCACTTACTATCTCATAAATACTTCATAATTTTGTGGGATTACTCTCTCCTCACCCTCTCTTCCTCTCTTTTTGTGATATATCTAATGCTTAGATGCATTGCCTATTTATAGGCAAGTATCCATGCAAAAGACAAGGAGTTAGGCAAATAACACCAATTTGGTGCATACAATTTTTGACTAAGGTGTAAAAGGATGACTACACCTTCTCCCACCATTTTTGACTAAGGTGGTTTGGCTTCACATTCTCTCACTTGAAGACTTTGATGATTTAATCAAGTCTTCACCTTGATCATTTGTGCTTCTTCTATCCTTTCTATACTTGCCATCTTTATGCTGCTTACATTTCTGTTAAGCTGTAAGAGGATCTGCACCATATATACTTATCAGTGTTGACCGGTTTCGTCAAAGCATCTGCTGGGTTTTCCTTTGTGTGAATCTTCTGAAAATCTACACTTCCATCTTCCACCACTTCACGAACAAAGTGATACTGAACATCTATGTGTTCTGTTCTTGAATGAAACGCTGGATTCCTTGCAATATGCAAGGCACTTTGACTATCACAATACAAAAGAATATTCTCTTGTTTGTGCCTGAGCTCCTCCATAAGTTTCTTCATTCATATTGCTTCTTTACAAGCTTGTGTAGCTGCCATGTACTCAGCTTCTGTTGTGGATAACGCTACAACAGTCTGTAGTTTAGAAATCCAGCTCACAGCTCCTCCTACAATTATGAACACATAGCCTGTAGTAGACTTCCTTTTCTCAAGGTCACCAGCAAAATCAGAATCAACATATCCTATGATAGTAAATTCTGATCCTCCATAACATAATGCAGCATCTGAGGTACCCTTGATATATCTCAAGATCCTCTTAATAGTATTCCAATGCTCTCTACCAGGATTTGCCATGTATCGACTAACTGCTCCCACTGCTTGTGCAATGTTTGGTCTTGTACATATCATGGCAAACATTAAACTTCCCACTGTTGATGCATACGGTACTCGAGACATCTCCATCCTCTCTGCTTCATTGCTAGGAGACATACTTGAGGATAATTTGAAGTTAATAGGAAGTGGGGTGGAAATTGGCTTACAATCTTGCATGTTGAAGCGTCGCAAGATCTTCTTTAAATAATTCTTTTGAGAAAGCCAAATCTTCCTCTTACTTCTGTCTCAATAAATTTGCATCCTTAGAATCTTGTTTGCTGGTCCCAAGTCCTTCATATCAAACTCCCTAGCCAACTGTGCCTTCAATTCTTGGACTCGATCTTTGTTGGGGCCTATCACCAACATATCATCCACGTACAACAACAAAATGATGAAATCTTCTTCAAACCTCTTGTAATACGTACAATGGTCTGAACTGAGTCTGTTGTACCCAAGGCTAATTATGAAGGAATCAATCTCTTGTACCAACACCTCGGCGCCTGCTTGAGACCGTATAGAGATTTGTTCAACCTACAAACCAAGTTCTCCTTGCTTGTTTCAGCAAAACCCTCTGGTTGGAGCATATAAATTTCTTCTTCAAGTTCTCCATGAAGAAATGCAGTTTTCACGTCTAACTGCTCCAAGTGAAGATCAAATATAACACACATTGCCAAGACTACTCTGATTGTCGTAAGTCGTACCACCGGAGAAAATATCTCATTGAAGTCTATTCCTTTTTTCTGAGCATATCCTTTCACCACCAATCTTGCACGATACCGCTCCACTTGATCATTGCCATCATGTTTTATCTTGTAAACCCATTTGTTGCCAATGGCCTTTCTTCCTTGTGGTAGCGGAACAAGATCCCAAGTATTATTCTTGTGCAGAACTTCAATCTCCTTTTGCATTGTTGTCATCCACATAGATACATCTATGCTTTTGATAGCCTCATGGAAAGTTGATGGCTCTCCATCCTCTGTTAGAAGACAGTATGCAATGTTACTTTCAGTAACATATTCTGAGTGCCAAGCCGGTGGTCTTCTTTCACGAGTCGACCGCCGAACTTCAGGAGTTTCAGACTCTATTTGTTCTTGCTCTTCATGCTCTAGTACAACTTCAGAAGAAGTATGATTTTGAGTATTTTCCACATGGACTGCTGTAGTCTCCCTTAGAATGCTATTATGTTCTTCCATTTGCATTTTAACTTCTGCAAATATGACATCTCTGCTAATAATTACCTTGTGGGCAGTGGGATCCCACAAGCGATACCCCTTCACTCCATCAGCATATCCCAAGAATACATATTTTCTGGATTTTGAATCTAGCTTGCTAACTTCTTGTGTATTGTACATCACGTACACAGGACTTCCAAATATATGCAATCGAGAATAATTAGCTGGTTTTCCAGTCCACATCTCCATCGGTGTCTTCAACTCAATTGCAGTTGATGGAGATCGATTTATCACATAACAGGCGGTATTGACTGCTTTTGCCCAAAATGACTTTCCTAGACCTGCAGCCTTCAACATTGCTCTTGTTCTTTCTAATAGAGTTCTGTTCATCCGCTCTGCCACTCCATTTTGTTGTGGAGTGTATGCCGTTGTGAACTGCCTTTTGATACCTTCATGTTGACAGAAGTTATCAAATTCATCACTGGTATATTCTCCTCCATTGTCAGTCCTCAAACACTTGATCTTCTTTTCAGATTCAAGTTCTACCCGCGCTTTGAAAATTTTAAAGATTGTAAGCACATCTGCCTTCCTTCTAATTGGATACACCCAACATCTCCTGGAGAAGTCATCTATGAATGATACAAAGTATCTTGCTCCTCCCAAGGATACAACCGGTGCTTGCCAAACATCAGAGTGAATCAGGTCTAAGATGCATTTGCTCTTAGTTGTTGATGTGCCAAACTTCAACCTGTGTTGTTTACTTGTAACACAGTGCTCACAAAAAGGTAAAGTAACCTTTGTAAGCCCAGGGAGTAACTTCTGATCAGAGAGAACCTTTAAACCTTTTTCTGACATGTGACCTAGTTTTTGATGCCACATCATTGTTTTCTCTTCTGTAGGACTGGCTGATGCGATTGACACTTCTGCCTCATGATGTGTTTCTCCCATTAATGCAAATACATTTGCAACTGTTTTTCTTGCCTTTAAAACCACCAGCGCTCCTTTGATGATTTTCATGATTCCATTGTCTGTTCGGATCTTACAGCCAAGACTATCAAATTGTCCTATAGACAAAAGATTCTTCTTTAAGTCTTTCACGTGTCGTACTTCTGAAATAGTACGAATTAAGCCATCATACATCTTCAATTTGATGGTGCCAATGCCGACAATCTCTAAAGCATGATTATCACCCATGAACACTTTGCCTCCAGAGATAGGTTTATATGTATGGAACCAATCTCGATTAGGAGTCATATGCCATGTTGCTCCTGAATCCATTAGCCAGACCTCAGTGAGCTCTTCTTTATCTGTAGAGATTGTTGCTGCTTCACTATATAAAATCTCTCCATCTTCTGAGGTGCTCGCAACACATCCTTGAGATTTTGATGACTCTGCAGCATTCTCTATACCCTTTTTAAACCAACAATCCTTTTTGAAGTGCCCCCTTTTGCCACAATTGTAGCATTTCACAGCCTTCTTACTTCTTGATTTGGACCTCCCTTGCCTTTGACTCCCACTAGAGCCACGCTCTATTGATCTTCCCCTTGACACCAATAATGCCTCTGCTTGGTTTGAACTGTTTCTGTCTCCTTTGTTTTTGCGCCTATTTTCTTCTTCCAAGATAGCAGCTGCAACATCATCGAAGACTAGATAATCTGAGAGGATATTATTTGTCAAGTTGATAATGAGTTGATCATACGAATCAGGAAGACTTTGAAGTAGAAGCTCTGCACGTTCATTTTCCTCTATTTGCTGACCCAATGTAGTGAGTTGTGAAAATAAAGTTCTTATTGTGTTTATGTGGTCAGTCACCGACGTGGTTTCTGCAATTCGAAGGGTATAAAGTCTCCGCTTTAAGAAAATCTTATTGTGCAAAGACTTGGACTCGTATAGCTTTATTAGAGTCTCCCATATCTCCTTAGCTGTTTTCTTCTCGGCCACACTTGATAATACTTCATCGGCTAATGCTAAATGTATGTTAGCAATAGCATTGTCATCCATCTCATTCCATTTTGTATCATCAGTGATCTCTGCGGGTCGATCTCCAATTGCTACCAAACAATTGTCTTTCCTTAAGATTGCCTTGATTCTCATTTTTCACAGTGAGAAATTGCTCCCATTAAACCTCTCAATGTTGTACTTTGCTGCCATTGTATTCACCAAGATCTATTCAACTATCACCGTTTCACAGTACTGTAACGTATATAGAAATAGTATTGTGTAAATAATACTTCACTAAGTAAGTTCCAGGAAAGATTGGAGGGGTTACAAACGGTCCCGCTTAAAACCCAATCTCCTTAGACAGAACTTCCTAGACTGTATTTAATCACCTATAGTGCGTATAGGTGACTTTCGCACTGACTTTCGTATTTAATCACAACAGTATCGTATGGATGAATAGTGCTGTATAGGTGAATAGTGTCGTTTACGTGAATACTAACCGTATACACAAATAACTTTTGTGTATTAACAACACCAACCAGGATGCTCTGATACCACTGTTAGGATGCTGGCATGCAAACCCGACAAGACAAAAGGTAAGGGACAAGATAAAATGAGAAACGACACACAATAATTTACGTGGTTCACCCAATTTAACTACTTCCACGGGTAAGTATAGAAGGATTTTACTAAGTAATGTGGGAATACAAATTCTTTCTATTAATAGGAGAACAACAAAATCTCTCTATTATTAGGAGAAAACACCTCACTTACTATCTCACAAATACCTCATAATTTTGTGGGATTACTCTCTCCTCACCCTCTCTTCCTCTTTTTTTGTGATATATTTAATGCTTGGATGCATTGCCTATTTATAGGCAAGTATCCATGCAAAAAACAAGGAGTTAGGTAAATAACACCAATTTGGTGCATACAATTTTTGATTAAGATGTAAAAGGATGACTACACCTTCTCCCATCATTTTTGACTAAGGATGACTACACCTTCTCCTATTATTTTTGACTAAGGTGGTTTGATTTCACATGATTATCTTGCAAAACCACTCAAATACTCTCTCGAGGATCACTTGTTTGCTGCTGATCACTTCCTCACCACCAAAACTATGATCCGCAAGGTCGCAAAGGGCAAACCATTATATAGACATGCATTAGCTGGATCTTGTTGAAAAGTCAATTGCGAGCACAAGATCGCGGATAATATTCGAAGCACTGTTGATTTGCTGATGATGTAAGTGCTGATTGTAGTGTTAATCATGATCTAAGTGCCGCCCAGTAGCCTCACAGGTCTAGAATATGGGCCTGTCAATTGGGAAGGAGGGCCTCAATTTTTAGAATATGGGTCTGTCTCAAGAATCAGAACTTACATCTGGTAGAGACGGGCTTCTCATTCCAAATAGTTGTAGGAGAAGCCCTTGGTGTTTAACCATCAATATTTGGTATCTTACAATCAAAGATATTAATTTGATTCTTTGCGCCTATAAAAACTTGTTATCTGAACTTATTTTATAATTTTATAATTTCATGTTATGCCCGTGAGATCATAAGACTGATAATTTTTTTGATTTATTTTTATGTTTATCTTATTTCATAAACCCATTAATAACAACAATTCTGATGCATTCGTCGTCGGGCGGAGACTTGCCACAAGAAAATATCCCATTTATATATGTATACTATATGTGTTACGTAATAATTTATTTATTTTTTGCCTGATCAACTATATAGCCCCTCATTAATTAGGCTCCTATAGACAGTTAGTGGGCTGAACAAGTATTTGAAAATGTAAGGCAAAATCCATATTCATCTTTTACTGGGGAAAAAAAAAACCTAACTGGTAAACATAAAATAAATTAAAAATATAAAATAAATTTATTGTTAGAATAGTTTTAAAATAAATTTATATCAATTTAAAGTATAAATAACAGGTAAAATATTTTTTCTGCCTCGAGATAGAAATTAAATGCTATTTAAAAAACTAATTATTATTATTATTACTTAATGGTAATACCATTAATGTTGTGGTAGTAATTCACATATCAAAATTTTAATCTAACCATAGAAGTGATTAGATTAAAAAATAGAAATCAAATATTATCTAATTATTAGCATTTTTATATATATAACCGATTTTTTAAATTAATTAATTCAAACAACATTTAACCGCCATAACCTAACAATAAATAACTCCCTTTTAATGGAAAAAATTAAGATAGATTAGGAAGTCAATTCATTCTATGTCTTGCTGCCTCAACCTTGAAAAGTTGATTAAGTAGGTAGTTTTCCACATTATTTTGGTTATTAATACACATTATTTATTATATATGAAAGGATTTTTGCCAAATGAAATTGCTGAAAAGTGGGATTGAACGTGACAGGTGGAGCAAACAACGGAAGGAAACTTCTTTTGAATATTGAAAATCCATTGGTTCATGTTTTAATCTAGTAAAACAAGGCAGCATATTCTACCTCGACTTCACATATCGCATACGGAAGTTGGGACCTTCACTAATTTCCATGATCGTTCGTCAGTACCCTTTGAAGATGAGATCATAAATACTACATTTAAATTTTGGAATAATTAAGGTTGTTGTGCAATCACATACATAGCTCAGAAACCAAAATTCCTGTCTGAACAGTAGACGGACAAGGAAAGGCCTTTCGTGTGTTTTTTGCAAGTGAGGTTGTAGCCTAGTGGTGGAAGGGGCTTGTCCTCTTCCTCTGCATTAGGAGTTCGAACCTTACCATACACGCCTGTCATCCCCGCGGTACCTTACCTGTTAACTAGGCTTGCAGGATGTTCAATGAACCGTGTGGATTAGTCGTGATACGCGTAAGCTGGTCCGGACATCACACATAAAAAAAATATTAAGATCGTGTTTGGTTAGTGTCATATGTTTGATGTGTAAAGGCGCTGTACGCGCACAAACCTTTTTTGAAGACTAACCACTTGTAAAGCGGGCGCGCAGCCACTTTTAATTTGGTCCCCATTCTTGCCTATAATAGATCAATCCATAATGACTTAACCTTGGGGGTCAAGAGACCTGTAACGTGATTATCATGTTTAGGTCAATTTCTCCTGTCAAATTAATATAGCTGATTCAGACTTGAAACTGTTTTCAACTAACTCAGAGTGACAAGTAGTGACCTCCCCCGTGGATCGGAGCAGGCCACCCTATGTAACAAGTTTTCCACGTGGGGTTTCTTGTCTTGTGTTCCACCCTATATTGACATGCTGATGAGGAATCAAAGTCTGCATCTTATCTTGACTCCACTTATATTTGTTCCCATGTATAACTGTCAAATTCTTCTTCAAACTTTAAAAGATATTAGCTTGCTTCATTAGTTTTATGTGATTTGTAGAGTGATAAGACTTGAAATACTAAAAAGCATAGTTATAAAACCAAATTCGGTTTTATTTCAATCAAATTTTTTATCAATATTGTTTTTTATTTTAAATATTTTAATTTTTAAAAAATCTTGAAGGGATATTAACTTGCAATCTCTTAATCCAACTAATCTAACTTGATCTAAGTCTCGAGCAATTAAATTATGATGAATTAAGATTTTTTATTGTTAGAAAATATTATTAATTATATTATGAATTTTACTTAATAGTTTAAACTATTAAGTAACATTGTATCAAAGTCTTAACTGTTAAATAATTAGGAGTTCAAATCTCATAATTTTATTTAATTGATAAAAATCAGTATAAGNATCTCATAATTTTATTTAATTGATAAAAATCAAGTATAAGATATATATATATATATATAAGATTTAAATTTAAAAGGTTTTTATTTGAGGGTGTATAATTTAAACTATTTAGTGAAGATGGTCATGCTAAAAAAATTGATAATCCATTAAATAAAAAAATATTTTATTTTTCCTTTTCAAATGCAATACATATAGCATAGTAGAAATGATCAATAAATTACGAACAATGATCCATCCAAATGTGGGTAACTAAATAGCTGAACCAAAATCAATGGGGGATAAGTGCAGAGTGAAATCAGTTAGGCTTCGGGCACAAAGTAGGCAATTTTCGAAGGCTCCGTCTTACATCATGAAAAATTGAAATGGCTCACGCATGTATGAAGCCTTATCCATCTCTCGTTTCTTTTCTAACAATAATAAATAAATAAATAAAAAGTGAAAGCAATCGACCGTCGATTCATACAGAAAAAAGTCAATTATTGAATAATTAAATGAACTTTTAACAGTATAAATGTTCACCAAATAAACTTTCAAGGATCGTTTGCTGATGAATTAAATTGCTCGTGCATGTTCTTCCATGTATAAATGCATGCCTCATCAATATGTGTGTGTGTAAATGAAATACCTTATCATCCACTGAGATTACAGAATATATTCACATGCATGAATCTCATTTTTAGCTAGACATTTGAAGAAGAAATCCCCATGTGGTGAACTTGAATGATTATACAGGTCGATCAGTCATCTTCTTCACAAATTTAAAGGAACTAAAGCCCTGTAATTCAATTTCTTGGGCTCAACCCGTAAGTTAAAGTCGCTTTATGTTAATGGTACATAATCGCAGCATGAACTTGGACCAACGTAGATTTGCCATCATCTGCTACAGGGAAATTATGCGGCTGTAGTATATGCTTGGAATAGTTATTTAACATTCTATTTGTTTGTTTGTTTTTTTTTTGGATAATATTCCATTTGTTTGTGCTGTACTTGCAATTTCGCATTCAGGTGAGAAGAGGGTTGGATGTTGAGTAGATACCATGACACAAAGACTTTCACTATAATTATAGTTCATTAGTCCAAAACCATGCTGAATTTAGGAAAGTTCACAACTTGAAATATTTAGCACATATAAACATATACAGTGGCGGAGACAGGGGAGCCGGTAAAGACTCCGACCCCTACAGAGATTTTTTTTTTCCAGTTATCTTTCTTATAAATATTTTAAAAATAATTAAAAATTTAACTTAACCTCTTAATTTTTAATTTGCCCCCCTTAATTTTTCTTTCATGCCCCGCCTCTGCACACATTACTTAATTTTTCTTAAAATGATAAAAAGAATATATATATATATATAGACGAGAGTTAGCTGGCTCAATATTATACCTGTTATACCATATAACTTGGAAAAAATTAAAAGCTCCTCCTCCTTTTCTTCTTCTTCTTCTTCTTCTTTTTTTTTTAATTTTTGAATTTGACTCTCATTATTATTATTTTATCTTTTTTAATTTTTTTTCTTTTTATGTCTTTCAATTTTATCTTTTTAGATTTGTTTTAACAATCATTTATGTTACTTTTAGATATGCAAAGTCGACTAAATTATTTCAAGATAACTTTTACACCTTTAAATATTTTAAGTTTAGACTAAATGATAAATCAATTTGAGACATTTTTTCCAATCAATTTCATCAATATTTCCTCATTTTCATTCTCAAACTTCTTTACTAGTTTTCTGGGATATCTTTACATGCCAAGTTGAATGAGTCATATTATAACAACTCTTATATTATTTAATTTTAAATTCAAGTTAGATAAAAAATTAGTTTTGAAAAGTTTTTTTCTATAAAAATTTTTCTCATTTTTATTTTTATACTTTTTTTCTAGGCGATCAGGTTGTCTTTAAACTGGCTAAGTCAATAAAATTACTTAAGATAACTCCCACAAGGTGTAATATTAAACATAGGTTAAGTAAGGACTTAAATCAGAAAGTTTCATGTTAGATCATATTTATTAAAAACATAATATAAATTATAATTTTTAACCTCATTTAAATTGCTTACATAAAATTAAACGACCATCTATAAATAAAATAAAAATTTTCTGAATTTTTTTTATATGACACTAATTTAAGCAATGTCATTTATTTCAAGGAAGGAGAACGTATGTTGAATGATAGGTTTTGGCAAGTAGCACTACTATTCTATGTTGTTGTTGTTGTTTTTTTTTTTCACTTGGTCATGGAATTGGTTAAGCCATAATTTCAGAAGTTGTGTATCTATAACAATGAACAATAGCCAAATGAGATAGCTATCAAAAACTAATATGGAGGGAATAATCACCAAAATATATTTGCATATTAAAGTAAGTTCAAGTTGTAATTAACTAAGGGATAAGAAAACCATAGAGTTATTAACAAAAAATTTTATGAATAAATCTAAGAATTCAAATAGTGCTCCTTTTCATGGAATTTTGTTGTTTGATTTCTTCTCTAAAAATAGAGTTTCTACTCCAAATAATATCAATAAATAAAAATATTGGTCTATCTAGTTCGGATTTTAATGTAGGAGAATCTAATCATTTGGATATAAATTAGTGTATTGATTAATGTTGATAAAGAGTCAAATCCAATAAAGTAGATTTAACTTCTATTCCTAGGAAGATGAGCAGATCCTAAGTCCCAAAGTTTAAATTGTAAACTCAACATAGTAATCAATTGATGAAGCAAGGCTGAGTTATTCCCAATTATCAGAATATCATCAACATACACAAGTAAATAAATCATTGCACCATCGAAAAAGAGAATAAATAGAGAAATATTAACCCTAGATGCTTGAAATCTAATATAGATGAGAAACTCACTTAACCAATTATACCATGCTCAAGGTGTTTATTTCTAACCATACAAGGATTTATGAAGACAACACATATGAGACAGAAGTGTAGGATAAACAAAGCCAAATGGTTATGCCATGCATACTTCGTCTTGAAGAATGTCATTCAAGAAGGTATTATAGAGATCTAAATGATAAATTTTCCAACCATAAGAGACAACATTCATGATCACAAGTTCAACAGTTGTAGCCTTAACCACCTAACTAAATATCTCAAAATAATTAATCTTCTCTTGTTGTATGAAACCGTGGGCAACCAACTATGCGTTATATTTGTCAACTCGATTATTGGTGTGCCACGTAATCTTATAAACTCATTGACTACTTACCACATTCATAGACGGATGAGAGGGCACTGATGAGCAAGTGTGATTACAATGAAGTGCCTGGATTTCCTCTTGCATAGCATTATGCCAAATCAAGTATCGGTTGGTATCCTTAAAAGAAAGTGGTTCCTAGTGAGGTAAAGAAGCCACCTAAGAGGTAGAGGAAACACTAAAGTTTGTTGTTTTAGATACAAGTGGTCGAAGTACTATGGAATGGGTGTGAGCAACTAGAGGGGTACTGAAAGACTTATTGGTTGTGGCTTGTTAAAGAGAGAATTGAGACAAATTAACATATAAGTTAAGTCCAAGAGGGGAAACAAAGGAAGAACCTAGCGATGAGGAGCTCAATATAGGACCATGCTAAGAAAGGGAAATAATAGGTGAAACAACAGGGGTAAAGTCCATAATCTGTTCACTCTTGGGGAAAACAACAAGGGAGCCAGCAAGTGAAATAACAAGGGTAATGTCTATAATCTGTTCACTTTTGAGGAACACAGTAAGGGAGCCAGCAAGTGAAACAACAAAGGTGACGTCCACACTCTGTTCACTCCTAATGGGAATGGTAGGGGAGAAAAAAAAATTTAAACCAGTACCTGAGGAATGATCATGATAATATACAGGTAATGGTAAGGGAGCCCAAAGGGTTGTGTTATATGTGAAGGGTGTCGGGTGAGTGATTGGATAAAGTGGTGGGATGGGTTGTAAAGTATCAATAGAAGGTTGTATGGGTGGAGCTACAATCTATTCAGATTTGTCAAGAGAAAAAACTGTTCCATGAAACCAAACATGAAAATCTAATGTATAGGCATTGTATGGATGAAGAAATGGAAAGTAGAGACACTCGAAAGTATAAAGAAAAGTATAATCAGTAGTCGATTTTAAAAGACATTCAAATGGTGATTTATGATTAAGAACATGAATTGACATATGATTAATCAAATACAATGAACTTTCAAATGCATAACTCTAGTATTTTAAAGGAGCTTTACATTGGCCAAGAAGAGTGAGCCTAGTTTCAACAATATATTGATGACAACATTTAACCATTCCATTTTGTTTATGAGTATACAGACAAATTAAACGATGATGAATACCAGTTGTTTAAAATACCTATTAAGTTTTTGATATTTAATACTCTAATCTGTTTGATCATACTTAATTTTGCAACCAAAGGATAATGCTAACAGATTCTCTTTTCTAATAAACAATACTAACAACATTCTAACAATATTAATTGCTAATCTTCTGACACTTGGCATCATTAGGACCGTTGATATTTTTACATGCCTCCTCAATTGCAGGCTGGGAGGAGCCAAACATGAGATTGGAGCAATAATGCTGAAACAAAGAAATGGAAAGACTGGAAAGACATTTGGTGAGGATATTAACAAACTGATTAGTAAAGGAGACTTGCAGGACCAATAAATCACCCACGATAACCCCCGCTCCTTAACAAAATGATAATTGATCTAGAGATGTGTCATCCTAGAACAGAACACTAGATTGGAAGCAAGGGAGATAGCAGAAATATTATCACAATGAATTAAAGGTGGAAGACGTAAAGGAATATGAATGTCACAAAGCAGTTTACGAATCCAAGCAAGCTTTGCAGAAGTGATAGTGAGAGCACGATATTCAGCCTCCATAGATGAATAAGAAATAGTATGTTGTTTCTTAGAAGCCCAAGAAATAGGATTGGAACCAAAATAAACAAGAGAACCAGAGATAGACGAGTAGTCATTAGGATCTCCAGCCCAGTTGGCATCACTATAGGCCTGCAAATAAAGAGAACTAGGATGAAAGTGAAGGTGAAAATGTAGGGTACCTTTGAGATATTGCAAAATACATTTGATTGCAACAACATGAGAGACCATGAGATTATGCATGAACTGGCAAGCTTGATTCAAAAGGCAATATCAAGCCTTGTGAAAGTGAGATACTACAAGGCTCCCACAATGCTCCTATATTGCTGCGGATTAGATGGCTAGCCATCATCTTTGAGCAGGTGATGATAAGGAAGACAAGAAGTATCATAAGATTTTAAATTCTGCAAATCAACCCTAGTAATTAAGACACAAGTAAACCAGAAGGCAGATAAGAAACCTGCAGCCCTAAAAAATGATGCAAAGGATCCAAATCTATGAGATCAAATTCCTGAGACAGAGCAGCAATAACAGATGTAAAAAGAAAGGAATGACTGCAAGTAAGAATGATATCATCAACATACAAGAGCAAGATCAGAGTGTCATGAGAAGAGTGCTAAACAAATAAAAAGGAATCAGCAAGAGAGGCTTGAAACCCCAGGCTGGGTAAAAAAAATGGTGAACCGCTCATTCCAGGCACAAGGAGCTTATTTAAGACCACACAAAGACTTCCTCAGCCGGTAGACAAAATTAGAGGGATGGGCCTTGCTAACAAAGCCTAGAGGTTGAGTCATATAAACCTTCTTATGAAGAATGCCATGCAAGAATGCGTTCTTCACAACAAGTTGCCGCAAAGACCAATTAAAGTGAGCTGTAAGGGCAAGAACAAAACAAACAGTGGTAGGTTTCATCACAGGATTGAAGGTTTCACCATAGTCAATACCCTCCTCTTAACTAAACCCCTTAGCCACTAATCGAGTCTTATGGCGAGCTATAGAACCATCATCATGTTTTTTCAGTTGACAGACCCACTTACAACCAACAAGATTTTTATCAAGTGGCAAAGCAACAAGGTCCTAAGTATATTGAGTATGAAGGGCCTCAATTTCCTTCTGCATGGTTGATTGCCATTCAACAACTGTAGAAGCAATCTTGAAGGAATGAAGTTCAATTTGAGAAAGAGCAAGAGACTGAATAGAGGCAAAATAGGCCTTTTTCTTGGAAATGCCACTCTTAGACCTAGTAGTCATGGGATGAAGATTCATGGGGGAGAGAGGTAGAACTACACACAGGTGCTCAGGGTGGAGGTCAGGATCTACGAGTATAGGAGAATGTGTAGGGAAGTGCAAATCAGATAAAGGCTGTGAAGACAGACTAGGTGACAAAGAAGGAAATAATGCAGAATCATGAGAATGAAATGAAGGAGAGGAAGAAACAAGACGTAAAATAGAGTTATGAAGAGAGACAGATGGGAAAGAAGGAGGGACAGTAGGCACATGTAGAGAATAAGAGACTACAAGTATAGGGATAAAAGTATAAGGAAACAGTGATTCATTAAAGAGGACATGTCAAGACACAAAGAAGTGATTGGTATGAAGATAAAAACAAATATACCCTTTATATTGGCCGACATACCCTAAAAAAATATGAGTGGAAGTTTTTGGTTGAAGTTTGTGAGGGTTATAAGGCCGAATTAAAGGGAAACAAGCACAACCAAAGATGCGCAAGTGATGGATGACAAGGGAAAAACCATACAGCAAGAAGAAAAAGGAGATTTTAGCTAAATAATTTGACAAGGCAATCTATTAATCACATAAATGGAAGTAGCACAAGCATGAAACCAAAATTTATGAGGGAGGTGGGCAGTTTGTAATAAAGTGATGGCGGTTTCCACAATATGTCTATGCTTTCTCTTAGCAAGACCATTTTGTTCAAAAGTACAGGGACATGACATTTGATGAAGTAAGAAGATAATTTTTGAAGTTGGTACTAATATACTCACCACCTTCATCACTTTGAAAGATCCTAAGTGTAGCAAAAAATTGAGTAGCTAAAAATATATGGAAATGGATAAAAATAGAATAAATTTCTCCTTTATTGATCACTAGAAAAATCCAAGTGTACCATGTACATTCATTAACAAAACTAATATAATATCTAAAGCCATCAACAGACATTATAGGAGCAGGGCCACAAACATCACTATGTATGATTTTTAAAGGGTGGATAGACTTAACTGCTGGATATGGAAAAGGAAGCTTAGTAATTTTTCCCTCTAAACAAGTGGTACAAATAAACTTGGTAGGATTTGAAGTGAAGGGAATTTAAGACTGATTGAGAATAGTGGACGTGATGCTATTAGAGGGATGGCCAAGCCGCTTGTGCCAGAGACTAGTTTTAACCTGTTGACCAAGACAGCAATACTGATTATGGTGGGAAGTTGATGCAAGTTGAAAAGCTGTGTGGGAACTAGAAGAAATAGAGAAAGGAATAAGATATAAACCATTACTACACAGTCCCTTGAGAAGGGCATTACTTGTGATCTTGTCTTAAATTCAAAAACCAAAGTCATCACAAATAAATCGACAATGATTATCTTTACACAACCTATAAATTGATAGTAGATGTTGAGATAACTTAGGAAAATGCAACACTTGGTGTAATTGTAAGGAGCATTATGGAATAGGCAAAACAGAAGAGCCAATACTAAAAATGCTTAAACCTGAACCTCCTGCAATAGTAATAGCATCAAGACCAGGGTAAGGAGTAGCCAAGCAAAGTTGAGACAAATCATATGTCATATGAGTTGTGGCTCCAGTATCAGCCACCTAAAATTATTCACGAGGTAGAGGAAAGGTAGCAGCCATAGCACTAAGATTGGTGGAATAAGGGCGGCCTTGATAGGAGAAGTTGCCTTTATGGTAACATTGAATGGCAGAATGTCTATATTTCCAACAAATCTGACATTGAACAAAAGAGGTAGGGGCTAAGGATTGGTTGTGATGTTGATAACAATCGGCAGCGACATGACCTCTCTCACCACAGATTTGGAAAGTAGGAATATCAGTTCCAGGACCAAGAATACCAGGACTAGAGCTTGGTTGAGCATGATAATGTCGTTGGCTATATTGGAAAGTATTGTGATCTCTACTACGATCCTTAAATTGAGAGCCATGATGGTAAAAATAACCACCAATGTTATGACTATTGAAACACTCTGATAGCCGTTAAAACCTCCATTGAAGCCAGAGGAAAATTGAGAAGATGGAGCTGACTTGGAGTTAGAAGAAAAAGGATTAGAATTACCTTCATCAAGAACTAGAGCCTTGCCTTGAGACACTTGATTTTGAACCAGCATGGCAGAGACAAATGGAAATGATGAATGGGTCTGCTCAATAGTAGCTTCTTCAGCAAGCAATTGAGAGCAAAAATCTTTAAGAGATAACACATTATCTCTGCCTCGAACCATACATCGGAACGTGTTATAGTCAGAAGAAAGGCCATTGAGAGCCAAGATCACAATATCATCATCCTCAAAATAAACTCCTGTGGTAGAGAGATGATCACGTGCATCTTTGATTCTCTACAGATACTGAGACACAGGTTCTGAACCTTTCTTGATAGTTTGAAGTTCACTCTTCATCTGAAAGATTCTTGCCTTGGTTACTATAGAAAATTGATCATGCAATTGAATCCATATATCATGAGAACTGATGCAGCTAATGACATAGGAAATGGCAGTAGAAGAAAGAGTGGCATTAAGTAGCTGTATCAATGCTCTATCATGCATTTTCCAAATGTGATGATCATTAGATTCAACACCCTCAATATCGAAATCTGTATCAGATTGACTTGGACATTTTCTAGAACCATCAACAAATCCTAGAATTCCATGACTCTGAAGAAGAATTTTATTTTGAAATTGCCATATAAGATAGTTTGTATCATCAAGCTTCACTGTTATAGCAGTAGAGATTGCATGAAGCAAAGAAGTGATAGAAGATTGGATAATCTGAAGTTGAGAACTAGTCACCATTTTAGAATGAAGGAAGTGAAAGCAAAAAATTGAAGATTTAATGACAGGTGAAGTAATAGAAAACTAAAGTTTTGAAGAAGAGAATCGGTTAGGCAATATATCAAATAGCTGATAGGCACATCAACAATACACAAGAATTTCATGAAGAGAATGAGAATAAAGTCAGAATTTAGAAGTTAATGGCCACAAGATCAAGAATTTCAACGCTCTAATATCATGACAGACAGTGATACTTTTATATAAATGAAACAGAGATGAAGAAGGAGTAAAGAGTTGAAAGAAAGAAGAACAGAGAATGAACATGTTACACGGAGAAGCAGAAGATGAAATTCATGCACTATTATATTACTTCTGCTTAAGTGTTCACATTACTCATTCTCAGTTTATATATGCGCTATTGGAAAGATATTATATGGAGAAGGTTCATCCTTTTACACTCAATATAATGATAACAGGTTCTTTTTTCTAACAAACAATACTAACAGCACTCTAACAATATTAATTGCTAATCTTCTGACACTTAGCATTATTAAGGCCGTTGGTAATATTAATATTTGGAAAGAACATGTAAAAATGTTATTAAAACTATGATTTTATCTAGTTAGATTGATTTTAATTTGATTTTATTAGTTTTCAAGTCCTTAAAATAATTCTATATGATAAATATATTTAAATCATAAAATCATATAATTTTACGAGTGAACTTATAATTTTCAACTTATAATTTTAACTATATTGATGTTAATTTTCAACTTATAATTTTAACTATATTGATGTGATGATTATAATTTTAACTATATTGATGTGATGATGCTCATCCCATCACAAGATAAAATTCAAAAGATATGGCAATTTTGCAAGTCTCTCATCTCCATCAAAACCTAATGAGTCTGCCATAACTGTAATTTTAATTTGACCTTTCCTAAAATTAGAACATAAAACGTTTTCTGGATTTCGATCTGTAGAGAGCTTCCCAGTAAAGAAATTCAAAGCATGGAAGCTGAAGCATTCAAGGGAACTGTACAAAATGGAAAATTGACAGCATGCGCAAAACCGAGTGATGATCTAATCAGGCCACCTGAATTTTATTACAGATAACATTAATTTTACATTATTATATATAGCTGCAGCACTATAAGAGGAGTAAAACAGTCTACTTCATTATAATTCAGATATGACATATATTTTATTTAGTTGGGCAGAGCAGTTTTACAATATACACTCCACTGTTATAACTCAAAACAATGGAAAGGATACTAAAGGAGGCCGATCGCTCATTGGAAACCTTCTCTACTTGCTAGTATTGACACAATACCATATGTAGCATGTATGACAAGCAATGGCATTGGCAAGAAGACATGTAAAGGGAGACTGATCACTCCTGAGCAACTTTCACTACTTGCTTGCCTACATTTCGGCCGCTGAATAGGCCTATCAATGCAGCAGGGCCACTCTCGAGTCCTTCAGTCATGTCTTCCACATAAACAATCTTCCCTTCTTTAATATAAAGCAGAACAAAATCCAAGAACTTGGAGTATTGGTCATAGTACTGTAAACCGCAAACCCTTACATCCGGATCTGCTTCAAGAGTACAGCGATTAAGTTCTGCACACTTTCAGGCTGCTCGAGATCGTATTGAGAGATCATTCCACACAAAGCAATACGACCATGGGGTCTCATGTTTAGAAGGACAGCATCAAGCATTTTTCCTCCAACATTCTCAAAGTAAATGTCGATGCCTTCAGGGAAGTACCTGGCAATGGAAACAATCATTCCCTTTTCCACTTGAGCCAATCCCCACAAGATTAACATTCAAAAACAATAAAAGTAAAAGCACATAATCACTGATTAATGAAGCGGCAGAACTTCTAGAGGTTCCGTAAGACTTGAGAGTGCTATTTCAGATTGTCTCTTATGCAGACTTCATACACTAACCTTTTCAAGGCTGCATCCAAGTCATGCTCCTCTTTATAATTGAATGCATCATCAAATCCAAACTTGGTCTTCAATAGTTCAACCTTTTCTTTACTTCCAGCACTTCCAACAACATAACAACCTATCAGCTCTGCAAATTGCCAAACAAGCTGACCAATTGCTCTTGATGCTGATGAAACGTAGACACGGTCTCCTTCCTTGAGAGAACCAATGTCAAAGAAGCAAAAATAAGCAGTCATGCCAGGCATTCCCGTAAGATAAAAGGCACAAATTCAAAGAATAAGGCTCGTTGCAGTTATAACAAAACAAGGTGACATAAGAAAATCATGTGGGCCAAGAGCTTACATAACAAGAATTCCAGTGCATTAGGAAAGGGGTATATCATCAGTATGGTTGATTTTAAAGAGGTATTCAGGTGTTGTTATTAGACTGTATTCTTCCCAGCCAATTGTCCTTCCCCAGACCAAATCGCCTTTCTTGAAGTCAGAGTGCCTGGAATCAACAACTCTAGCCACTCCAAAACCAACAATTGGCTGCTCAATGTCTCCGACAAGAGTAAATAAAATTCACAGTAACTAGCAATAAAATTACCATAAATAATCGTAATATAAATTATAACAATTCAACAATGAAAGAGGGAGATTGATAACATACAGAGCCAATGGAGTAGGAAGATAGTTCAGGTTTACCGGGTGGCAGATCTCTCTGCATGCTTCCACGCATGAAAGGATCACAAGACAAGTAGAAATTCTTAACCAGCACAGTATCTTTACCGCTCTCTTCTTCTGGCACTTTGAGTTTGATGTTACTTGTCGTCAGGTACTGTTTTGATTCACTTGGAAAACCACTCACATAGTCCTTGAGAATCACTTGTTTGTTGCTGATCACTTCCTCACCATCGGCACTATGATCACTAGCCATGCTTTATGCTACTGTTCTTAGATTAATTTGTTGCTGAACAAAACGGTCATAAAGTATTGCTGATGATCTACAAGGTTGCAAAAGACAAAACATTATATAGACATGCATTAGCTAGATCTTGTTGAAAAGTCAATTGCAAGCACAAGATTGCAGATATTATTCGAAGCACTGTTGATTTGCTGATGATGTAAGTGCTGATTGTAGTGTTAATCATGATCTAAGAGCCGCCCAGTAGCCTCACAGGTCTAGAATATGGGCCTGTCAATTGGGAAGGAGGGCCTCAATTTTTAGAATATGGGTCTGTCTCAAGAATCAGAACTTACATCTAGTAGAGACGGGCTTCTCATTCCAAATAGTTGTAGGAGAAGCCCTTGGTGTTTAACCGATAATATTTGGTATCTTACAATCAAAGATATTAATTTGATTCTTTGCGCCTATAAAAACTTTATTTGTTTTATATTTTAGTTTTGAAATTTTAAAGAAAGGAGAGAGTCACTAAAATAAATATCGGAGAAAAAGGGCCAATCGGTTATAATCTATGCACCAAAAAAGTCCAATGGAAATCAATTTTCTTAGTTTTAATAATTAAACACAAGTACTAGGCCCCGTTCCATGGAATTTCGTTGTTTGATTTCTTCTCCGCAAATAGAGTTGCTGCTTCAAATCATATAGATAAATAGAAATATTGGTCTTTCTAGTTAGGACTTTAATGTAGGAGAATTTAATCAATTATAGATATAAATTATTGTATTGGTTCACGTAAACAATTAACTCATATTAAGTCTCAAATGTATAAAAGAAATTAACCGAACTAGGTGTTTGGAAAATTAATTTCCTCCTTTGTACTATAATTGCAGTCCTCGTCGGGCTGAGACGTGCCACAAGATCAAGCAAATACACTCGCTTCATGAGCTAGGGACGTATTACATTGTTTTTAAGCTAAGACAGAGAGAAAATATCCCATTTGTATATGTATATATACTATATGTGTTACGTAATAATTTATTTATTTATTTTCGCTTGACCAACTACATATTCCCTCTTTAATTAGGCTCTTATAGACAGCTAGTGGGCTGAACAAGTCCTGATGCAACTCCAGCAGCATTGCTGCATGATGCTTCAGCTGGGTGATTCTTGTAAGTGAGCTTTACATCTTCTAATTTGATCCCAGTGCACGGATATTTTTTGCTACAATCAAATTTCACCGCCACTTCTGTTGCTGATGATCCATGAATGTCTTGGTAGGTCACATCACTTATTTTCACACCAGAATCCTGTTTAATGTACAGCAAAATACAGCAAGATTTATGTATGTTTTCGATGTTAGCTTTCAAAATGAAAAGAACGGTATAGACTATAGATTTGACGTGTACCTGGCCGGGGCAATTCTTCTCGCCGGGGCAATAGTTTTGGTCTATTACAATGGGATTTTGGACGTTATTCATGACTGCATGTTGGAAAAGAATATCTCTAGCAAAACCAGTGCTAGGCCTTCCCCAAGACTTAATTCTCAGTCCATTTTCCGTACCGGTAAATGTAGTGGTCTTGACTGTAACATTTTGCACACCAGCCTCCTGGGATTCTTTGCCCAAACTTCCAATGCTACATCAACCATTTACACATCATTTCAGTTCCCGTAATTAGCAACACATTAAACATTACGAGCAGATGATAATTGATAAAACTTATGGTTGATGTTATAATTTCTTATTTACCTGATTCCATGGCCAGGTCCACATGCCACATTTTCAATCCACAAACTTGAGGTACCGGGGCCAATCGATACACAGTCGTCACCTGTTCCAATCCTAGAATTCAATATGGTGACACCGGTTGATGATTGAACGTGAATACCATCCGTATTAGGGCTGTTTCCGGCAGCAGAGACTTTGACTCCTTGCACTTTGACGTTTTGGCAACCATTGATGACAATGTGAAACAACTGGCTATTTAATGATGCCAATCCGGTGATTGCAATATTGTTTGAATTGGAAAACTCAAGTGACTGCACAGTAAATAAATTAACAAGAAAAATTAAGACCTTGAAAATATAACATCTATCTTTAGTCTACTGACCAAAATATTGTAAGATGATCATAGATGACATGCACGCATGGGCTTTATTATCATACCGTTGCGCCTCTGGGGCAACCCTTGCCGGAATTCTTGCAAGACCATAGCCCAGCACCCTGGCCATCAAGAGTCCCTCCAGATACAGTAACCCCATTAACATGCTCAAAGATTAGCCAATTTTTAGCGTTACCAATGACCTTATAATCTGATGGGGCAACTAGGGTGCCATCTATACGTACCAAGATAGCTCGGTTCTTGCAAGGACCCTGAAACCTCACTTGACCTAAAGAGAAACTCCCTTTAGGAACAGAAATTGTGGCTGGCTGTGTTGAGGCACATGCCTGTGCCCATGCAGCAGCAAAGGCCTTGGTTGAGTCGGTTTTTCCATCAGGTTTCGCACCATAACTTAACACACTATATTGTGCTGCCTTTGCAAGAGGTAAGAACGCAAAGAAAATGAGGAAGAAAAGGGTAATAGGATGGGGGATCATTGGAAGTGGAAGGCCTGCCATTGATCTTTTTGGTATCGGATAATATTTGAATTGATGCAAGTGATGAGTATTTGAAATGGAGAGATGGGAATCCGAAGCAGCTGAAGGTGGTATTTATAGGAAGTTTGGATATAGAATGCATGTGGAGATTTAGTATTTGGGTATTTGAAAATATAAGGGAAAATCCATATTCATCTTTTATTTGGGAAAAAAAAAAACTAACGGATGCTATTAATGCATTCATTAAAGTTGTGTTCGATTAGAGTATCATGATAAAATAAATAAATATAATAAATATAAAATATAAAATAAATATATCGTTAGGATAGTTTTACAATAAATTTATGATAATTTAAAGTACAAATAACAAGTAGACGTATTTTTTCTACCTCAAGATAGAAATTAAATGCTATTTAAAAAACTAATTATTATTACTTAATGGTAACTAATGTTGTACTTGTAATTAGTGAAATTCACATATCAAATTATTATTATTGTTATTGTTATTATTATTATTATTCACATAAATCTAACAATAGAAGTGATTAGATTGAAAATTATAAATTGAAGATGATCTAATTATTATTATTATTATTGTATACCGATTTATTCATTATTATAAAATTTTAAATTATTGAATTATATTCGAACAACATTTGACTACCATAACCTAACAATAACTAACTCCCTGTTAAAGGAAAAAATTAAGATAGATTAGGAAGTCAATTCTTTCTATGTCTTAGTGCCTCAACCTTGAAAAGTTGATTACGTAGATAGTTTTCCAAATGAAATTGTTCAAAGGTGGGATTGAACGTGACAGGTGGAGCAAAGAACGGAAAGAAAAGTGGGTATTTCTATTAATTAAGCTCTTATTACCCAAATATCATGGTCATAATCTCACAATTTTTTCTAATCTTGCTCGTAATTCTTTCATTTTTCGTGTTTTTGATGGGACACAAAGGATGGCATAGGTTCTTACATGAGCCTAACAATTAATGCAATGGAAACAGTATACTTTTATCTAAATTATTCTTTATTCTTGAGTTCTGCAAGCAATTACATGGTGGTTCTTTTTTTTTTTTTGCTTGAAATTCTAAATTAAAAAAAAATGCTTATAAAAAAAATAGTATAGTGACTGCCTTGTTCTCCCTTGTTTTTTGCGTATAAAAAGAAGAAGAAGAAGAAAGATTAAAAAGGAAGAGAGGAGGGGTAGAATAGAAAAGAAAAAAGAGAAGAGAGAAAAGAAAAGAAGCAAATAAAAAAAAATAAAAGAAAAAACAGTTGAGAGAGAGGGAGAAGAGAGAAACACCGTCGCACACCGTCGCCTACCGTGTCTCTAGCCACCACTAGTAGCACATTTGCAACCACCGCAGCCAGCATCGCTACCTTTTTAGATAGCTATGCTTCCCTCTTCCCTGTTTGTTGCTTCACTTGTATTTGTATACAAAACGTGAATAAATCATGTTCTGCAGTAAATGCAGTAATGGTTGGTTACCATGTTCATGCATAGTAACTAGCTTATTTAGTTGGGCTGGGTTTGACTAAAGCCATGCATTTAGGCTGGGTCCGGCCTATTTTAACAAGAATTAAAATGAAAAAAATATTATTTTTTTTTATATTTGTGATTTTTCAACTTTTTGATTTATGCTTCTTTTTCTTACTAGTATTGAAATATATTTTTATGTCATAAAAATACAAATTTGGTATTAAAATATTTGGTTTTTGTCAAAAACTTCTAAAAATACATAACACTTTGGAAAGAAAGAAAAGATATTTTTGTGCATATAGTCGAGCGTCTCAAAGCTAAAAAATCATATTATATTTTTTTATACATCAGAAAACAATGTTTTAGCATGCATTTTGACTTTAAAAACTAATTTATTAAAGTAAAAAAACATTGGTCAATATTTAAAAAAAAACACCAAAAAATATTTTTATTTAGTTTTAATACCAGGTGTTACAAATTTATACATAACATGTTCCTAATATTAAAAAGATATTTTTGTTAATAACATAAAACATTTAGGTTTTTACCTATTAAGATAAAAACCTTCTTACATATGATGGTTTTTTTTTTAAATCTTAGACAAACAAGATCAACAATTAGAAATCATAATAAGATCTTAGATTTTATCAGATAATAAAACAATGCAACTTGCCTTAGGTAGGGTGTATTTAGAGTTTTAATACATTCCCTTTACAAAACTAGTCTCCATACTCGATCTTTAAAACTAGTTAGGGTTTTTAATGGACATAATACTAGGTGGCGGCTCTCATTTCATTTTACTAATAAGAGACAAGAATTCATTGTCTCTTCATATTTGCTAGATAGACCTTTATATTATTTTTTTTTCTATGAGGATGAATGATTACCATGACATCACACACACGCAACAAGTTTGATACATAAATTATATAGAATAATGGTAAAACTCTTATCCACTATGCTTCAAAGCATTATGTTAAATGTGATTAATGCAAACCCGTATGTTTTCATTGTCAAAAGTTAAATTCTAAATGAGTTTTTTTTATAGCAAATAAGGTTGTCCATAATATTTAAAGTAAAAAGGACCATAGGTTTTTGCTAAAGGTAGATTTTTATAAAGCCTTCGAACTTGATTTTATGGGAGCATATCGATATTATCATGGGCTATATTAGTTTTGGCAATCTTTGGAGAAAATTTATTTTTTATACTGTATGTTTGCTTTTTCTATGCCAAAGGGCATTACAAAAGCCATATCCTGCATTAACCATTGTTTTCGTTAGAAGGGCACCTCAAATTCACATGGTATCAATTCACATGGTATCTGTAAGTTCACTTAGCACAAGGTAATCATGAATAAACCTCTTAGAGGTCTTAGGCTGGAATCTCTTTACAGCAAAAATTTAGCTATGTTGTTTAAATGGCTTTGAAACCTTGATAAATGAGTGGTAGGAGGTTGGAAATAACCTTATACTTCAAAAGCATAAACCTCATTTTGCAAATGTCTTCATGTGTCTGCAGGTTCTTTATCTCTAACTTGGTGTCCTATGGTAACAGCAATTATTTTAAATGACAACATAGGCTCTCCTCTCCAATCCCATGTCAAGTTCAAGATGGTGATGGGAGAAACATTAGGTTATAGAACAATTCCTGGCTAGGCTCAATAGCCCCTCTCCAGTTCATGTTTCCTAAGCTTTACAACCTCACTGCAGGAATCATTAAGCCTTGTAAAAGTTTATAACCCAACTGATACCTCGCTCAATCTATCTTGAAGAAGACCCCTTTAATTCCTTGAACTCTACAAGTGAGAAAGCATGTTAACAAAAGTGGAATGTGGTCTAGTCTTCTCTGATGATGAAAACTACACAATTTGAAAATTCCACAGCTTCGACGTTTACTCAGTTTTCTCAAGATGCCACCTTTTTTATTATTTTACTATTTGAAGATAATCACTCCCCTGCTTTGCTTTGAAAAGGGTTTGCACTTCTACATTAACTGTGAGGAGGATCATCAATTATAAGGAAGCTATTTGCCCTTTCTTTGTAAGGACATTGAAACTATACATCATCTTTTTCATTTTTATCCTACATCTCTCTTGGGTAGACTCTTCAGTTGGTTTGGGTGTTTAGGCTGTCTACCAAAGACCCAAATCATAACCTTCAAGAATGGTCTGGCCTGGTAAAAGAAAAATTTTAACGTCAATTCATTACCCTTCTTTGTAAAGGATTGTACTAATCATTATGGATAACACGCAACCATCTAATCTTTGAGTTCAAAACTCCATACTGGGATGTAATTTTTGACCTCACCTTAAATCAGTTGGCCTTTTAATTGAAGTCCTCAAACTAAAATTTCAACTATACAGGCTCTGATATTTTTAGAAAAAATGAATGTATCATGAACTAGACTAATTAGTTGCAGCAATCATTGTCTCGCTTACTTTATTTTTTTGGATTCCCCTCCTGTAATCTCCCTTATCTTGCAGCCCTCATCTCCTTGACGGGGATGCTTTATTTATAATATTCTCAATTACTATTTAAGAGAAAACATTTGTTTTTTTTTTTCTTATGTCCCAAATATACTTAAAAACACTAACAAGAGGCCAAACATAAGGGAATAGATAATAATTTACTCGAACTTTTGAATATTCAAAATCCATTGGTTTCTGTTTTAAACTAGCAAAACAAGGCAGCTTATTCTACTACAGCTTTACATATTGCATATGGAAGTTGGGTTGTAAGTCTATGGGTTGGAAGTTGGGACCTAACCAATCAATAGCCAATGAGCATATTTGCGGCCTTCACTAACCATTTTAATTTCTCCTTATCCCCATGCATGTTCCTTTTCACAGCTTTGGTGGCTTAATAGTTTTCATGAATAGACGGCAAGATGCTCGGGAGAGGTTCTGAATATTAATTAGTTTTTAAATTTTGAAATAATTAAGGTTGTTCTGCAATCATATACATAGTTCAGACACCAAAATTCCTGTCTGATCAGCCTGAACAATAGACGGACAAGGAGTGGCCTTTTGTGTGTTTTTAGTGCTTGTCTTCAAAACACACGCACAAACACATGCATGGGCAACAATGTTTGACGTGTGAAAGGCGCTGTACGTAGCTTACTCGATGTTCATATATCAACTCTTTTTGAAGACTAACCACTTGTAAAGCATGTGCGTAGCCACTTTTAATTTGGATCGGAGCATGCCAACCTAAGTAATAAGCTTTCCACATGGGGTTTCTTGTCTTGTGTTCCAATATCGAAGACGGTAAGAAAGAGACTACTATATCGACAAGCTGATGAGAAATTGAAGTTTGCATCTTATCATGACTCCACTTATATTTGTTCCCATAACTGTCAAATTCTTGTTCAATTAAACTTTAAAAGATATTAGTTAACTTCATTACTTTTATGTGATTTGTAGAGTGATAAGACATGAAATACTAAAAAGCATGGTTATAAAACCAAATTGGGTTTTATTTGAATCAATTTTTTTGCCTTTTCAAATGCAATCGATATAGCATGGTAGAAATGATTAATGGATTTCGAGCAGTGATCCATCCAGATGTGGTAATTAATTAGCTAAACCAAAATCAATGGGGCATAAGTGCAGAGTGAAATCAGTTAGGCTTCGGGCACACACGGTCAGGCAATTTTCGAAGACTCCGTCTTACATCATGAAAAATTGAAATGGTTCACGCATATGTGAAGCGTCATCCATCTCTCGTAGAGAAAGAGTGAAACCAATCGAACGTCGATTCATACAGAAAAAAGTCAATTATTGAATAGTTAAATAAACTTTTAACAGTATAAATGTTCACCAAATAAACTTTCAAGGATCGTTTGCTGATGAATTAAATTGCTCGTGCATGTTCTTCCATGTATAAATTCATGCCTCATCAATATGTGTGTGTAAATGAAATACCTTATCATCCACTGAGATTACAGAATATATTCACATGCATGAATCTCATTTTTAGCTAGACATTTGAAGAAGAAATCCCCATGTGGTGAACTTGAATGATTATACAGGTCGATCAGTCATCTTCTTCACAAATTTAAAGGAACTAAAGCCCTTTAGTT
Source organism: Populus ilicifolia (assembly GCA_015708895.1). Classification (NCBI taxonomy): domain Eukaryota; kingdom Viridiplantae; phylum Streptophyta; class Magnoliopsida; order Malpighiales; family Salicaceae; genus Populus; species Populus ilicifolia. The sequence goes on along the minus strand of SRLM01000416.1, from coordinate 55,898 downwards.
CAATTTCCCGTAAGTTAAAGTCGCTTTAAGCTAATGGTACATAATCTCGGCATGAACTTGGACCAACGTAGATTTGCCATCATATGCTACAGGGAAATTATGCGGCTGTAATATATGCTTGGAATAGTTATTCAACATTCTATTTGTTTTTTTTTTTTGGATAATATTCTATTTGTTTGTGCTGTACTTGCAATTTCGCATTCAGGTGAGAAGAGGGTTGAATGTTGAGTAGATACCATGACACAAATACTTTCACTATAATTATAGTTCATTAGTCCAAAACTATGCTGAATTTAGGAAAGTTCACAACTTGAAATATTTATGCCCACATTGTAAATATTTGGTCGATAGCACATATACACACATACATTGATTGAACATATTTAATTATTTCACGGGGATGTATTCTTAAAATGATAAAAAGAACAAAAAATATTCCCGATTGATTAATAAATATAACTGAATATAACTGAGGATACCTGTTATCGTTAATATATATATATATATATATATATTAAAGTTAGTTGGCTCAATATTACTTCCTATACTAAATAACTTGTACTGAATAACTTGGGGAAAATTTATAAGCTCCTCCTCCTCCTCCTCTTCTTTTTTTTTTAAAAAAAATTCAGCTCTTATTATTTTTATTTTTCCTTTCAATTTTATTTTTTTAGATTTGTTTTAACAATCATTTACATTATTTCTAGATAAGAAAAATCAACTAAATTATATCGAGACAACTTCTACACCTTTAATTTTAAATCTAAATCAATAATAAATCACTTTGAGAGGTTTTTTCCAATCAATTTCATCAATATTTCCTCACTTTCATTTTCAAATTTCTTTATTGATTGTCTAGGATATCTTTACACTAACTAAGTTGACTAAGACACATTAAAACAACTCTTACATGGTTTAAACTTAAGCTAAACAAGAAGTTGGTTTGAAAAGTTTTTTTTTATATAAATATTTTTTTGTTATATTTTTTTAGTATTTTATTTTTAGACTGGTGAAGTTAATAAAACTATTTAGAATCAACTCCCACATTGTATAATATTAAACACGGTTTCAAATTAGAAAATTTCATCCTGGATCATATTTGTAAAAAATATAATATAAATTATATATTTTGACCTCACTTAAATTGCTTAGACAAAATTGAAGGACCATATCTACATATAAAATTTGTCTGAACCTTTTTTATACGGCACTAATTCGAGCAATGTCATTTATTTTAAGGAAGGAGAAAATATGATGAATGATGGGTTTTTTATAGCACTATTACTATGTTGTTTTTTTTTTTTTCACTTGGTCATGGAACTAGATGTGCCATAATTTCAGAAGTTGTGTATCTACAACAATGAACAACAGCCAAATGATACAGCTATCAAAAACTAATATGGAGGGAATAATCACCAAAATATATTTGCATATTAAATAAACTCAGGTTGTAATTAACTAAGGGATAACAAAACCATAGAGTTATTAATTTACATATCTACAAGGGTGACCAGTTCCAAATTGAAGGTGCACCAAAATAATTCTAAAAAGCCCAACTGAGAGTGCTTGTTAATGGCCCAACTGATGCCTAAACAAGGTCAGAAAGAAGGACCAAAACCTTACCTCCTTAGCCCTATCTAACCATCTCCTTATCTTCCAACCTAACCCTCTCTTCTCAATGTCCAACCTAAGCCTCTCTTGGCCAAACACAGCCGAAGGTACGAAATAAAGGAGGGGGGAGAAAGTTCGATCACCGAACCCTCTCCTAGGGAAGTCAAACCAAACCCTCTCCAGCTTCGGTCCAACCAAACCCTGCATCTACGCCACACTCTCTCTCCAATAGGCATTTCCTATACTATCCCCGGTTAACCTTTTGCAGGATAGTCACCTTCAACCGAGGTCACTGTCATGGAAAGCCTAAATTCAATCTGAGGTTTTCACAACTTCCACCATAAAAATTAGCACAACAAAGATGGAATGTTTTATCTGTGTAGAAACACTAATTTTGTTGGTATAAAAACCACGAATATATTTACTAACGGAAACATGTCGTCAGAAAATATTTCACCACTGATATCATATCTATAGCTAATTCCATCAATGATTTTTACACTGACAGATATAATGACGACTTATTGTCGCCGGTCATTAAAAACAGGATCTACTAATATTTGTAGTCAAATTATTTGGTCAATATTGCCATTGGATTTCTGACAGATAAGCTTGTTGTCATATATCTGTCTCACCAACGAGTTTGCCAATACAATAACTGACAGCATGTTCAGTCAGTGATTCTGTCGGGGTGTATATTGCGACACTCTACAATTCTCTGTAACTCTCCAAAAAAAAGTTGATCGTTTACCGATGGAATTCTCATCGGTGCTTCCCAAAATAGTTAAATAACTCTTATGTAATTCTTTAATGAAAATGTTAATAGTTGATAAATGCTATTTTCATCGGTCTTTAAATAATTTTTTTTAAAAAATATTTTTATCAAACAATTTCATAATAGAATTAAACAACATAAAACAACTAATTTAAATTGAAAAGGAAATTATATATTAAACAACATAAAACAACTAATTTAAATTGAAAAAGAAATTTTATATAATGCAAAAACAATATTGCAAATATATCTATACAAGCTTTAACTACATGTGGAGGTTTCGTATGGAGGAAAATCTTAAGATTCAAAGAACCTCTATGCGTTCACATGTTGATGTTCTCATCAAATTTTGACAACATAATTGATATCCTTAAATAAATAGTTGCACTAAACAAATTTGGCTGGAAGAATTCTAAGCTCTTCGTATAACCTTGTACTTTATTTTCATTATTATTATAGATAGATAAATGTATAAGACATAAACTAGATTATTGATTTGCATTATATAACGAGTCTAATTAATTTTTTTCACTTTAAAATAAAATATTTAGATTTTGATAATATATTTTTAGTAAAATAAATTAAATTGTGTAGGAATTAATTTAATGTAACTTATTTATTTTTATAGATATAAAAACAACTTAAGAAACCATAATATAATTTAACTCAAATTAAATATTTTTTAAAAAATATTTTTAATTAATATAAAAATAGCAACTTGAATCAATTTATCATACTGGTAATCTGAGTCATGAATTTAAAATAACCTCATAAAAAATAAATTAAAATATTTATAAAGTTCAATCTTCAATAATCTAGTATTAAAAAATATAATTAAAATTAAAAAATATATTAAAAACACATTTTTTTTCCGGTTAATATTATTATGTGGGGAGTTGTTCAGTGAATACCCCTCCTAATGCATAAAACAATTATTTACAATTTCATCAACAATGAAATGTACGTGCCATCAAGAAACAAGCACTGCCTCCTAATCTGCATAATTGACGAGCTAAAATATGCTGTATTTTTATTTATTTTGTAAATAAAAATCTATCCTAGAATAGTTTTAATTAAAGATATTTTTTAAATTAACTTTTTTTCTTCTGTTTTCATTGATTGTTTGCCATTTCTCACGAAAGACTCTTTTTCAGGACAATCTTAGAGTCATCAACAGATCATATCATTACTCTCTTAAAAGATGGAGTATTTTGTTTGTAAATATATTAAAATAATTTTTTATATATTATTTTTCATATAAATATATCAAAAAAATAAAAAAAATATTAATTTAAAATTTTTATTAAAAGAAAAAAATTACGAATTTGGTAAGGTGCCTTCCAATAACACTCCCAAAGAGTGCTTTAGCAATGAGGCCATATCTGTATTGTTTCACGTACAAAACCAGAAACAACGATATTATATAGCATACACACATCTGCTGTTTCATTTTGTTTCTGCTCGCTCCAGCTCAATGCTATCATCACCTTAATTAGCAGCGACTAGTCACTTGAGTCAACAGCTTAGGATTTTCGATGAATCTCTCTTATCTCTTCCTGAGAACCATTAACATTTGGAATGCTTGAAGCATCGTTGGCCTTTGATCTAGAATGAGATGAATACAGCTAGATGCGATCTTCAGAAAATGAAGTATTTCACCATCAAATCCTTGACCAAGAAGAGATTTATCAACAGCATGATAGAGGCCAGAAGAACTGCTCGATAGATAAGCGATTCGTTCAAACAAATTATCTTCTAGAGTGTGAGATGATTTACTGTTACGGTCAGGATCATGAACTGCAATTAGCTCAAGAAGAAGAATACCAAATTGATAGACATCCTGCTTGATCAATTCCAGTTCACCTATCTTACTACTTGCAATTAAGCTGATTAGTACTCAAAAGTGTATTTTTATCATGGTTTTATATCATCATTTTGCACTTAAAGTACCAATAACTCCTTAACTAAAGTACATTTTATAATAATTTATCTAATAATATAAGATACCTTTAATTTGTGGTAAATATCCATTTTAAATGCAGGCCTATCACATAAATGAAAGGATTGATTGATGACTTTAAGAATTTCAATTGCAAAGGCAAAGAGATGATCAAACTTAGAAAAGAGATGTCGGTGCAATCCAAACCGGAACACTGTTCGGTAATTGGGTCATATCTGGAGCTATAGATCTCAGATTTAGGTCTACTTTATATGGATGGAAAGGTAAGA
>SRLM01000416.1:0-50760 GCA_015708895.1 Populus ilicifolia | reverse complement strand
TATGAAAGGAACTTGATTTGTTGTTAACATAAGTTATAATCATGAATGCTTGACGAAATTTACAAGTATTAGCATTAATTGAATAAGATGACTAATGTAATCATGTTAACAATTTATAATATGATTGGAACCTCCTTTGTGTGTGGTTTCCAATTGAATAATAAGAGTTTATACTATACTTATTTGAAATACCATTAGTGGAACCTCTAACCTTGACATTTGTTATTATCATTGTTTAATCCTTGCTTTAATATTTCATCTCAAAGTTCTCATCTTCTTCTTTCTCTTTATTATTGTTGTTATTACTACTACTATTACTACCACTACTAGTATTATTATTATTATTATTGTTGTTGTTATTGTTATTATTGTTGTTGTGGAATTGTTGTTATTTATAATTTGTACAATAACCTCCCTGTGGTTCGACCTCGGTCTTGCCGGGTTATTTATTACTTCGACACTCCTGCACTTGGGAGAAGACATCAATCTCTTTGTCGTGTCATAAGCCCTTGTCATTTGATCTCCTGTGCATTGCCCCTCCAAAATTTGATATCTTTGCTTCATAATATTTATCCAGCAAGATGCTCCTTGAGCATATGTCAAGATGAACTATCAGGAAGTTGTTAAAATCATGAAGCCATGCCAAGCCTCGGGCTACTCCGATGGCGATTTTAACCCTGACATGCCAATCCAGTTTTTCAGCGTTGCATTTCACAGGATGTAACCAATCATGAAGGTTCCCATTTGGCATGTATTTGTACACCAAAAGCCTTTCCTCGGATTCTATACAGAATCCCAGTAGTGGAATTATGTTCCTGTGTCTGAAATTGGCTAGAATCATTAGCTCAGACCTGAACTGTTTCCCTAAAGGTTGAGAGTCATGTAACCTCTTAACTGCAGTGAAACAATCATAAGGGTGCGCTGCCCTGTACATTGTCCCCATCTTTCCGACTCCGATGACATTGTCTGGGTCAAAACTACGAGTTGCAATATTGAGTGCCGCGAAACTTATTCTTGTGACCAACTTCTCCAACTCCGAATTCTGTTGATGAAATCACCGATGAGAATTAGTGAAAGATGAACAACGCTATTTTACACAAAAATTTGCTAATTAGAATTATTCATAAGATTGTCATTTGTCAATGAGCCATAACAAAGTGCAAAATGATCTCAACAGTTTACATACACAGAATGAGAGAGTTGACCACTTTGTTGTCTCCAAATTGACACTTATTTATTTATTTTATTAATTAATATCTTTTATTTTAATATTTTTTATCTTCTAATTTATATCGATGATATCTTACTTATGAACAATAACTCTGATTCATATGTGTAGTATCACGGTGATATGTCCACTTTATATAGGTTTGAAGTAATCGGAAAAATATGAGGAGACAAAATTCTTGTCTTTTATTAGTGGAAAGTAAGAATGAGAATCGCCACGTAGTAGTATTTTGATCACTAGAAACCTTAACTGGTTTTAGAGATTGAGTATGGGCACTGATTGCGTAAAAAAAAATTATTAGCACCCCAAATACGTCATACTTAGGGTAAGCTGCATTGTTTACTTGTCTAATAAAAAACTAAGATTTTTTCATGTTTTCTAATTATTACTTTGTCTAAGGTTTAAGAAAAATCATCCTCGGGAAGGAGATCTTTATCTTATGAGGTAAAAATCTAACTGCTTTGATATCAATTAAAAAAAACTATCTTTTTAATATTGAAAATATATTTTACATATAAATTCATAATCCTAGATACTAAAAGAAAAATAAAATATTTTTTGGGTATTTTTAAAATATTAGCCTAATTCTCATGACTTTAATAAACTAGTTATTAAAACCAAAATGTATGCTAAAACATATATGTTTTGAATTTTTTATATGAAAATACAATGTGATGATTTTTTTTCTCATCTTTAAGAGACTTGGTTGTATGCAAGAAAACAAGACATTTTTTTATAATTTTCCTTTCATAACATTTTTAGAGAAAATCAGGTATTTTAATACTATATTTGTGTCTTTACAGTATACAAATACAAACCAATATTAAAAAAATTAATAAAAAAATATGTAAGAAGGTCACAAATTTTTTAAAAAACATTTTAGACTAGGCCGGAATAGCTTAGTCATTTTAGGCTAGTCCGGCCTAATAAACAGTGGAGAGTGAAATTCACTCTTAATTGTTCACTTTGTATAATAGTGGAGGCGGGGCGAAATGAAGAAGAAGAAAAAGAAGGAAGGGAGTGGGGTGGCTAATCGAGTGACGACGCTAGGGTAGATGGTGGTTCTTTTTTTTTCTATCTTTTCCTTGTCCTTTGTTTCTGCCTTCCCTCCTGTTCTTTCTCATTTTCTCTGTTTTGCTTTTGTTTCTCTTCTTTGCAACACCAATATTATCCCCTCTCTATAGTGGTGGTGCTACTGTTCTCAGTGGTTCATAATAGCAAATTCATGGTGGCAGACGATAGTTCACAATGGATTTTTCTTTGTTCTTTTCTATTATTCCCTTGGTTTTCTTTCTCTTTTTTTTTCTGGTTTTGTTCTCTCTCTCTCTCTAGATTTAAAAACAATTTCCACTAAATCTTTTTCTGTCTAAAAAACCTTCCTTGGTTTTTTTGTTTTTGTTTTTTGTTCCTTGGTCTCTCAAATTTCTCCTCCTTGCTCTTGTTTCTTTTAAATCTTTCTCTCTTCTTCAAAACCTTCTATTTCTCATCCCTAATTCTCAAAACCAATCCCCTCCTTGTATGTTCCTTTCATATGGTATTTATAAGGGGTAAGGGGAGCAAGATCAAACCTACCCCTATCCCATCATGGAGCATGAGGAGCGAGGCCACCCTACTTTACCCTAGTGTTGGGCAAGGTGCCTAATAAGGTGTTATTTGCAGGGTACAACTCCCTTAGTTTTACATAATGAGAGGGTGTGGGTTGTGTTGGGTTTTGGGTTTTAATAGTGTTTGTGGAAGTGGGGGGAGAGAGAGAGAGAGCGTGGCAAGAAAATAAATTCAAAAACCTTATTCTTCCCCTACTACACATTTAAGGGAAGAAAAATAATAGTGTCATTCAAAATCACATTGTTTCAGGCTTTTTCTTTTTTCTTTTTTTTTTAAATGTGTATGTGTATATATGGTTTCAAAAATAGGTAACAACAAATTCTATTATGTTTCACCGCCTAAAATAGTTAGTAAGCTCAAAGTTTAAATTTCAAGACTTTGGTACAGATCATTGTTTTTTAGGTATTAAAATTCAGTCCACTGGTTTGGGTTTGATGCTTTGATAACACAAGTGTATTCTTGACATCTTTACTCAAATTGGTATTACTTTCTAAAAACTTGTTGATACTACAGTCTTTGCTTCAAAGGTTACCATATTACCACATGCCTTGTTTTTTTATCCTATACTGTTTTGTCAAATTATGAGAGCTCTTCAATATCTCAGCTTTACGAGACCAGATATTTATTTTGCTATTAACATATTCTATTAGTTAATGCATGCTCTAACATATTCTTATTAGGCCACCGTTAAATGTATTATGCGTTATCTAAAAGATACGACATCCTATGACTTCCATATCACTCTTAGTTTTTTTTTTCTCTACATGGTTTTACGAATATAGATTAGGCAAGTAGTATTGATGACTGGAAATTTACGAGTGATTACCTTGTTTTCTTTGGTTAGACATTGATTTCATAGAATTCGAGTAAGCAATACACAATTGCTCACTTCTCTACTAAGGCTGAGTATAAAGCCTTAACAAACAACATTACTGAGTTTATTTAGCTTCAGTATTTATTAAATGATTTATAGATTTCATCTACTTTTTTTTTTATATATATAAAGAGCATGAAGCATATGAAAGGCAATGTTAATAATTTAGTGAGGGCCTATTAAAATAAAATAAAAAGGCTGAAAGAAAGTAATCGAGAATAGAACATATGTCCCAAAAGCAGGGAGACTTCCAAGAGAATAAAACATCATCCTCCAAAAAGATCTAGCATCACTGGCCAACAAACTCACGAACCTATTGAAAATCCCTTGAAAGAAAAAGCTGGAAAAAAAAAACTCAAGAGGATGAGCAAGGTTTGCCAATACCAGAAATCTTATCAAAATAGCACAGTGAATTAGATATTAGAGGCAAGAAAATTGTCTGAACAACAACTTCCGAAACTGCAAGAAACATTTGGAACATCAAAATCTGCTACACAAATCACACACAAGATAAAAAGCTGACAAGCTTGAATAGCCTCTGAAGATCATGAAGATTCAACACCTCTCTAGAACAAATTACTATATCACGCCAACCAGTGGCATATTTCTTTATGCTCCTACTAGATGGTATGATAATCTCGGTGTTACTTATCTCTCTGCAAATCCTTTCTTTCATACTCATACTAAACATGTTGAGGTTGAATATCATTTTATATAAGACCAAGTTGTGAATAAAGAGATTCTGATTTATTTTATCTCCTCTCAATATCAACTTGCAAATGTCTTTACTAAGCCATTTTCCACCATTTCATTTACTACTTTTCGATTCAAGCTTTGAGTTAATCCTCTACTCTCAGTTTAAGGGGGCATATTATAGAATATATATATATAGGAATTACTGTAAAATTATTACAATGTTGTAGTTCCTACAATTATTGTGTACTGCCTTATACATATAAATAGGAAAGATTGGCTAAGAGATAAGATAAGCCATTTTACTATTCTCAACTTAGTTTTTCTATTTGTAATATGTCGTATTCATTAATAAAAATATTGACAGAATGAAGCATATAATTATTTTTTTAGTGTGCTTTTGCCTTCAATAAACTCATTGGTAATGATATTACCGACATACCATAAATTATTAATGAAAGTTTTTCCAATGAAGTGTTTTCATCTATGAGACCATTGGTAAATTTTGTACTGGCAAACTGAGAGTATAAATACCAATAGAAAATTTTATCAGTAAATTTAAAAATTCTAGTAGTGTAATTGGTTTATGATTTTTTATCCTTTTTAATTTATTTTTTTTAGTTTTATTGGGATGTTTTTCCTTCTCTATAAGCAATTGCTTAGAAAAGATATAATATGGAGTTTTGATTAGAAAAAAAAATATTTAGTAAAAATCAAATTAAAGTTCTTGTATGGTAATCTTATTTAATAAAATAAAATTCTATGTTTCATGTGCTTGCTATTTATATAATATTGTGTTGTTTTGTTTATGTCACTTGTGTGCTACTTTAATTAAGGACGTGAACTATATTGGTGCTAACACAAACTCATCTCCTATAGACAATCCAGGAGAGAATCCATCCAAGCATTAAGGAGAAAATCATGCCATTACAATTGATTGCTTTATAATTAATGGTGTAGCATATAGCCTGTAACAACTATTTCTTTATTCTCTTCTTCTCTGTTGTAAAACTTTCCTATATATAATACTCCAACATCATATGCAGTTGCTGTGGTTAATAATTATTGGTTTACAAAACCTTACATGGTATTAGAGCCATAAGATTAACATCCATCTGATCCAATGGCCTCATAAAATTCTTTTTCTACTCTCTCCTTCACCATCATGGTTCACATGGTTACTATCAAACTATCATCCACCAACTTTCTTTTTTGGCGCAATCAAATGGTTCCTTTACTGCAATGTCAAAAATTATATGGATATGTTGATGGCTCAACACTAATGCCTTCTGCTGCCACTAATCCTACAACTTATAATATTTGTAAGCAATTTGATCAGCTCGTCATGAGCCTTTTGCTTTCTTCTCTCATAAAGGAAGCTCTTTCTATTACTATTGGCTTTACAACATTAAAAGATATCTAGAACACTCTTGAAACCACTTTCAGCCAAAAATCTAAAGTTCGTGAACTTTAAATAAAAGATGAACTTCATCTCATGAAGTGTGGCTCTCGTAGTATTTTTGAATGCTCTCAAATATTTAAGGCTTATTGTGATCAATTATCAGCAATGGGATGTCCAGTTGAAGATACTGACAAGGTACACTGGTATCTAAGTGGTTAGGCCATGAATTTTCAACTTTCTCCATCACTTAACTCTCTTTAACCCCAATTCCTAGTTTCAAGGATATTGTTCTTAAAGCAGAGAGCTTTGATCTTTTTTTCCAAGTCTATTGATCATAATATAGAGGTCCCTGCATATGAAGCAAATTTCTCTCTTGCGTCTTCACACCGATATTGAAACTCTAACAACTATCAACACAAATATAAAGGAGGGCCATCAAAGGGAGGAGATCATAACAAGCATTAATATAAATGACCTTCTAGATGTCAAATCTATCATGAAGAAGGACATTATACCATGGATTGCAGTAGCAGATACATCAAACTTGATGCTAATCTTGCTGAAGCTCTTGCCCACTGCACCATTAGCAATGAACTTATAAATTAGTAGTCAGATACAGGTGCATCAACACACATGACAACTAATGCATCTCAACTTTATAAGGTGGAACCTTACACTGGTAAGGACAAGGTTGTTGTTGGTAATGGATCCCTTCTATCAATAACATATATTCGTTCTTGCTCCCCCACTCCCTATCTTCAATTAAATGATGTTCTGTTATCCCAGCTTTAACTAAAAATTTACTCTTTGTTAGTAAACTCACTCATGACTATCATTTATTTGTCTTTTTTACTGACAATGATTTCATCATATAGAATCTTCAAACTCAAAAGGTGGTGGCCAACGATAAGCATGTTGATGGTCTTTATGTACTGAAGCGTGGACACCAAGCCTTCTCTACTATCATCACCAAATCCATTCTTTGTAATTCCTTTGCAATTTGGTATACATGTTTAGGATATATCTCCTCCATAATAATTTATATTCTTAATAAGCAAGGTTCCTTGTCCCTCTCTTCTATATTGCCAAATCCATCTTTGTGTATTAGTTTTCAAAAGGCTAAAAGCCATAAATTGCCATTTCCAACAAGTGACAGTCCCTTCAATAAAATCCTTAGTCTTACACATTGTGATTTATAGGGTCCGACACCTATAACTTTCATCTTAGGATATCGATATTATGTTATCTTCATTGATGAACACTCACATTTTACTTGGTTTTATCTATTAAAACACAAAACTGATTTTTACCAGACATTCCTTAACTTCCAATCTTTGGTTGAGAATTAATTTTTTATGAAAATAAAGATTTTTCAAAGTGATAGGGAGGGGAATTCATCAGAAAGCATCTGCAATCTCATTTCACTAAATGTGGAATTCATCACCAATTCTCCTATCCCTATACACCATCTTAGAATGTTAGAACAAAGAGAAAACATAGGCATATTACTGAAACAAGTCTCACAATGCTGTTTCATTTCATTGTTCCCCTTCACTTCTAGGTTGAAGCCTTCAGTACTGCAGTCTTTACCATTAACTGTTTGTCAACACTAGTCTTGAATGAGACATCTAATTTTGAAATTCTGTATGGAAGTCTCCTTTCTATACTACCTTTCAAATCTTTGGATGCTTATGTTTTCCAAACTTGCGTGATTATACCAAGCATAAGTTTGAACCAAGAAGTCTTCCTTGCATTTTTCTTGGTTACCATACTTCCTACAAAGGTTTTCGATGTCTTGATCCTATTTCTCATCAAGGTTTTGTCACTAGACATGCTTATTTTGATGAGAATGTATTTCCTTTTTCCTCTTCTAGTATGCAACCCTCCTCTACCATCTCAGATTTTATTGCCTTCCATGATCCCACCTCATCGCATCCTGTTATGTCTAGTACTAACTCTTCCGTAGGACATTCATCTCCATCATCAATAACCTTGACCATGCCATGTAAATCATATGCTTTGGACTTGCTTCCATCTCTAATCTTATCAATGTCAGTGTCCCTTGTTCTTACTCCTCATGAAGAGCAGCTTCCAGTAATCCCAATAGCATCAGTTTCACATTATAATTCTCATTCTATGATCACTCGTGGCAAAGCAAGCATCTCCAAATCCAAACATTATAATTATGTCTATCAAATTCCATCATCTTCTTTATTATCCTCTCTTTTAGTTATGAAGGAACCAAAGGGTTTCAGGAGTGTTGCTAAGTCTCCAGAATGGCTTGCTGCCATGGAAGAAGAAATTCGTGCTCTCAAGCTCAATCAAACATGGAAACTAGTTCCATAACCACCTATTACAAATGTAGTTGGATCCAAATGGGTTTTCCACACCAAATATCATTTGGATGGTTCCATTGATAGGCTCAAAGCATGTTTTGTTGCAAAAGTCTATACTCAACTCTATGATCTTGATTTTAATGACACTTTTAGTCCAGTTACTTGAGCTTCAACAGTTCGTATTGTTCTCTCCATCGCAGTATCTTGTGGCTGGAACATGCGTCAGCTTGATATGAAAAATGCTTTCTTGCATGGTCTTTTATAAGAACAGGTTAATATGGAATAACCACCGGGCTATGCTGATTCCTCTCATCCAAATCATGTTTGTCGTCTTAAAAAGGCAACATATGGCTTGAAGCAGGCACCAAAAGCATGGTTCCATCAGTTTAGCCATTTCTTACTCACTGTTGGCTTCAATAACAATCAAGCTGATTCCAGCTTATTTGTCTATTCATCAGCTCACAAGATTATTTACTAGCTATTATACATTGATGATATTATTATCATCACAAGCAGCAATATGTCCCTCATTGATACTTTCATTCGCAAGCTACGTCATGAGTTCTCCATGAAGGATCTTGGCACTTTGAATTATTTCTTGGGTTTAGAAGTCACTCATTCTATCACCGGCATATTTCTAAGTCAGTTAAAGTATACGAAAGATCTTCTCCTTCGAGCTGACCTCCTTGATCCCAAACCGGTTGGCACTCCCATGATTGTTTCTCAACATTTAATTACTGATGGCAATCCATTTCATTCCCCCCACTATCTATCGATCCTTAATTGGTACACTTGCAGTTAACTCAGAAAGTCAATTCATGCATGCCCCAAGCAAACATCATTTCCAAGCTATGAAAAGGATCCTTTAATATATTAAAGGAACTTTGCACTTTGGTCTCAAAATTACTTCATCCACCACCTTCAACATCTCAGCTTTCTCAGATGTTGACTCGGCTGGCTATCCAAATACAAGTTGATCAACATCTGAATATGACATCTTTTTAGGTGACAATCTAGTTTCCTGGACCTCTAAAAAGCAATCTACCATCTCCTGCTCTTTTGTAGAATCTGAATATAGAGTTTTAGCCCTTATTGCAGCTGAGGTCAAATGGTTATTAAACATTCTTCAAGACTTACAACTTCAACCATTAGGCAGGCCAACTCTACTTTGTGACAATACTAGTGCAATTTTTATGGCCCGCAATCCTATAGCTCAAAAACCATCTCGGCATATTAACATTGATGTTCACTTTGTCCGTGAGTTAGTATGCAATGGTGTCTTAAAGATTCAGTATGTGTCGTCCAACTTGCAAATTGCGACATTTTCACTAAAAATCTATCAAAATCTCTGTTTATGCTCTTTAGGTCCAAGCTTTGCGTGTTATCAAACCACGCTCGACTTGAGGGGGAGTATTAGCGCTAACACAAACTCATCTCCCGCAGACAATCCAGGAGAGAATCCGTCCAAGGAGAAAATCATGCAACTACAGTTGATTGCTTTACAGTTAATTGTGCAGCGTCTGTTTAGAAAATGATTAATTCTAATTATAGTGTATAATTCCTTGTAGCCTATAATAGCTATTTCCTTATTCTCTTTTTCTGTGTTGTAAAACTTTCCTATATAGATATATAATACTCCAACGCCATATGCAGTTGCTGTGGTCGATAATTATTGGTTTACAAAACCTTACAAAATAGAGGTTTCTCTTTCTTTGGCTATTTCTGTAATGATTTAATGTTTTGGTCTGTGATCTATTCAATTAAGTTTGCAACGATCCATGGTCTTGGCAGCTGAAGAATATTGATTTATCCTTAATACAAGCAACTACATGTATCATCTTCATAATAATAATAATGAAAGCTAGCAAGAAACTAAAAATATGATGATGAAATGAAAATTTTATGGGGATACCTGCTTGTTGGCTTCTTTTCTCTTCATCTCTTGCCTTTCCATCAAAGATGTCATCATTGGTTGCTTCATCATCACCTCATTCCCTTCCCTCTTGTTGAGACGAGCCCAAGGCACACAATAGGACATGAAAATAGTTATAATGGAAACTGAAGAGAAGACATAACCTATTAAAAGCAGAGCAAGTTTTTCCGATGTTCATGGTCATCACTCCCGTAGTTCTCTTGTAAGAAACTGTATCCATTGCCGGCAACACTGAGGATATGAATCAAAAGCAGAGCAAGTTTTGCACCACCCACAGCCATTTTGCAGACAACAAAACAGCAGCAAATAACAAGAGACCATTCAAGGTTTAAGCTAACAAAGTCTAGAAGCTCTAGTTAATTTTCTACAGCATTTTGTTAGATAAAAAGAGATCATGGAACACGTTGAGGAGATGCATTGATTTGTTAGTCTACTTCCTCAAGTAAAAAACGAAGTCTCCTGCATCAAAATCCAAGTTTATGGGACACGTCAAGAGAGAATGGATGGCCCTTTTGGACTCCAATTTCCTCGAAACTGTGGGAAAACAAATTAATCAGAAAAAAAGGCTAAGTCCTGATTTATAAGTTTTTTGTCAATTAATGTAGACTTATTTTTCTTGTTTTTTATTTGAATAGAAGTATTTTCACGTTAGTCAACTTAAATGTTAATTGAGATTAAACTTTTAATCCGAGCAATTTGAATAATACTTAGTATATTTAATAATTTTTTTGTGATTGTGATTTCAAAATTTAAACTAAAATAGAAAAACTTTCACCATTTTCATATCAATTCCTTTTAATGATTATTTCCATATAATTTAAAGTAAAAACCCTGTGATTTATCTTCATATCAAACCCTTTTAATGATTTAAATTTATGGAAAACATGTTAGGGTGAGAACCTCATTCATGATAAATTATTACACTAAAATGATTTTCCACTCAATATTTATTTTTAATTTATTGACGATATGCTTAGCAAATTCACATTAAATGGGAGTTTCGTGTATTAATTTTAGCTGAATATTCGATGAACAAAAATGCTCTCGAGATAGAAGATTGTGTGCAAAGTCATTAAATTTAATTCTGTATCACTGATTTAGGAATTAAATTCTTAAAAATCGAGTAAATTATTACAAGTTATTGCTCTCTTAGCAATGAGGCCATATATCTGTACTGTTTTCCTACACGGATATTGTTAGTCTTACAGCTAGTGCTGCTAATGGCACAAGATGGCATTGCCCAGAAGATATGCAATGGTAGAGGGATCACTCCTGGGCAACCTACACTAACTGCAGATAAAATATTTGCTAGTGTTGCTTGTGCTTGTTGTTTTTCTTGGTTTTGTTTTCATCTACGTCAATTTTCTACTTGTTTTCTTAATTCTTTGAAAACAAATCCAAATTCTTAGGAACGTTGCAGATCAAGATATCGGTGCAGTTCCAGCGCTGGCTGGAACTGAAAACATGAGGTTGTTTACCAGGTGGTAGATCTTTCTGCATGCCTCCACGCATGAAAGGATCACAAGACAGGCAGAGATTGTAAACCACCACAGCATCTTTTCCACTTTCTTCTTCTGGTGCTTCTAGTTTGATGCTAGCCACTTGTCGTGACGAACGTACGGGTTTGATTCTTTTGGAAAGCCACTGCACATTGTCATTGAGAATCACTTGCTTCTGGCTCATCACTTCCTCACCACCAACTCTGTGATCACTAGCCATGCTTTTTGCTAAAGTTCTTAAATTAATTTGTTGTTAAACAAAATGGTTGCAAAATGTTGCTGATGGTCTACAAGGTTACAATATGCCCTTGTTGAAGAGTGAATTGAATGCACAATATGTAGTCGAAAGCAATAGAAAATATTCAAGACTTTTGGGACAATTTGGACATAGTTGTTTACAATACTTTAAGCTGTATCCCGAGGTTTTTTTCAAGTCCCCAGAAAAGAGACTAGTTTGAAATATTTGTAGTCACATTTGCAGTACCTTGAATTTGGATAGATAGTTGAAGCTTGTTCTCAAACAGCACCATTGCTTCTTGCATACTTGTTTATTATACCAAAACATGATAGAGTTGCCTAAATTTGTCCTGTTTTTCCTGTTTACATTGACTCTATGCCATTTCAATCTCAACAGATTTGCCCTCTGAGCTGGGAGGGTAAATTTCATGCTGCTGCACTAGAATCTCTGAATCATCAATTTGGCGACATCTCTCCCTCATTGCTCTTATGTCTTTGTACACTTGATGCATTGTTGGTCTTCGATCTGGAATGGAATCAACAAATTGGCATGCAACTTTAAGCAGCTGAAATATCTCATCATCAAATCCTTGTCCAACCAGAGATTTATGAATGGCATCTTATATCTGAGAACTAGTCAAAAGATGGCTAATCCATTCATTAAGAAGACTGTTCGAGGAACCAGTCATTCTGCTAGAATCCACCCCCGTAATCAGCTCAAGGAGCACAACTCCAAATCCATAATTTGACCGCTGCTTAGCAAACATTAAATGAGAGTTTTATATATTAATTTTTGGTGAATATTCCATTAAAAAAAAGATGCTCTTGGGCCAAAAGATCTTGTGAAAAGTCGTTGCTGCATGTTTCCGAGATTGCTTTGAAGTGTCCAAGAAACGACAAGTTTGGAAATAAATAAAGATTGGACAGTCTATTCCTTCAAGTCTAAAAGCAAGTCTCCTGTAATCCATGTTCATGGAACACACAGCTGGTCTCTACTTGCGAGATTGGATGCTTCCATATGATTTTACGCTAAAAATTCGTCGCTATCTGCTGTGATATTTTAGTAATTTATTCTCAAATATAATAATTTGAACTTCTGCATGTAATCGTTAATCAACCACCGCAAAATTTCTGAAAATTTATTCTCAAAAGCTATAGTGTACAATATTGGCTCATTACATGAAAACATGCGATAGATGTACACATAAGCATGCCATAGATGTTATAAACTCAATCAACCATCACCTACGACTAATCATCATCACCAGCTATCATCTAATATCAATTACCATCACCTATAGCTATATACTATCAATAACCACCACCTGCTACCTTTTAATTTATATATAAATAAACTGTTAAGTTTGTGTTATTTAGTGTGGGAAAGAATAGAGAGAAACACAAGAGAGAAAAGAAAGGGTGTGTATTGAGATTGTGAGTTTTATAATTTGTAAGCTTGTTTTCATAATAAAACCATGTATTTTATCCCCTCTAAGTGTTCTAAAGTCACCACTAGTGGTTTTTCCTACCAATAATTGGTATAAGAGCCCCGTTCATCAAAAAACAGAGGTGTTCTTAAGATATATTCAATTTTTTAAAGTTGTTAAAAACCATTTTTGATCATCTTATCGTGTAGTACTTATCCATACGAACTCACTGGTGCAAAAATCAGCTTCATCAGAGACCATG
Organism: Populus ilicifolia; assembly: GCA_015708895.1. Taxonomy (NCBI): domain Eukaryota; kingdom Viridiplantae; phylum Streptophyta; class Magnoliopsida; order Malpighiales; family Salicaceae; genus Populus; species Populus ilicifolia. Next base: position 37,264 of record SRLM01000416.1, on the reverse strand, counting down.
GTAGCCCGCATGCACCGCCTGAAATTTTATCATTGTAGCCCACAAGCCTTGAAGAAGAAGATGACTAACCCACACGCGTGTCTTATTTGAGCCGAGACGAGTCATACAAGCCACCATCAAGCAAAGTCGTATAATTTGCAAGCCTAGCCATCAATTGATCCATACAAATCACTAAGTCGAGCCTCATAGAATATTCCCGGTTAAGCTCCATTGAACCGCCCAATATCGAGAATCGGTTACCTAACTGGTTCAGCCCATTTCTGACCTGTTTTTAACCAAATCAGACTGGTTCCCTACTATTTTAAGCATTCTGGATCTATCTACGGTGTTTGTTTCTCCAAATTCAGCTTCTAAAAGGTGATATAGTCATTCAAAGAGCAAAATAACTATAGAAAATGCACAAACACTAATCCCGAAGCTTACCAAAGACAACTATGATAATTAGTATATTAGATTGAAGGCATTTCTTAGTTCATAAGAGTGTATAGAGATTGTTGAATATGGCTATGATGAACAAGAGTCTAAAGAAGTGGATGATTTATTACAAAAGGCATAGAAACAACTCTTGGGAGCTAATAGAAACAAAGAACACAAAGCAAAGATCATTATTTATCAATGTCTTGATAAAGCCACTTTTGAGATCATTGATTCTACAGAAACTCCAAAAGAAATATGAGAGGCTCTCCAACAAAAATACAAAAGTGCTGATAGAATCAAGAAGATTCATCTTCAAGCTTTGCGAGGTGAATTTGAATCAGTGCAAATGAAGTCATCAAAATCTATTTTTGATTATCACACAAGAATTATGGTGATAGTCAATCAGATGAGAAGAAATGGAGAAGTCCTCTTAGATGCTCAAATTACTAAGAAAATTTTGAGATCCCTATATCCAAAATTTAATTTTATTATTGTTACTATTGAAGAATCCAAAGAAGTGGACAAGATGACAGTGGATGAGCTTTTAAGTTCTCTATAAGCTCATGAGCAAAAAATTATGAAAAGAAATAGAGATAAGGCAATTGAGCATGCCTTACAATTAAAGTTGTCTCTCAATAAGGGTAGGGAGATTTCAATAAACGAGTATACCACTCAAGAAAGGAGTTAACAAAGATGAGGAAGAATTTAGGAGTTTCAAGGAAGAGGATATTAGAATATAGGATTCAAAGAAAGAGGAGGTAGAAACACCACCAGAGGAGGCCAGGGACAACAAGCATTTACTCTTAGAGGAAGAGGAGGTGGTTACAATAACTGTGACAAGAGAAATATCCAGTGTTATAGTTGCAATTAGTTTAGGCACTATAGCACTGAATGTCGAAGGAAAGCTCCAATAGAGGTACGTGAACAAGCCAACTATATAGTAGAGGATGCCATCATTAAAGGACTAGTTATATTATTAGTCCAACAAGGACTAGGTGAGAAACATGAGAATATATGGTATTTAAATTCTAGAGCTAGCAATCACATGAGTGGTCAATGAGATCTATTTGAAGATCTAGATGAAACTATAAAAGAGTAAGTCACTTTTAGAGACACCTCCAAAGTTCTAGTGAAAGGAAGAGGCAACATCTCAATCCGTTTGAAGAATAGTGATCACAAATACATTGTAGATGTTTATTATATTCTAGCTATTAAGCATAACTTGTTGAGTATAGGCCAACTTTTGGAGAAAGGCTACACTTTTCTCATGAAGAACTGTAATCTAATAATTAAAGATTATAATGGAAAATTAATTGTCTATGTGAAAATGTTCAAGAATATGATGTTTTCTATAAACATCCAATATGTTGTTGCAAAGTGTTTAAGTGTCATCACCAACAATGAAGAGTGGCTTTAGCACCTAAAGCTTAGACATCTGAATTTCACAAGTAAGAAGATTGTCAAAGGTATGCTCTACATTGATCATCTAAATGAAATCTGTGAGAATTGTGTCCTCAACAAACATCATATATCCAATTTTGTCAAAAAAGTCAACTGAAAAGTAAATAAGCTACTAGAGTTAGTGCACAGAGATATGTGTGGTCCTGTAAAACCTATATCAATTAGATAAAATAGGAACTTCCTTATTTTCATTTATGATTTTAGCAAAAAGACATAGGTATACTTTCTGAAGAGAAAGTCAAAAGTATTCAATTATTTTAAAGATTTTAAAGCAATTGTTGAAAAGCATAGCGGCTACAAGATCAAAACCATGAGATCTAATCAAGATGGAGAATATACATCAAATGACTTTAAAGCTTTTTGTACATAACAAGGCATCAGACATCAGATAACACCAACTTATACACCATAGCTGAACAGTGTAGCTGAGAGAAAGAATCAAATGATTCTTGACATGGCATGAAGTTTACTCAAAATGAAAAAGTTGCCCAAACAATATTAGGCTGAAGTTGTGTCATGTGTAGTGTATCTACTAAATCGCTGCCCAACTAGAAGTTTGCAAGTTGTTACTCTAAAAGAATTATAGAGTGATCACAAACCAAGTGTTACTCATCTTTGAGTCTTTAGTTGTGTGGTATATGCAAAGATTCTAAATGCAAGAAGGACCAAACTCGATGATAAAAGCGAGAAATGCATATTTGTCGGATATGGTGATAGAAGGATGGGATACAAGCTGTATAATCCCATCATAATAAAAGTGATCATGAGTATAGATGTTATCTTTGAAAAAGATAAATCTTAGCAATGGAATGATGATAAAAAAGAAGTAAAATGGATTAGTATTGATTTGATCCTTAAAGACGAAGTGGAAGTACCAACAGTACTTGCAGGAGGTCCAACAGATGTGCCACAAAGTCCGGCACACAGATTCCTTATATTCAATAGGAGAAACACACCAAAATCATCATCAATACTAGCATCAACATCCTCATCAGAAGGACCAAGAAGGATGAGAAATTTAGAAGGGTTGTATGATGTCACTAAAGTCATGAAAGATATAATTCTATTTTGTTTCTTTGCAGATAATGACCCATTTAGCTTCAATGAAGCTATTATAGAAAAGAAGTGGATTGAAGCAATGGATGAAGAAATATATGCCATCGAAAAGAATAACACCTGGAAGTTGACTAATCTACTAAAAGATAAAAAAACAATTGATGTCAAATGAGTCTATAAGATGAAGAAGAATGCAAAAGGCGAAGTTCAAAGATACAAAGCAAAATTAGTGGAAAAAAGCTACAAATAGAGAGAAGGCATTGACTCTGGAGAAGTGTTTTCTCTAATAGCCCGGCTAGAGACAATTAGATTAATGATCTCACTAGCTGCACAACATAAATGGAAGATTTGTCAACTCGATGTGAAGTCAGCATTTCTGAATGGCTTCCTAGAAGAAGAGATCTATGTTGAATAACCACTTGGATATATTAAAGCTAGAAATGAAGGCAAAGTATACAAGTTGAAGAAAGCCCTCTAAGGTTTGAAGCAAGCTCCGCGTGCTTGGAATACAAGAATTGATAGGTATTTTTAAGATAATGGATTTAAAAAATGTCTATATAAACATGCAATATATATGAAGAAAAAGGTAGATGGCAACATATTATTTGCGTGCCTATATTTTGATGACTTGATATTCACTAGCAACAATCCTACCATATTTAAAGACTTCAAGAAAAGTATGACACAAAAGTTTGAAATGACAGACATTGGTCTAATGGCATATTTTTTTGACTTTGAAGTAATGTAAAAAGAAGAAAGGATTTTTGTATTTTAAAGCGATTACGCCAAAAATATTCTTAAAAGGTTCAAGATGAAAAGCAGCAATCCGGTATCAACTCCAGTTAAGAATGGAGTAGAAATGAGGAAGAGTAAAGTTGGAAATATTGATCCAACTTACTTCAAAAGCTTAGTAGGAAGCTTAAGGTACTTGACATGTACCAGATTGGATATACTTTATGAAGTCGAACTTATTGGTAAATATATGGAGACACCAGACTAGTCTCACTTGAATGCAGCTTAGAGAATTCTTTGCTACATCAAAGGAAAAATAAATAAAGATATGTTTTATACCTTAAGTGAAAACTTTAGTCTTATTGGCTACTTGGATAGTGATTGGGGTAGAGACCTAGATTAAAAAAAGCACAACTGGATTTGTCTTTTTCATGGGAGATATATCTTTCACATGGTCATCTAAAAAGCAATCAATAGTAACGTTATCAAGCTGTGAAGCTAAATATGTTGCTGCCAATTCAGTTATATGCCATTAAATATGGTTAAAGAATATGCTGGAGTTTCTGGGATTTCCTCAAGAAAGTCCTATAAAGATTTATATTGATAATCAATCAGCGATTACCTTAGCTAAAATCCAGTGTATCATAAAAAAAGTAAACACATTGATACACGTCATCATTTTATTCGAGAGCATGTGAAAAATAAAGAAGTTAAACTGATATCCTGTAAAACAAACAATCAAGTTGCAGATATCTTTACAAAGTCATTGAAGGGAGAAGTATTTATCAGACTGAAGTTTATGCTTGGTATGACATCCCTTGATTAAGTTAAATGGGGGGATTTGTTATGGTAAACTCAATCAACCACCAACCACCACCTACAATTTAACCACCACCGCCAGCTGCCACCTAATATCAACCATCACTACCTACAACCATCTACTGTGAACCACCACCACTTGTTACCTCTCAATTTATGTATAAATAAGCTGTTAAATTTGTGTTATTTAGTGTGAGAAAGAGTAGATATAAACATAAGAGAGAGAAAAGAGGGTGTGTATTGAGATTGTGAGTTTTGTAATTTCTAAGCTTGTCTTTGTAATAAAACCATGTGTTTTATCTCCTGTGAATATTTTAAAGCCACCACTAGTGATTTCTCCTACCAACAATAGAAACTAGAAAATAGAGACTAGCTCTTCATTTGTCCTATTTTTATTAGAATTCTATCATTTCAATCTTTATAGATTTTTCTAAAGTAGCAAGGTAAATTTTCAGGTTGCATTAGTATCGATGATATGAAGCAAACTGGCACCACCAACTAAGTCAAAAATAATAGGCACCAATTCGGTGCTACTTGCAGCACCAATTGGTGCCCCTTGTCTCATACATGGATGCTTGCCTATAAATAGGCAAAGCATCTAAGCCTTAATGCACAACATAAGAGAGAAACTAAATAGGAAGAGTAAAGTGAGGGAGGGAAAATAATCCTATAAAATTGTGAGGTAATTGTGATAGAATAAGTGATGAGTTTTTTCCTAATAATAGAGAGATTCTTAGTTATTCTTATATTATTTGATAAAAATTGTAATTCTCACATTACTTAGTAAAATTCTTATATACTTGCCTGTGGACATAACTTAATTGGGTGAACCATGTAAATTCTTATATATCTCATTTCTCATTTTATCATGTCCTTTACCTTTTGTCTTTTCAGGTTTGCATGTAATTATACTAACAATGGTATCAGAGCCTTCTGGTTGGGGTTGTTAATACACAAAAATTATTCGTGTATATGGTTATTATTCACGTTAACGACACTATTCACTTATACGATACTATTCATCTATACAGTACTATTCATATACATTACTGTTAGCGAATATAGAAAGTCAATGTGGTGATTAAATACAGTCTTTTAAGGAGATTGAGTTTTAAGCGAAATCGTTTGTGACCCCTCCAATTTTTCCTGAGAACTTACTTAGTGAGTATACTATTTCTATATATGTTACAAATCAGTTAAGCAGTGATAGCTAAATAGATCTCGGTGAATACAATAACAGCAAAGTATGAGATTGAAAGGTTTAATAAGAGCAATTTTTTACTATGAAAAATGAGAATTAAGGCAATATTAAGGAAAGACAATTGCTTAGCAGCACTTGAGGATCAGCCTATGGAGATCACTGATAATGCAAAATGGATTGAGATGGATGGCAATGTTATTGCTAACATACATTTAGCATTAGCCGATTAAGTATTATCAAGTGTGGTGGAAAAAAAAACAGCTAAAAAGATATGGGAGACTCTAATAAAGTTATACGAGTCCAAATTTTTGCATAATAAGATTTTCTTAAAGTGGAGACTTTATACCCTTTAAATGGTAGGAACCACGTCAGTGACTGACCACTTCAACATAATAAGAACTCTATTTTCACAACTCACTATCTTGAGTCAATAAATAGAGGAAAATGAACGTGTAGAGCTTCTACTTCAAAGTCTTCCTAATTCATATGATCAGCTCATTATCAACTTGACCAATAATATCCTTTTGAATTATTTAGTCTTCAATGATGTTGTAACCAATATCTTGAAAGAAGAAAATAAGCTCAAAAACAAAAAGACAAAAACAGTTCAAACTAAGCAAAAAAATTATTAGTGTCAAGAAGAAGATTAACAGAGTGTGGCTCTAGTAGGAGTCAAAGGCAGGAGAGGTCCAAATCAAGAAGTAAGAAGACTATGAGATGCTATAACTATAGCAAAAGGGGGCACTTTAAAAAGGATTGTTGGATTAAAATGGGTATAGAGAATACTACAGAGTCATCAAAATCTCAGGGATGTGTTATGAGCACCTCAGAAGATAGAAAGGTTTTATATAATGAAGCAATGTCAATCTCTACAGATAGAGAAAAGCTCACTAAGGTTTGGCTAATGGATTCAGGAGCAACATGACATATGATTCCTAATCGAGATCAGTTCCATACATATAAACCTATCTTTGGAGGTACAGTGTTCATTGGTGATAATCATGATTTAGAGATTGTTCGAATTGGCACCATCAAATTGAAGATGTATGATGGCTTAATTCGTACGATTTCAGGAGTGCGATATGTGAAAGACTTAAAGAAGAATCTTATATCCATAGAACAATTTGATAGTCCTGGTTGTAAGATTCGAACAAATAATAGAATCATGAAAATCATCAAAGGAGCGCTGGTGGTTTTAAAAACAAGAAAGATGGTTGTAAATATATTTGTAGTAATGGGAGAAATACATTATAGAGCAAAAGCATCAATCGCATCAGCCAGTCTTATAGAAATGAAGATGATGATGTGGCATAAAAAACTAGGCCACATGTCAGAGAAAGGTTTAGAGGTTCTCTCTGATCAGAAGTTACTCCCTGGGCTTACAAAGGTTACTTTATCTTTTTGTAAGCACTGTGTTACAAGTAAATAGCACAAGTTGAAATTGGGTACATCAACAACTAAGAGAAAATGCATTTTAGACTTGATTTACTCTGATGTTTAGCAAGCACCGGTTATATCATTGGGAGGAGCAAGATACATTGTATCATTCATAAATGACTTCTCTAGAAGATGATGGATATATCTAATTAGAAGGAAGGCAGATGTGCTTACAGTTTTTAAAACTTTTAAAGTGCGACTGAAACTTGAATTTGAAAAGAAGATCAAGTGTTTGAGGACTGATAATGAAGGAGAATATACCAGTGATGAATTTGATAACTTTTATAAACTTGAAGGTGTCAAAAGGCAATTCATAATGGCATACACTCCACAACAAAATATAGTGACAAAGCGGATGAATAGAACTCTATTGGAAAAAACAAGACCAATATTAAAGGCTGCAAGTTTAGGAAAGCCATTATATACAGAAGTAGTCAATACCACCTGTTACATGATAAATCGATCTTCATCAACTGCAATTGAGCTAAAGACATCGATGGAGATGTGGACTAGAAAGCTAACTAATTATTCTCGATTGCATATATTTGGAAGTCTTGTGTACGTGATATACAATACACAAGAAGTTAGCAAGCTAGATTCAAAATCCAAAAAATATATATTCTTAAGATATGTTGATGGAGTGAATGAGTATCGCTTGTGGGATTCCATTACCCACAACATAGTCATCAACAGAAATGTCATATTTATAGAAGGTAAAATACAAATGGAAGAACACAATAGCATTCTAAAAGAGACTACAACAATCCATGTGAAAAATACTCAGAATCATACTTCTTCTGAAGCTGCACCAAAACATGAAAAACAAGAATAAATAAAGTCTAAAACTTTTAAAATTCGGCGATTGACTCGTGAAAAAAGACCATTGGCTTGGCACTCAAAATATGTTACTAAGAGTAACATTGCATACTATCTTCTAACAGAGGATGGAGAGCCATCAACTTTCCATGAGGTTATCAAAAGCACAGATGTATCTATGTGGATGATAGCAATGCAAGAGGAGATTGAAGCTCTGCACAAGAATAATACTTGGGATCTTGTTCCACTACCACAAGGAAGAAAGACCATTGGCAACAAATGGGTTTACAAGATAAAACATGATGGCAATAATCAAGTGAAGCGGTTTCGTGCAAGATTGGTGGTGAAAGGATATGTTTAGAAAGAAGGAATAAACTTCAATGAGACATTTTCTTCGGTGGTATGACTTACTACAATTAGAGTAGTCTCGACAATGTTTGCTATATTTGATCTTCACATAGAGCAGTTAGATGTGAAAATTGCATTTCTTCATGAAGAACTTGAAGAAGAAATTTATATGCTCCAACTAGAGGGTTTTGTTGAAATAGACAAGGAGAACTTGGTTTGCAGGTTAAACAAATCTCTATACAGTCTCAAACAGGCACCAAGATGTTGGTACAAGAGATTTAATTCCTTCATAATTAGCCTTGGTACAACAGACTCAATTCAAACCATTGTATGTATCATAAAAGGTTTGAAGAAGATTCCATCATTTTGTTGTTGTACGTGGATGACATATTGGTGATAGACCTCAATAAAGATTGAGTCCAAGAATTGAATGCACAATTGATTAGGGAGTTTGATATGAAGGACCTGAGACCAATAAAAAAGAATCTAAGGATATAAATTTACCGAGATAGAAGTAAGGATACAAAAAAGAATCTAAGGATATGAATCAAAAGAAGAGCAAGTTTTGCACCGCCCACAGCCATTTTGTAGACAACAAAACAGCAGCAAATAACAAGAGACCATTCAAGGTTTAGGCTAACAAAGTCTAGAAGCTCTTAATTTTCTACAGCATTTTGTTAGATAAAAAGAGAACAAGAGATCATTCAAAGTTTAAGCTGATAAAGTCTAGAAGCTCTTAATTTTCTACAGCATTTTGCTAGTCTAGAGATCATTAATTGAACACGTCGAGGAGATGCATTGATTTGTTAGTCTACTTCTTCAAGTCAAGAAGCCAATTCTCCTGCATCAAATTCCAAGTTCATGATGGGACAGTACGTCGAGAGAGAATGGATGGCCCTAACAATTTCCACGAAAGTGTGGGAAAACACATTAGTCAAAAAAGTTTAATAATTCTAGACTTATTTTTCTTCCTTTTTTCTTGTTTTTTTTTCAATAGAAATACTTGCACGATTGAGATTAAATTTTTTATCCCAGCAATTTTAATTATTTAATAATTATTATCGATTGTAATTTTGAAGATTAAACTAATTAAAAGAGAAAAAACCAAAGAAGGAAAACTTCCTCAACTTTCATATCAATTCCTTTTAATGATTGCTTCCATATCATTTAAAGTAAAAACCCTGTTAGTTTTCATATCTATGTTTTGAAGATTTATTTTTATTTAAGTTGATGATGATAATTATAATAAGTATTAACAAGAATCTTAATGATTTAAATATAGAGAAAACATGTTAGGGTGAGAAAACCTCATTCATAATGAATTATTACACTAAAATGATTTTGCACTGAATATTTTTTATTTATTTATTGACGACTGCGTAGCAAACATTAAATGGGAATTTTGTGTGTTAATTTTAGCTGAATATTCCATGAACAAAGATGCTATTTAGATAAAACATGGTGTGCAAAATCATTAAATTTAACTCTTTATCAATGATTTAGGAATTAAATTCTTAAAAATCAAGTAAAATTTTCATAACTTTATTTTTCATTTCTTTATTTAACACCTTGAGTCCACAAAGAAATTAAAGATGCATTATTGATTTAGTAGTCTTTTTATTCAAGTCAAAAAATGCTTTCTTAATTTTTTATTATTACTATTAGTACTAATAGATTAAAAAAACTTATTTTTAAATTTTATAAATAGGTTTTAGACATGATTTATCACATTTAAGGATTTTTTAGCTTTGAATCACACCATATTATTTTAATATGTTTTTATTAACTTATTTTAATAAACATTATATGTTTTTTTAAATAAAAAAAATTATTCAAGTTATAAAACTAGTATTTATATTAATATAAACAAAGTATATGTTTATAAAAAAATTATCTTGATAAAAAAAATCAGAACAATTATAAAAACAATATCAAAAAAATTTATGTGAGCTGAATATTATCGATTTGAAAGGATGGCCTCAAAATTTTGAGAACATGGGCCTATCAAATAAACGGAAACTTACCGTAATCTGCATCAAGGATGTTTGTCCTGTTTGTTCACTCAACAGATTCTTCTTAAGGAGAATCTCTGAATTATCGACAGACCACGTTGTTCCTCTCTTGGCAATGAGGCCATATATCTGTACTGTTTTCCTACACAGGGATGTTGTTAGTTTTACTGCTAGTGCTAATGGCACAAGATGGCATTGCCCAGGAGATATGCAATGGGAGACAGATCATTCCTAGGCAACCTCACTACTTTACTTTCAGAGAAAAATATTGCCTACTGTTGCTTGTGCTTGTCGTTTGCTACTTGTTTTCTTCTTGGAAAACAGATCCAAATTCTTAGGAACCTTGCTGACCAACAGATCGGTGAAGTTCCAGCGCTGGCCGGAGCTCAAAACATGAGGTTGTTTACCAGGTGGTAGATCTTTCTGCATGCCTCCGCGCATGGAAGGATCGCAAGACAAGCAGAGATTGTAAACCACCACAGCATCTTTTCCACTTTCTTCTTCTGGTGCTTCTATTTTGATGCTGGCTACTTGTCGTCACGTACGTACGAGTTTGATTCTTTTGGGAAGCCACTCACATGGTCCTTGAGAATCACTTGCTTCTTGCTCATCGCTTCTTCACCACCATCTCTATGATCACTATCCATGCTTTTTGCTAATGTTCTTAAATTAATTTGTTGTAAAACAAAATGGTTGGAAAATGTTGCTGATGGTCTACAAGGTTGCAATATGCCCTTGTTGAAGAGTCAATTGAATGCACAATATGAAGTCCAAAGCAATAGAAAATATTCAAGACTTTTGGGACAATTTGGACGTGGTTGTATACAAAACTTTAAGAGGTTTTTTTCAAGTCCCCAGAAAAGAGACTAGTTTGAAATATTTGTAGTCACTTTTGCAGTACCTTGAATTTGGATAGATAGTTGAAGCTTGTTCTCAAACAGCCCCATTGCTTCTTGCATACTTGTTTATTATACCAAAACATGATAGAGTTGCCTAAATTTTTCCTGTTTTTCCTGTTTCCATTGACTCTATGCCATTTCAATCTCAACAGATTTGCCCTTTGAGCTGGGAGGGTAAATTTCATGCTGCTGCACTAGAATCTCTGAATCATCAATTTGGCGACATCTCTCCCTCATTGCTCTTATGTCTTTGTACACTTGAAGCATTGTTGGTCTTCGATCTGGAATGGAATCAACACAGTGGCATGCAACTTTAAGCAGCTGAAATATCTCATCATCAAATCCTTGCCCTAGCAGAGACATATCAATGGCATCATAAATCTGAGAACTAGTCAAAAGATGACTAATCCATTCATTAAGAAGACTGTTCGACGAATCAGTCATTCTGCTAGAATCCACCCGGGTAATCAGCTCAAGGAGCACAACTCCAAATCCGTACACATCTTCCTTAGCAAATGCTGTATACCAAAACTCACCATTCAAAGGGAAAGTGTTAGTTGGATTTACGATTATCGCCTCCCCAAAATTCGATAACTTTGGCTCGAAATCCTGATCAAGTAAGATGCACTTTGAGCTTATGTTAAGATGGAAAACTCGGATAGTACTACTGCAGTTCCGATGAAGCCATGCCAAGCCTCTTGCTAACCCGATTGCAACTTTAAACCTCACAGTCCATTCCATGATCTTTGCCTGGCCTTCCACTGGATGTAGCCAATCATAAAGGTTACCATTTGGCATGTATTTGTAAACCAGAAGCCAATTTTTTGATGTGATTGAAAATCCCAAAAGTTGAAGTAAGTTGACATGCCTCAATGAACCAAGTGTCTTCAATTCTAACACGAATTGCTCCTCGAGGATTCGACAGTTGTGTAATTTCTTCACTGCAAAGAGATAACCACTAGGCAACGCTGCTCTGTACAGCATCCCAATCTTCCCCTGCCCGATGACATTGTTTTCGCTGAAATTATTTGTTGCATCTTTAAGATCTGTATAGCTCATTCTTGGAACCTTCTTCTCCAACATAGAAATCTGAGGACAGAAATTCCCAATCCATTACTCACTAATTGTTGAAGAAACACAAGTATTTACCTTGAAATTGAAGCAGGTTAAAGAATTTAGGACCATCTGTAAATTAAGACTTCATGTAACTGCAGAAGAATAGTTAACTCAAAACTCATAAGAGATAATTAGAAAAGTCTAATAACAGGACAAAAAGAAAAGCAAAAAGTCCTGCAATCAATTTCAAAAGCAAACCACTCAAAGTTGACATGCACATAATCATATCGTCAGTACCTCTTTGCCTCCTCCATGTATGTTCTCAACCGATGGCGAAGCACTTAAATTATCAGCTTCTTTCCTGTTCTTCCTCAAAACCAGCATTACCATCGTTTGTATCGTAATCTTCTTATTTATTTTTTTGACATGCACCCATGGCACACCGCAGGACACAAAACCAACAATGACTGAAACAGAAAAAACCGTATAACCAGCTGCAAACCCAGTTGTGAAAGAAGAATAAAATTCGTTGCTATGCCCTTTGCAAGGATCTAAAGGCCCTCCACATAGGCCAGGGTTGTTTGCATAATTCACATTTGTGGATGAAGAAAAACCACCAATTGGGCAAAGAACACCACATGCAGAATTTGCTTTAACAAATTCTGGCACTGGACCTGACAACAGATTGTCCGCCACACTGAAGTTCCTGAGTCGATGGAGAAGGCCAATTTTTGGTGGGATTTTTCCTATTAGTTGGTTATGGTCTAGTTTTAGAACATTTAAGAAAGATAAATTGGCAATACTTGATGGGATTTCACCAGAAAAGTTGTTGAAGGATAGGTCAAGGTTAGTGATGTATGGTAGCCCTTTAGAGATGTCAGATGGAATCGGCCCCTGAAGCTCATTTCTTGAAAGGTCCAAACCAGTTAAGCTTGTGCAGTTTTCGATGCCAGGAGGGAACTGGCCCTTGAGCCCCATGTTAGAGAGTGCTAGATTTAAGACTCTGCTCTCCTCAGGCTTCCAGCAGTCGACTCCCGCAAACCTACAGATGAAACCCTCAGTCTGATTGGCGAAGTCCCATGAAGAGAAATGATTGTAAGGGTCTTCCAAGGAATCTTTAATAGATTTCAAGCAATAAACATCAGGCTCAGTTGCACTACTTACACTAGATATACAAAACAAGACAAAGATCAGCACTGAATGAGCTCTGTTCTGACTAGCGGCCATTCTTGGAGAGTCTGTAGCTAGCACTGATCTTACTCAAGGTAAAATGAAAAGGAACAGAAAAAACGAAGTAGGTTGCTTTGAAGTTTTCAAGCTACCTAGGTTGGAAATTATTAAACTTGAAAGCCGTGTCGCAGAAGAAAGGGAAAGCAACAGATAACACATTAATTTGAATTGGGATGATATATATATATATATATGACCAATAGATCACAAATTTCCAAGTAAGAAAAATATTCGAGTGAAAATACGGATTATGGATGATGCTTTTCGCAGTTAATATTGACCATCGACACAAGCTAAAGGTTAGGCAGGAGACAATTGTAGCTTAGTTTTGTGACTCTACTGGTACCCGTGGATATTTTGTTTTCTATGCAATTATTTTACTTTATTTTTTCACACGAGATAGATGGTTGATCTTGATAACCTTATTTTTTCACTTGAGACTTTTCTATGTACAAGAGATGCAACAACAATATTTTCTCAGGAAGCATGGTGATACCTGTTAGGACATTCAAGCATTTAAATATATATTAATTTATATAGTTCATAACTTGTCTACTTTATGGAGTTACTGATTTGTATTAATCAAGTTTAAAAACAATACAAATAATAAAACAAGGAGGAGGAGGAGAAAAACTTCTCTACTCAACTCAAGTCTCACCCTTAGTTCTCTCTGTGTTTCTCTCTATTTCGTATTCTATCTCAACTATTAAAGGCACCCTCTATTTATAGCTGGTGTGGGAGACAATCTTCTTTATTTGGTCAAGTATAGTGTGCACCATTTTCTTTGGTTAAGCACCTACCATTAACTCTTGCATTGCAATCACATGGTTGCTAACTACTATTTGTGTCCATACATAACAATCTCTCACTTGGACACAAATGGCGCTAGATTTATCTTTTAATCTTGAAGACCAACTGAAGTTTTACACAGCTTTAGTTTATCAAGAGTAACTCATTTGGTTAACATCTCAGCTGGATTCTTGCTTTCACAGATCTTTTCAAGTTATAATTATTCATCGTCGAGCAATTGCCGGATGAAGTGATATTTGATCTATATGTGCTTTGTTCTGGAATGAAATGCTGGATTCTTGACAAGAAAGATTACACTCTGATTGTCACTATACAAAGTACCATTTCCATTCATCTTACTCAATTCTTGCAGGAAACTCTATAGCCATACTATCTCTTTTGCAGATTCTGAAACTGCAACATATTCAGCTTTTGTCATTAAAAGAGCAACTATCTTTTGCAAGGTAGAACTCCAAGAAATAGCAGCGCCCCCTAGAGTGTATATATAACTTGTAGTACCTTTTCTGCTATCAACATCTCCGGCTAGATCAGTATCTACAAACCTTCAAGTTTCAAACCGCCAACTGTGAAAGTAAGACATGTCTCCTATAAGCCTTTTAAGTACCTCATGATCCATTTCACTGCCTCCCCATGCTGCTTTCCAGGATTGCTCATATATCGGCTTACAACTCCCACTACATAGGTAATGTCTGGTCTAGTATAAATCATAGCATACATCAAAGAGTTGATAGCTGAGGCGTATGGAATCTTATCCATGTATCCATGTTCTAACTCAGTTTTAGGTGACTGGTCTCTATTGAGCTTGAAATGATTCCCTAGAAGTGTACATACTGGCTTAGCATTATCCATACTAAACCTACTGAGAACCTTCTTGACATACTCTGTCTGTGAAAGTTTTAATATGCCTTTGTCTTTGTCTTTAATGATTCTCATATCAAGTATTTATTTAGCAGCTCCTAGATCCTTCATTTCAAACTATTTTGATAATTGTTGCTTTAGCTTGTCAATCTCTTCCATGCTGAATCCTGCAATCAACATATCATCCACATATAATAGTAGAATGATATATAAGTTGTCAAAATGTTTAACATAGCAACAATGATCAGCCTGACATTTTATGTATCCCGAACTACACATGAAGTTGTCAAACTTCTTGTACCACTGTCTTGGAGCTT
This sequence comes from Populus ilicifolia, assembly GCA_015708895.1. Lineage (NCBI taxonomy): Eukaryota > Viridiplantae > Streptophyta > Magnoliopsida > Malpighiales > Salicaceae > Populus > Populus ilicifolia. The sequence goes on along the minus strand of SRLM01000416.1, from coordinate 21,795 downwards.
GCTTCAAACCATATAGGCTCTTCTTTAGCTTGCAAACTTGACTCTCCTTTCCTAGTATTGCAAACCCCTCTAGTTGTTGCATGTAAATGTCTTCCTCCAATTCACCTTGAAGAAATGTTGTTTTTACATCTAATTGTTCAAGATATAAATTTTCTACAGCTATTATCCCTAAAATAACTTTGATTGTTGTAAGCTTCACAACTGAAGAGAATATCTCAGAATAGTCAATCCCTTTCTTTTGCTGAAATCCTTTTACAACAAGTCTTGCCTTGAACCATTTGCTTCCATCATGCTCAGTCTTTTCTCTATAAACCCACTTCTTTTGCAAAGCCTTCTTTCCTTCAAGTAGTGTGGTTAACTCCCAAGTCTTATTCTTCAACAATGACTCCATCTCGTCCTTCATGGCTAACTCCCACTTGCTCGAGTTTCCATCTTGTAAGGATTCCTCATAAGTTAATGGTTCACCACCATCTATCAACAAAATATAATTTAGTAGAAGTGTGAACCATTGTGGAGGCTTTATAGTCCTTGAAGACCTGCGAACAGCTGGTTCACTTAGCTTTGCATTGTCTTGTGTAGTAGTGGTGGGTATTGATGTGCTTGGACTTTCTTGTAAGGTCTCTTGAGAGGTAACATCGGGAAGCCCTTCTAATCGTATGAATTCAGATTTTTGTGGACTCGCATCTGAATCAGTCATCTTTGTTTTTGTACTTGATTTATCTTTGTACAAAACTTTCTCGTTGAAGATCACTTTTCTGCTTCTAATAATCTTCCTGGTCTGATCATCCCAAAACCAAAATCCAAATTTTTCATCTCCATAACCAATAAAGACACATTTCTTTGATTTGGCATCCAGCTTGTTACAAGCATCAGAATCTACATGCATATAGGAAACACACCCAAAGATCTTTAAATGAGAAAGTTGTACTTCTTTTCCTCTTCATACTTCCTCGGGCAGTCTGAACTCTAAAGGAATTGATGGTCCATGGTTGATCAAGTAAACTGCAGTATGAACTGCATCAGCCCAAAATGTTTGTGGTAACCCAGAATGCAACCCCATGCTTCTAGCTCGTTAATTGATGGTCCTGTTCATTTATTCAGCAATGCCATTCTGTTCTGGTCTGCCTGGAACTGTCTTTTCCATTCTGATACCGTTGATAGTGCAATACTCCTTGAAACCTCCATCAATGTATTCTCCTCCATTATCAGATCGTAAGCATTTCAACTTCAAACCTGATTTAGTCTTAACCATAGCCTTCCATTTCTTGAATGTTTCAAACATATCAGATTTATTTTTCAGAAAGTAGACCCATACCTTTCTGCTGAAGTTATCAATAAAAATCACATAGTACCGAAAACCTCCAAGAGATGCTACTGGAGCTGGTCCCTATAAATCTGTGTGCACCAGTTCTAGCTTTCTTGGTTTTAAGGTCTTGTCAACCTTTAAGAAACTGAGCTTTTTCTGTTTTCCAAGAATACAGCTTTCACAAATGTCTAGATCAACATTTGTTAACTCTGGCAGCTTTTCCTTTGACTGCAGTATCTTTATCCCATTTTGACTCATATGGCCGAGTCTATAGTGCCATAATTATGCTTGATTTTCTGCTTCGGTAGAGGTAATTAAATCTGTTGATCTTGTGGTCATATACAAGGTGCCGGTTTTCTTTCCACGAGCTAAAATCATTTCTCCCTTTGATACCTTTAACATTCCTCCAGAAAAAAGGATTGAATGGCCACTATCATCATGTTGTCCGACCGAGATCAACTTCTTCTTTAGTTCAGGAACATGCCTTGTATTTTGCAAGTTCCATATAGATCTATTCATTATCTTGATTTACACATATCCTATACCCATAATATCCAATGGTTGTCCATCGGCCAGATAGACTATCTCGTAATTTCCAGCAATATAGTTATGCATCATTTCATTGTGTGGATTATAGTGAAATGAAGCTCCAGAATCAAGGACCCAATCATCAATAGGACTATGTATGGCAAGAATCAAAGCATCTTGTACCTCGTCTCTAGTGGCATTTGCAGAATCAGCTTCAGGTTTTTTCAGTTTTGTGCAACTCCTCATGAAATGACCAGGTTTGTCACAATTCCAACATTCAACATGCTTTCTTAGTCCAAACTTGTTTTTACTTCTGTACCTAGATTTTGATCTACCTTTGGATAAGCCTCTGTCCTGTCTCCTTCCTCAAGTATTGATGTTGAGAGTTAAACCTAAACTTGAGCTTTCACTCGAGTCTTCCCTTCATACTTCTTCAGCTAAAATCAGGTCTCGGATGTCATCATATTTTAATTTGGATTTTCAGGCTGAGTTGTTTATGGTTGTTCTCATACCTTCCTAACTACTTGGAAGTGAAGCTAGCAAAATAAGTGCTCAGATCTCATCATCAAACTCAATCTCAACAGATGATAATTGATTTGTGATGGTGTTGAAATTATTGAGATGCTGTGTAACAGAAGTGCTTTCTGTCATCTTCAGGTTGAACAGCTTCTTCATCAAATGTACTTTGTTATTTGTTGATGGCTTCTCATACATCCCGGACAAGGCTTCCATCAATCTTACTGTGAATTTCTCTTTTGTAACATTATGAGCAACTCTTATTGACAAAGATAACCAGAAAATGCCCAAAACTTGTCTATGAAGAATTTGCCAATCTTTTTCTGACATGTTTTCTGGTTTGCTCCCCAACAGAGGAAGATGAAGTTTCTTTCCATATAGATAGTCTTCAATTTGCATTTTCCAATATCCAAAATCAGTTCCATCAAATTTTTCAATTCTCGCAATCTTTATTTCATCAGCCATTTTTAATCTTTCTCGAATTTGAATCTGTAAAATTTGACCTTACAGATGTGTCCGGAATGGCCAAAAATGCTGAAAACGACACTAAAATCACCCAAATCGGACTTCAGATGGCTCAAATTTAATCAATCAAACTTTTGGATCATTGGAAGCTGCAGATGAAGCCACGTGTCAGGAGAAATAGTCTCTGTACCACACTGAATCAAAACCCAGGATGTTGATGTGGATATGCTGATGTGTCAGACACGTGGATATGTGGGCCCCACAATTCTAACGTGGCAAAACCACGTTGATTTTTTGCTGGTGTCTTAGGATGACATGTCAGATGATGTCGCAGAGTGGCGTGGCTACTGACTGTGCAGTACTGCTAATATGTCAGGTGACGTGGCTGATGACTGTGCAGAAGTGCTAACGTGGCTGATGATATGTCGGGTCAACCCAATTCAGATTGTAAAAAACAAGCGAGGAAGACACGTGGCGCGCGTAAGGTGCGTCGGTGCGCGTTGACAATGCTGGTGGCGGTGCGTGCAGGCATACAAGACATCAGTTTTTCGCCAGGTTTTCACCAATGGATTCCTCTCATCATCCTCTTCACAATGGTATGTTCAAAAACATGTTTTGAGAACTTTGATTTTTTAGTTTGGATCAAACACCCTCTTTTTCAAGAACAAGTTCTGATACTAGTTGTTAGGACATTCAAGCATTCAAACACACATCAATTTACATGGTTCGGCAACTTGCCTACTCCACGGAGCTACTGGTTTGTATTAATCAAGATTAAAAGCAATACAAACAACAAAACAAGGAGGAGGAGAAAAACCTCTCTACTCAACTCAACTCTCACCCTTAGCTCTCTCTGTGTTTCTCTCTATTTCGTGTTTTATCTCAGCTATCAATGACACCTTCTATTTATAGTTGGTGTAGGAGACAATCTTCTTTCTTTGGTCAAGTATGGTGTACACCATTTTCTTTGGTTAGACACCTACCATTAACTCTTACATTGTAATCAGATGGTTGTCAACTACTATTGTGTCTATACAATACCATCTAACACAGAGCTCTGGTAATATTTGTATAATATATATTTAATCTGCTAATATTTGTATAATATATATTTAATCACAAATTCAATTGGTTATTCTACGCTGGATGGATTGAATCCATTGATCTTGACTTGCAACACAAGATCAGGAAGTATTATCCAAACCATTTTCACTCATCGGCGTATTTTGATCAGATTGATCTTCTGTTTGAATAACAATGTAAAATGCTGGCAACTTATTCCCGGACACAATTATATTCTATACAATATTGCTTCTTACATATTGGTTTATGAACATGATAGAAACAGGAACATATAGATCTGCTAACTTCGGCCTTGTTTTTGCTGGCAACAGATTAGTCATGAGAAGTATCTGGGCAAATTTCAGGCTGCATTTGGATCTCTGAATCATCAACCACTTCACATCTCTTGGTTATTGCATTTATGTCCTTGTACACTTGAAGCATTGTAGGCCTTCGATCTGGAATGCAATCAAGACAGTTACATGCAACTTTAAGCAGCTGAAAGATCTCATCATCAAAACCTTGCCCAATCAGAAACCTATCCATGGCATCATAAAAATAAGAATTGCTCAAGAGATGACCAATCCATTCATTAAGAATATTGTTTGAGGAAAAATTCATTCTGCTACAATCCATCCCAGTAATCAGCTCAAGCAGTACAACTCCAAATCCGTGCACATCTTCCTTAACAAGCGCCATCTCACAAAACTCATCATGCACTCCTGGACTGTTACTCATACTCGTGATCAGCTTCGCCTTTCCGAAATTTGATAACTTAGGTTCGAAATTCTTATCAAGCAAAATACACTTTGAGCTTATGTTGAGATGCACCACTTGACCTCTGCGGCCATGGTGAAGCCTTGCCAGGCCTCTTGCTACCCCAACCGCAATTTTCAACCTCAAAGGCCATTGCAGAGTCTTCCTCCGGTGTTTCACTGAATGTATCCAATCAAAAAGGTTTCCATTAGATACATACTTGTACACCAGAAGCCTGGTATTTGATTCTACGCAGAATCCAAGCAGGGGCAGTAAGTTCTTATGCTTTAATGTACCCAATGTTTTCAATTCAGAAACTATCTGTTCCTCAAACTGTTGAGAGTCAACTATCCTCTTCACTGCAAGGAACCTACCATCAGGAAGGGTAGCCATATACATGGTTCCCATTCGTCCCAATCCAATTTTGTTGGCTTGGCTAAAATTTGCTGTTGCCTTGCTGATGACTGCGAAACTCAATCTCTTAACAATATTCCCCAACATACAAAGCTGTGGAAGATGAAGAAATGAAACAAGATTATATATATATATATATATATATATAAACCCTTAACGGCTGCGCCATATGAAAAGGCATTCTAAGTTCGGGAAAGACCAAGTAATTGATGCAATATTAAAAAGGAACAGATTCTTCAAATGAGGAAGCAACTCTTTCGTTGCTTCCCGCAGGAGATCCAGAGTGGGATCACTGCCAGTTGCTTTATTTACTGCATTCTTGTAATAAACCTCTAATGCTGTCGAGATCTAGCTAGTGTAGCTCTACTATGAGTTCTATTAGCATGCTGACTTCTTATTTAGTGCAGTCATTTTCATTATTCATTCAGCTAGATCAACGTTGCTGGTGAATTATCAAGGCAAGGAGTTGAACATCTCATAGCTTGGTTTTAATTTGAGGTTTAGGTACTACTTTAAGGACATGAACTCGAGGTCTCTCCTTTTCTGCTTGTTTCTGTAATGAATTAATTTTTTGGCTTGTGGTCTATTTAATTCAGTTTGCAATGATCCATCGTGTTCATGTTCATGGCAACTGAAGAATATGGTTATATCCTTAATAAAAGCAACTCTATCGTCTTCTTCATCAAAAAGATTTAAAAAAAAAATGATGGAGTGAGAAAGTCTTATGGGGATACCTGCTCGTTGGCTTCTTTTATCCTCTTCTCTCGCCTTTCCATCAAAGAAGTCATCATTGGTGTCTTCATCATCATCTTGTTCCTCTTCCTCTTCTTAAGACGAGCCCAAGGCACACAACAGGACATGAAAATAGCTAAAATGGAAACTGAAGAAAATGCATAACCTGTTGCAAACCCACTTTTGAAAGAAGAATCCAACTTTTTCCTGTGTTCATCTTCACTCCCGTAGTTGTTCTCTTGTAAAGAACTGTATCCATTGCCGGAAACAGTAAGGATATGAATCAAAAGAAGAGCAAGTTTTGCATCTAGAGCCATTTGTGGATGGCGAAACAGCAGCAAATAGCAAGAGATCGTTCGGAGTTACATTTGACTATTAACTACGTACCGCGTCCGAAGTTCCAAAGTCTTCGTCGTCTAATTTTATTACAGGGTGTTTGGTAGTTGGAATAAAGGACTCAAAGCCGCGTCAGATGTAATAGGGTGTTTGGTAGTTGTTTGTAGTTGTGGTTTCAATTATTTTTTTTAAATATATATATATATATTAGAATAATTTTTTTAATTTTTAAAAATTATTTTTTAATATTATTTTATAAAAAAATTAAAATATAAAAAATAATTTCCAAAAAGAGCATTTATTCTTGAGCTATTTCTTTTGCATTGAAATGTAATTTCCATGAAAGTGTGGGGGAAAACAAACTAGTCAAGAAATGTAAAAGTATATTTAGAAGTATAGTTGCTATTGTTTTTCAAAGTGTTTTTTACTCAAAAAAGTATATTAATAATTTTTTTTATTTTTTAAAAATTATTTTTAATATCAGCAAATCAAAATAATTTGAATACATCAAAAACATATTAATTCAAAAAAAAAATCAATTCTTTTTAAAAATGCTCTTAAAACATAGTGTCAAACTCTAAGTCCTCATTTTCAACTTCTTTTAATTTCCCCTTCCTTTTTCCAAAAAAAAAAATAAAAGTATTTGCACGTCAGTCAACTTAAATATTAGCTGAGATTAAATCTTTTGTTTTTGTATTTGAAACTATATTTGATTTAAAGAATCAATTCAATATATTTTTAGTATTTTTTTTAATGTGTTAATTTTAAAAAAATAAAAGGGACTTATTTTAATATAATTTCAAACTAAAAATACTTTTTAAAAAAAACTTTATAACTTTACACCACAATATTAAACACATACTTATTATACACACTGCTCTTCAATTATGAGATTTTTACATTGAAACCTCATTATTTTGTTTTGTAATTAATTTCAATTGTTGGGACTTCGGAAGTTTTGACTGCCATTAATTCTTATAGTACATTAATCGCTTTCGTTTTAAGGAACATAGCTTGTTAAAACGGGGGCTGTGAAGACTTAGCTTCCAGTACCCAAGTGAATAAAAAATAAGCTCCAGGAGTATATTGATGAAGTATGGAAACCTGATTCCAAATTTGGGGCTCTGAAACCAAAACCCACAGCTTAAAAACATGTTTTTGGTGGTGTCCATGGATGTGGAGCGTAGAGGTCGAAGGTGGCAGAAACTCATTTTAGTCCCTGTAGTTATAGAAACATCTAATTTGTTCCCTGTATTTAATTCAAGATTTATCTTGAAGTGATTGGCGTGGACTCCATATTGCAATGGAAATAACGAAGCCACAAAGAAAAGATGCATTGACTCGATAGTCTACTTCTTCAACTCAAGAGGCCAAGTCTTCCCGCATCGAATTCCAAGCCCAGGGGACACGTAACTAAAGAGAGAATGGAATATGGCCCTATAGTGTAGACTTATTTTTCTTCTTTTCCTTTTCTTTTTGTTTCTTTTTTTATTTTTTCAATAGAAGGATTTGCACGTCAGTCAGCTTAAATGTTAATTGAGATTAAATCTTTAATCCGACTAATTTTAATAATTCTTTTTTATTGTGATTTCAAAGTTTTAAACTAAAAGGAGAGAAAAACAAAGAAGGAGAACTTCATCAGCTTTGATATCAACTCCTTTTAATGATTGCTTCCATATAATTTAAAGTAAAAACCCTCACATCTATGTTCTGAAGATTTGTTTTTATTTAATTTGACGATGATAATTAAAATGACTATTAATTAATAAGATTTAAATTTAGGAAAAACATGTTAGGGTGAGAAAACCTCGTTCGTGATAAATTATTGCACTAAAATGATTTTCCACTCAATATTTTATTTATTTATTTATTTATTGACGACATGCTTAGCAAACATTAAACGGGAGTTTTGAGTATTAATTTTAGCTGAATATCCCATGAACAAAGATGCTCTTGAGATAGAAAATCGTGTGCAAAGTCATTAAATGTAATTCCTTATCACTTATTTAGGTTTTAGGGAAAACATGTCAGGGTGAGCAAACCTCGTTCATGATAAATTATTCCACTAAAATGATTTTTTTTAGATTCTATATTTAATTTTCATTTACAAATTGGTCTTTATTTGATTCTCTTTTGTTGTTGTTTCTCATGAAATCTATATTTTATTACTTATAATAAAAAAAAAGGTTCTAAATATGAAATAGTTCATTTTATTAACAAAACACTTATTTAGCCACACCCAAAAAAAAACATTATGTGAGCTGAATATTATCGATTTGAAAGGAGGGCCTCAAAATTTTAAGAACATGGGCCTATCAAATAAATCGAGACTTACAGCTAATCAAGATGGGCCTGTCATATTGAATGGTGGTAGGAGTCCTGTACCCCTTCGTGTTATGATCAGAATTTGAGATTCTTTATACTGCAATCTGCATCATCAAATCAAAGATGTTTATGTTAGGTTTGTTGCCATTTCATGTAAGGCACCAACCATTGACCATTGACTATTGCACCAACCATGTGCATTGTCAAAGGTTGGCAGCCACCATTGTTGAAGAAAAGCTGGAGTTGGCAGCCATCTTTGTTGAAGAAAAGCCTTCATGAATGCTTATAAATAGAGGCATATATTAGATAGCAAAGTATGAGAAGAGAGTAGAGAAGAAGAGAGAGTTGCAATGGTTGCTACCAACTTAGGAGCCCATAATTAGACTGTCGCATGACGACGAGCGGAGACACCTTATGAGAAGGTGTGAGGGCTATGGAAGGAGCCCAGTTTAGAACGCCCCAGAGCATGACGACGAACGGAGACACCTCAGGAGTAAGGTGTGGAGGCTATTACATGAGCTCATGATTAGACTGCCATATGACGACGAGCGAAGACACCTCAGGAGAAGGTGTGAGGGCTGTGGAAGGAGCCCAGTTCAGAACACCCCAGAGCCAATGTGATGGCTAGGTATGAGTGGACAGATGGATAGCCAATGAAATGGCTATGATGAGTATGGAGACAAATGCAAGATTGACTTTCATGGATATTGCCCTCATGCTAAAGATCAATGAGCTAGAAGACATTTGCTTATAAATAGAGATATATATTAGAAAGCAAAGTATGAGAAGAGAATTGTGAAAATGAGAAAAGAGTAGAGAGGAAAAGAGAGCTGCAATGGCAGCAAGGCTACTGCCATTGCAGCAGCTGCAAGGGCAGCAAAGAGAGGGCTGGGAGTAGAGTATAATGTAGTTATCATTCTCCTCCATGTATTTGTTTTGTATTCTTTCTCTATCTCTAAATATATTTACTTCTCCCATGAATGTAGGCGGATTTGCCGAACCACATTAAATATTGTGTCAGTGTGCTTGATCTTTTATGAGCAAATATCAGTATATCACCGAGCGGATTCCCCAACAGTTTATCCTGTCTGTTCACGCAACATATTCTTCTTAAGGAGAATCTCTGAATTATCAACAGACCACATTTTTCCTCTCTTAGCACTGAGGCCATATATTTGTACTGTTTTCCTATATACACAGGGATATTGTTGGTTTTACAGCTAGTGCTAATGGCACAAGATGGCATTGCCCAGAAGACACATGCAATGGAAGACGGATCGTTCCTGGGCAACCTTCACTACTTTACTTGAAAAGAAAATATTGGTTAGTGTTGCTTGTGCTTGTACTTGTCGTCACGTACGTACGGGTTTGATTCTTTTGGAAAGCCAACTCACATAGTCCTTGAGAACCACTTGCTTCTTGCTCATCACTACCTCGCCACCAACTCTATGATCACTTGCCATGCTTTTCCTTTATATTTAATAGTAGATATCTAATGTTTATTTTATTAATTGTATCTCTGGATAAAAACAACTTGCTAACCCTCCTATCAATTTGATATAACAAGTTAAGATGAAGAGCATTTACCTCTTATAAGTGTTCTAATTTTAATTTTCTCATCAAATCTCAACAGCATAATTGATAGATAGATGCTTATACTAAACAAATTTAGTTGGAAGATCAGTTGTGAGCTCTTCGTATCATCTTGTCCTTCATTCTCATTTCATTATTAACATACACGTTGATAGATAGATGTATATGACATAGAGTAGATCATTGGTTTACACTAAGTTGTAGAAATGTTTAGGAATTGATAATATAATTTCAGTAAGAATAAATAAATTGTGTAAAAATTAATTTGATGTAACTCATTTTTTTCCTGGTTCAAAAACATTCCTAGTTACCGCTAAAAATATAATTTCATTTCAGTTAAATATTTAAAATAAAATATTTTAAAAATAATTGAAAAGATACCATATTTTATTGATTCGAGTCAATTATTTTTAACCCAACACTAATTTACATACCAAATGCACTAATTTACATACCAAATAATGAGGTCATGATAGTTCCAAAGAAAACAAATGAATTTTTTTTATAAAACTCAAATCAAAGTGTGTGTGTGTTGTGTTTATTTTTATTTATTTTGTGTTAAATGAATGATTTCAAAAAAAAGATAAAATTTTTAATTAACAAAATATTCTAATTGCAAGGGGCTAACAATCCTAAAAAATAATTTGAGCATTTATTTTAAAAATTCTAAAATATTTTTGCATTGATTTTATAAAAACTTTTGTAAAATTTTAAATATGGTGTCTTTTCAATAAAATTTGAGCATAATTTTAAATAATTATGGCCTACATTTCAAAAATATTGAAATAATTTTTTTTTTAATATATAGGATTTTGAACTTATATATGATATATATTCATGATGTTAAAAAATAAACTATTTATTTTTATATTGATATGATTATATTTTTAACTTGATAAAATAAGAATCTTCTTATAGATAATAATTTTTCTTCAATATTAAATAGATTAACGGTTATAAAATATTTTTTTAATTTATATCAAATAAATAAATAATACAATATATATTAAGAAAAGCACATCAGGATTACTAATCTTTTACACAATTACTTCATTTTTTCAAACTCTAAGACAAAGGCCAGTTATGATTTCTAATTATCAAATGTAGCAATTTTATTTTTTTTGTTACTGATAAGAAATTATTCTTTTCTCTTACACCATTCACAATTATTCCGATCTGGGAGAATGATCATGCCCCACACATGCAACTATATGCATTCAATACATATGTGTTTGTGGCTGCAGGCTTACTGCATTTTAAAAATATATTTTGTTGAATAATAAGGTCATGACACATGACAAACATGTGGCTGCTTCGCAGCTCATACCAATACATGACATGTCTCTTTTCATTAGTTTCCAGATAGACTAACAGGATTTGATTAGAGTTGCTATTATCAATGGAGACTGATGGTGGTGCTGGAAATGTTGTGAGAAACGAGAAGTTGATGCTCAAAGACTGCATCAAAGGTTTCCCAAAAGAATCAGACCTTCATCTAACAGCTGAAAGTATAGAATTGAAAGTACCACAAGGTTCAAATGCAGTTCTTGTGAAGGTTCTTTACCTCTCCATTGATCCTTACCAGTATATTCGATCCACGAAGATCGAAAAACCTGGCTACTTCTCTTCCTATTCCCCTGGTTCTGTAAGTCTTAGATCTTCCTTTCTTCTCTTCCTTTCATATACAGACGGCCAGACTCAAATTTCCAGGATTGTAGTCACAGACAGCCTTTTCTGCTGAGAAATTTTGTTTGCAGGTGATAGCCAGTTAAGGAGTGGGTAGAGTTGTTGAATCTGGACACTCTGATTTCCAAAAGGGTGATCTTGTTTGGGGAACAACTGGCTGGGAGGAGTACAGTCTGATTACAGAACCTGAAACTCTCTTTAAAATCCAACGCTCAGATGTACCCTTATCTTACTATTTGGGAGTTCTTGGTAAGTTTTCAAGAATTTGATCGACAAACTTGTGCGAGATTTTGGAGTACTAAAGGTGTTTTTGTGTCTTCTCCATAGGTATGCCAGGTTTGACAGTTTATGTTGGTTTTTACGAGTTCTGTGCTCCTAAGAAAGGAGAGACTGTTTTCATTTCTTCAGCATTTGGTGCAGTAGGTCAGCATGTCGGGCAGCTAGCAAAATTGATGGGCTGCTATGTGGTTGGTAGTGCAGGAAGTCCAGAAAAGGTATTTCATTTTTCTATACAATTACATGCTCAGTCCTGATTCATACATTTACAGAGTTAAACACGCATGACATTACCTTCGGGTCTGCTGGCATGAACTTTCCATGGATTTTTTATAGTGATTTCCAACTTCTCATATCCTATCAAAAGCACATCCATTTGGAGCATTACATCAGCTTTTCTTTAACCTGATCTTATTATTTGTTGTCATGACTAGTTTTCTTTCTGTTTTGCATTCAAGATGACCCAGTTTCAACAATTTGCTATTTCTTGTTTCTAATTTCTTACAAGGTTGATTTGCTGAAGAACAAGCTGGGATTTGATGATGCATTCAATTATAAAGAAGAGAAAAACTTGGATGAGACGTTGAAAAGGTCAGGTTTTGCCTTTATCTGTGCTTGATATATATGATTGTGCATGCTTCTTGGCAAATTGCAGTAGGTCATCCTTCTTATTCCTACAGAGATAGCTTTCAGAAAAACAGGTATTTCACACATCAAAGCTACAAGACTATAGCTTTCAGCACTTCAAATCCACTGGGCCGTCAAATATATCCTTGATATGCAGAATCAATTAAAAACCTGCCTGCCCTACTCCAACAACCCATTCACCATGTTATCAACCCTCTGTGCATGCAATCTGTCCTGCTGAAGAAATTTGTGGGGTTGGGCTACCAAAATTGTCAACTAGCATAAAAGAAAAGAAATGCCAAGCTGTATGATTATCGCAGCAGTTATGAAGTGACCAGTGTGAGCTTCAAAAAACTCAATCCGCAAGTTCTTCCTGTTGTTTTCGCATCGATTCATTGCAGGCACTTTCCTGGAGGCATTGACATTTGCTTTGACAATGTTGGGGGCAAAATGCTTGATGCCGTGCTACTCAACATGAAACTTAATGGCCGCATTGCTCACTGTGGAATGATTTCACAATACACACTGGATGAGCCTGAAGGCATAAAAAGAACATGATGAACATCATTTATAAGCGGCTTCGCTTGGAAGGATTTGTTGTCACTGATCACTGTCACCTCTTTCCCAAGTTCCTAGACTTCATGTTGCCTTGCGTTAGAGAAGGGAAGATTGTGTATGTGGAAGACATATCTGAAGCTCTTGAGAGCTGTCCAGCTGCTCTTGTAGGGCTTTTTAACAGCAGCAATCTTGGAAAGAAAGTTGTTGTAGTTGCTGCAGAATAACAAGCCAACCAAATTGTAGCGTTCTCATGGGCCATTGAGAATCGTATGTATCCTCTTCTTTCATGTGGTTACAAGTCAAATATAATCAATAACGTGGTTGGATTTTTTTATATGTAAATGCTAAACTTGTATTTCGAAAATTACTACATGCAAATTATTTAATACTTAGGAGTGTTTTTCTTAAAAAAAATAAAATCCATGGGATGCAAACCATGGTTATTTAGGCACAACTGGGCTTGACGGGTTGACCTATAAACCATAGTGTGCAGTGGACTTGCTCTCATGGTCTACTGTCACTCTCATTACTTGTGTACTAGGCTACTGCCCGCTACGCAGCAAGGTTGTAATATATTATGTGTTCAGTTTGGTTGTACGCATTTTGCTATATGAGCTTCAAAAACAAAAACAGATTTTAGCAAGCAATACTTAAGAAGATAGAGGTAAGTTCAGCAAAATAAGAAATTTAGCTTATAAGTTCATGATCACAGAAGTGGGATAAAAACCAAGAAGAGTAAAGTAGATCAATTGGCAATATGAACAAAATTAACAGCAGAAAGCCAAGACAACAATATAGTAACCCAACGATATAAGGAGCTTAACAAAGGGTTGCCTAAGCCTGAAACTAAACACTGAGCCAAAAAGAGAAATAAGGAAGGTTATTTGCTTGCTGTGGAAGTCATAATAATATGCTTGCCAAGGAAACAAACACAGATCAAAATCGACTTCCGATCAGTGCTCAGGTGCATGGTTATTAGCTCAAAACCTCTCCCAAAAAAAAAAAAAAGAAAGGACACAACAAACATCATATCAACTCACTCGAGCGGCTAAATCCAGCGTTTTGCATAAATTTATTAGCTCTTGAGAACAGGATCACTAGTGGAGGCGCAGGAGGGGATGAAGAATATTTCCATGAACATGGGAGGCACTTGTCGGGCTAGGTATGGAAAGTTGGCTGGAGGAGATACCATTTTCATTTTCATGAAAGATAACATGGCGTGATTGGTATAGGCGATTTGCTAGGGGATCAAGATAGCTGTATGCATTTTGTGTTAAGGAATAGCTTACGAAAATACAAGGAATGGATTTTGGTTGTAACTTGTTTGTGTCGGATAAGAGAAAAACAAAGACAACCAAATTTTTTTAGCTTTTTATAATTTGGAGATTGTGTAAATAAAATTTTAAACGGTGATTTATGTTGGAGGAGAGGTATGGGCTGACGATTAATAAGGTATGCAACGGTGGAAAAAGTATAGGACCAATATTGTAGTGGAAGGGACGCATAATGTAGTAACGTGAAATCGGTTTCAACTAAGTGATGATGACATCGCTCAGAAATACTATCTTGTTGTGGTGCATGAAGAGCTGTAATGTAATGACTGATTCCATTTGTTGTAAAATAGTGTTTTAAGGTAATAAATTCACCACCATCATTAAAGTAGACAAATTTAATTTTTAATTGAAACCAGTTTTCAACAAGATTTTTGAACTAGAAAAATATGGTACTAACACTTGATTTTGTTTTCAAATGATAAAATCAAATATATTTTGTGAAATGATTAACAAAAATTAGATAGTAACAATCCCCGCTGATGCTAATTGTACTTGAGAGACCCCACACATCAGTATAAAGAAGTCAAGAAGAGCACGACTTAGGAGACTATTTTGATGAAATGGTTGGCGATGAGCTTTATTAATAGAACATGATGAACAAAGAGAAATATTTTTTTTGTTGATTGTTGAAAAGGAAAAGGAGTTGATAAGGTGAGTAACCAATTTAGAAGATGGATGTCGAAAACGTTTGCTTCCTTGAAATTTGCAATTTAAGCATAATCGACTAGGGAAATCATATATAATATATTTGAAAACAAGAAAGCCCTTTTTATTTTTAGAGTAAAAAATAGAAAAAATAATATTTATAATGTTATTTAGAGTACAAACTACAATAAATTTACATACACAGTAACCATACAGTATCTTTACAACGTGTTTTAAAGAATAGAACAATACTAGTTACGTGTCCTGCGCGATGCCGTGGGTTAATTTTTTTATATAATAAAAAAAATCAACAGGAAAAAAACTAATGAAGAAAAAAAATCTAAATTAATTGGGTTACCCTGTTAAACCTGAGATCTATGTCATAAAAGTCTGATAACTAAATAGAAAAAAAAATTTAACATCAACAAACAAAATAATTAAAATAATACAAAAAAACGCATTAGTCTTTTTACTATGGATTGCACTGTGCAGTCCAAAGTGAAAGGTATAAAAAGAAAAAAAATAAAGGTATCAATCTTTTTACTGTAAACTACATATAATATTAAAAACATGAAATTGAAAGAACAAAAATAATGAGAAAAAAGAAAAATAATCTGACTCAACTAGGTTAACCCATCAAATCAGGTTAACATGTTAAAATTGAGATTTGTGCCAAAAAATGTGATAGCTAAATAAAAAAAACTTTAAATAAAAAAGAAAAAAAATGAAAAACAAAAAAGAAGATAGCTTAGCGTTTCATTATGAAATGCACTATGCAATAAATAGTAAAACACTTAGCAGTTTTAGTATATGATATAATTATAATAATAATAATAATAATATAAGTAAACAAAGATTAATTAAAATGGACNATATAATATAATATAATAATAAATAAAAAAATTTGACATTAATAAACTAAATTAAAAAAAATATTTTGTTAAAAGAAAGAGAGAGAGAGAGAGAGAAGCAAAAATAATAATCCCAAAAGGCATAAAAAAATTGCTAAAAAAATAAGACAACTTAAAAACAAAAACTAAAGTATCAGTGTTTTACTGTGGACTGCACTATGTTGTCCACTTATATTATCATTATAAAAAATCTGAATCAACTGGATTAACCCGTCAAACCTGAGATCTATATCATAAAACTTTGATAATTAAACAACAGAAATATTAATATTACGAAGCTAACTTAAAAAATAATTAAAACAGACAAAAAACAAAACTAAAGGCATCAGCTTTTCACTGCACTGTGCAGTCCATAGCAAAATACTTAAAAAGAAAAAGGAAAAAAAAACACAAAGGCATATGTCATGGGTTAATTTTTTTTCCTTGCATAAAAAACATAAAAAAAAATATTAAGATCTAAAAGTGTTAGATCTTTCAGCAAATATATACCCAATAGCCTTTGGTTTTGCTGCAATGCTTGACCCAAGAATAATATTTATAATATCAATAATATTATTAAACTTCCATAACTTAAATTTAAGTGAATCTGGTTACAACACTAGACTCAAAAGCCTTACATGTGGGTCTGGCTATAAGGTCGTATTATAAATGTGTGATAATTAAATAGATTAATTAGAAAAAAAAACTAATAGGAAGAAAAAAATTAAAATTAACTGGGTTAACCTTTCAAATTGGGTTAACTCGTCAAATCTACGATTCGTGTCATAAAAGTTTGATAACTAAATAGAAAGAAATTTAACATTAAAAAACTAAACTAAACAAAAAAAAATAATTAAAAAGAGAAAAAAGCAAAAACAAAATATTCTAGGTTAACTCATCAAACCAATTTAACCTGTCAAACTCGAGATCCATGTCATGAAAGTCTGATAACTAATTAAAACAATTTAATATTAACAAACTAAATTAAACAAAAAGAATTTATTGAAAGAAAAAAACACACAAAAAAATAAAAAAGGAGCCATGAAAGCATAAAAAAAAGGAAAAAGAATGAAAAAAATAAAAACAAAAAAAGTAGTATATAACATAATAATAATAATAATAATAATAATAATAATAATAATATATAAGTGGTGTGGGGAAAGCTACATTACTTTCCTCATGCCTTTTAGTACATTGTTAATAGGTTTTACTTTTAAAAAAAAAAAAACAACACCTTGAAAGAAATAGGGAAGACTCATCTCGTGGGTTAATTATCTTTTATATTTAAAAAAAAATAAGATTTAAAAATGTTAAGTCTTTTTACAAAGTTATACATAAGAGTCTTGGATTTGGTTGTGACGCCTAACCAAAAGGTAATATTTATAATATTAATAATAACATTAAACTTGCATGACTCAAATTTAAGTGAGTTTGGTTGTAATACCAGACCCAATAGCATTGGACGTGGGTTTGGCTGCAAGGTCGTATCATAAAAGTATGATAATTAAATAGATTAATTAAAAAGAAAAAAATAAAGAAAAAAACCAACATAAAGAAATAAAACTAATGAAGAAAAAGAAAAAAAATATGAATTAACTGGGTTAACCCTTCAAAACAGATTAATTCGTCCAACCTTAGATTTGCATCGTAAAAGTTTGATAAAAAAATAGGAAAAACAATTAATCGGTTAACCCAAAATTAACCAGGTGAATCCATCAAACCTGAAATCTATGTCATCAAAGTTTGATAATTAAATAAAAAATTAATATTAACAATTTAAATTAAACAAAAAAATAATGAAAAAGAAAAAAAAATCAAAAGTCATCACCCTTTTCACTGTCGATTGTATTGTGCAGTCAATAATCAAAGGCATAAAAACAACAACAAACAAAAAACTAAAAGCATCAGCCAAGAGATATATAGAAAAAAAATTATATTAATAAATTAATTTAATTAAAAAACCCCTAAGAAGTAAAAAAAACTAAATAAAAAGAAATTTAACATTAACAAACTAAACCAAATAAAAAAAATATAAAGAAAAAAAGAAAAAACATTTCAGGTTAAATCGTCAAAACAGGTTAACCCGTTAAACCCGAGATCCGTGTCATGATGTCTGGTAACTAAACAAAAAAAAATTGAAAGTTAACAAATTGAACTAAACAAAAAAAATTTAATAAAAACAAAAAAAAAATCTGGGTTAACTCGTCAAACCATGTTAGCCTATTAAACTCAAGATCTATATCATGAAAGTCTGATAACTAAATAAAAAAATTAACATTAACAAACTAAGTTAAAAAAATATAAAAAAAAATTAACGGGTCAACCTAAAATTTCTTGGGTTCACTCATGAAATCAGGTGAACCCGTGAAACTCGGGATATATATCAACTAAATAGAAAAAAAAATTAATATTAACAAACTAAACAATATAAAAAATTAATTAAAAAAATTGGGTTAACTTATCATATCAGGTTAACCCGTTAAACATAGAAAATATGTTATAAAAATCTGACAACTAAATAAAAGAAATTTAAAATTAATAAATTAAATTAAATAAAAACATTTTGTTGAAAAAAAAAGGGAAATAAGCAAAAAATAACTTCTAAAAAGCATTAAAAATTGCTAAAAAATCTTAAAAAATTAAAAAAGCCGTATGTTAAGGAATCAATGTTTTGCCATGAAATACATTGTGCTGTTCACGATGGAACACTGATTCCTTTTAATATATTCCTTTTATTATATTGTTAATTTAAAAACAATTGAAAGGCCTTTTCTTCAAGAAACGACAAGTTTGGAAATAAATAAAGATTAGACAGTCTCCGTCTTCAAGTCAAAAAGCAAGTCTCCTGTAACCCTAGTTCATGGATGCTTCCATATGATTTAACGTCAAAAATTCGTCCCTATCTGTTGTGATATTTTAGTGATTAAATATTATTGCTAACATGCTATTGTAATTATTCTTAAACATAATATTTTGAACTTCTGCTTGTAATCGTTAATCAACCACCGTAAAATTTCTGGAGATTTATTCTCAAAAGCTATCATATTGTGTACACCATTGGTTCATTACACCAAAGCATGATAGAAACTAGAAAATGCAGACTTGCTTTTTGTTTGTCCTGTTGTTTTCATTGGAATTCTGCCATTTCAATCTCTGATCGGGCAAATTTCAGGTTGCATTAGCATCGATGAATCATCTACTAGGTCACATCTCTCCCTTATTGCTTTTATGTCTTCGTACACTTGAACCATCATCGGTCTTCGATCTGGAATGGGATCAACACAGGAACATGCAACTTTAAGCAGCTGAATGATCTCAGCGTCAAATCCGTGCCCGATCAGAGACTTGTCTATCGCGCCATGAAAATCCGAACTGCTCGAAAGATGACCAATCCATTCATTGAGAACATTGTTTGAGGAAGCAGTCACGTTGCTAGGATCCACCCCAGTAATCATCTCAAGAAGCACAACTCCAAATCCATGCACATCTTCCTTCAGAAATGCCATCTCCCAAAACTCACTATTTACGGAGGAAGCGCAGGTCGAACTCACGAGCATTGCCTCTCCAAAATTTGATAACTTGGGCTGGAAGTTCTGATCAAGTAATATGCATTTTGAGCTAATGTCAAGATGGATTATTTTGACGGTATGGCAGTTCTGATGAAGCCATGTCAAGCCTCTTGCTAATCCGATGGCGACTTTAACCCTCACACCCCATTCCATAGCTTTTTCCTGACCTTCTTCCATGGGATGTAGCCAATCATAAAGGTTACCATTTGGCATATAACTGTAAACCAGAAACCTTTGGTTTGACTCAACGCAAAACCCCAACAGTGGAAGTACGTTGATATGTCTCAACGAACCAAGTATCTTCAACTCGGATATAAATTGCTCTTCAAGGAACTGAGAGTCATGCAACTTCTTCACTGCGAGGACATAACCATTAGGCAATGATGCCTTGTACAGCATCCCCATCTTTCCCTGTCCGATGACATTGTTCTCACTGAAATGATCGGTGGCATCATTAAGATCTGCGTAGCTCATTCTTGTAACCCTCTTCTCCAACATGGAAATCTGTGGACAGAAATCTCAATATATTAGTACTGAAGAACATACATACACATCGCAATTAAACCAGCTTCAAGAATTCAGGGTCTTGTGTAGATAAGCATCCTGTAATTGGAAGTAAAAACTGAATTGCTCTTGCTCAAGAATTGAATATGGAATTAAAAAATAAGAACTAACAAAACTAAAACGAAAAAGATATCAATCTTAAAGAGCAGTACCTCTTTATTTCCTTCCTCGAAGAGACCCACTGTTGAGGAGCTGCCTGCTTGATCATCATCTGTTATCTTATGCTTCCTCTTCACCATCAACATCATCATTTCTGATATTGTGATTTTTTTTTTCCTCTCCACAATATACACCCATGGTACACAGCAGGATGTAAAAAAAATTGCAACTGAAGTTGAAAAAACTATATAACCAATCACAAAACCACTTTTGAATGAGTAATCAAACTTCATTTGATGACTTGAGCAACTTTTCAAAGGCTTCCCACAGAGTCCTTTGTTATTCGCAAAGCTGTCTTCTGGAATATTATGTATAAAATTTGGCACTGGCCCTGATAATCGATTGTTCGCGACACTAAAGACCTTGATCCGATCAAGCTGGACAATTTGTGGTGGGATATTTCCTGTTAGCTTGTTGTTGTCGAGTTTTAGAGCATTTAGATAATCGCAATCGCCAATGCTTGATGGGATTTCTCCAGAGAAGCTGTTGGAGGATAGATCAAGACTTGTGACATGCTGCAGCCTCTTACAGATGTCAGATGGAATGGGTCCCTGGAGCTTATTAAGTGAAAGGTCCAAGCCTGTTAAGCTCGTACAGTTCTCCAATCCAAGAGGGAACTGGCCCTCGAGCCCCAGGTCAGAGAGTCTGATGTTTAAGACTCTGTTCTCATCAGGATGCCAGCAGTCGACTCCCAGAAATCTACAGATGAAACCTTCTGTATCGTTGTTGAAATTCCATGTGGTGTTTAAGTAATTATAAGGGTCTATCATAGAATCCCTAATAGATTTCAAGCAATAAACATCAGTGTCAGTAGCACTAGTTACGGTGAAAGTAGCTAACAAGGAGAACATAAAAGAGTAGATAAAAAATAAATTAGCCATTTGGATTTGAGAGTTCATCAGAGTAGACTACAATGGAATGGTTGGAATGACCAAAAATGAGAAATAAGAATCATAAGTACCTACTTAAAAGGAAAATTGAATTGAAATCTCTTTTTGTTTCTGAAATCTCCGAAGAGAGCGTTTATTCTTGAGCTACTTCTTCTGCATTGAAATGTAATTTCCACGAAAGCGTGGGGAAAACAAACCAGTCAAGAAGCTTAAGTCCTCATTTTCAACTTCTTTTAATTTCCCCTTCCTTTTTCAAAAAAAAAAAAAAAAGTATTTGCACGTCAGTCAACTTAAATATTAGCTGAGATTAAATCTTTTGCTTTTGTATTTGAAACTATATTTGACTTAAAGAATCAATTCAATATATTTTTAGTATTTTTTTAATGTGTTAATTTTAAGAAAATAAAAGGGACTTATTTTAATATAATTTCAAACTAAAAAATACTTTTTAAAAAAAACTTTATAACTTTACACCACAATATTAAACACATACTTATTATACACACTGCTCTTCAATTATAAGATTTTTACATTGAAACCTCATTATTTTGTTTTGTAATTAAT
>SRLM01000415.1:0-61886 GCA_015708895.1 Populus ilicifolia | reverse complement strand
TACTTCGACACTCCTACACTTGGGAGAAGACATCAATCTCTTTGTCGTGTCAGCAAGTAGTTCCAGAAGCCAAATCATGGATCAGGTTAAATCAATCACTACTCTTCGTAGTGGTAAGGTTATTGAAAAACCCTCACTCGAACCTTATGAGAAAGATGATGAGTCAATCTCTAAGGGTAAGGAAGGGGTTGAATATAAAAATTGCAAAAAAAAGACTGATTCTCCGCTAACACTTCCATTTCCTCAAGCCATGACCAAACAAAGGAAAGTCAATCACAACTCTGAAATTTTTGAAACTTTTAAATAGGTAAGAATCAATATACCTTTGCTAGATGCTATTAAACAAATTCCTTCCTATGCTAAATTTTTGAAAGTTCTATGCACTGTCAAAAGGAAATTGAATGTGAAAAAGAAAGCCTTTCTAGCCGAACAAGTAAGTGCTATTTTTCAAAACGATAATGCTTTGAAATATAAAGACCCTGGTTGTCCTACAATTTCTTGCTTTATTGGAGAGCATAAAATTGAAAGAGCCCTACTTGATCTTGGTGCTAGTGTGAATTTACTTCCATATTTAGTTTTTCAGAGTCTCAATCTAGGTGAGTTAAAACCAACTTCTATAACTCTTTTACTTGCTAATAGATCTGTAAAAGTACCTAGAGGAATAATTGAAGATGTGTTATTACAAGTTGATAAATTCATTTATCCTATGGATTTTGTTGTCTTGGACAGACAACCTGTTGAGGCATGTAATTCATTTCCTGTTATTTTAGAACGTCCGTTTCTTGCAACTTCTAACGCATTGATTAATTGTAGCAATGGACTGATGAAGCTATCATTTGGAAACATGACATTGGAGATGAATCTTTTTTCAACAGTGACAACAAATTCGACATCTGATATCACACCAATCGATGATTACTTTCCTAACAAATCCTTACTTTCTCTTAATCCATTGCCTTGGTATGATAAAAATATCAATTTTCATGCTTTAGTAGATTTGCCAACTAATTAGAGTACCCAAGATAAAGAAAAGTTTTTGAACGAAGTGAAGAACTTCAAAAACTTTTATGGTGATGACCCTAACTTATTCAAATATTATCCTGATCAAATATTTCAAAGATTCATTCTCGACAATGAGGTAAATAGTGTCATTAAACTTTGTCATTCTGATGCATGTGGAAGTTATTTTTCATAAAAAAAGACAGCAACAAAAATCTTTTAAAATGGATTTTATTGGCCCACCATATTCAAGGACACACATGCATTCTGTAAAACTTGTGAAAATTGTCAAAAAGTTTATACTGGTCAAAAAATTTTGTTTTATAATTCTCAAATCTATGCATTCCCTAGAGAGCTAAGATGGAGTAATCCTTATGGGGCCTGTGCTATTGAGAATTCAATGAATGATAATATTTTTAAGGAAAATGGACATCATATGAAAGCTTATTTTGATAATTTTTCTAGTGAAAATGAATCAACTGGTTTGAATGATCTTGTAGATAAAGGTTGATTATTTTGTTTTTTTCACATTGCTTTTGTGTTTCTTTTTGAGTGATTTTTGCTAGTTTCTCTCACCCAATCAAATGACGGATAACTGTACTCCGTGACTTAAGTCGGTTCTTTCAGTTTCCCACAACAACTGATATCTATGTATATATTTGTGCAATTCTTTGAATCTCTCTTTCAATTCTCATTTAAAAATGGATACTAATCTTGCAAAATTGAAAAAGTATTTTCCCGCTATGCCTCAGAACGCGATTACAAAAATTTACCATGCTAAAAGTGCAAGATTGAGATTGTTAATGAATCATGGAATTCTTGAAGATATTCGCTAGTTGATTGAAGTAAAGGTCCGATTATCAGGTGAGTCCTCTAACTCCTTTATTTCACACATACCTAGAACAGGTAAAAGCACTTTTGCAAAGAAACGTCGTGCAAAATGACTGAAAGTTTGTCACTGATGTGCAACATGGACTTATAATGCACAATGTCGTTCTTTAAGAATGATATCTATAAACCGTGAAGATAAAATACAATTCATTGAGGATGGCCTGAGTAAAGAGTCTTTAGATAACCTTCAATTGACTTTTGAGACGCAACCTAGTGGAGATGTGTATCGTGCAATTCATGATTTATGATCGTTATTTTTTTAAGAACATGATCGACATAATCTTGGGAATCTGACTAAAAAAGACCTTGTTTGCTAATTTTTAAGAAAACTAGATGGGAAGCCTATCCCCAACCCATAGTGGGCGTTTAAGCCGTTCTTGAACGTAAAACCAAGGGAAGATGTGAGTCACAATCACAACTACTTGTACATATACATGCTTTTTTAAAAAGTAAATAAATAAAGAGAGAGTGTGTGTGAGACTCTAGCTAGCCTACATATAGGTGGTATGATTGCCTTTTTAATTTCTCATCTATAAAACCCTCTTTTCCTTCATTTCATTTCTACTAAACCCATACATTCAACAAATACCAAAGTGTGTAGAAATGACAAGTTCCTCAGGTCATCACATAAGAAATATTTGTGTTTTTGGTGGATCTAGTCTTGGGAAAGAAAAGGAGGTTTTAGAGTCAGCAAATCATCTTGGTCAAGTGCTAACTGAGAGAAAGATTTATTTAGTATATCGAGGAGGCAGTCTTGGGTTAATGGGAGGTGTGTCAGTCGCTGCATTTTTAGGAGGTAGTCAAGTTTTAGGGGTCCTCCCCGAAGCTTTGGCACAAGGGGACATCATTAGAAAAACAATTAGAGAGGAACTTCAAGTCTCCACAACGTCTACTCGAATGAATGCAATGTTTAACCATGCTGACGCCTTCATTGCTTTACCAGGTGGTCTAGGTACATTAAAAGAGATCTTTCATATTTTCTCTTACGCCCAACTGCACATTCACCATAAACCCATAGGTTTGTTAAATGTTAATGGTTATTATGATAAGTTATTGTCTTTTTTTTATCACGCTGTGGAATAAGAATTTCTAACATCTTCTACACGACAAATCATAATCTTTGCTGCTACTGCTGAATAATTGATTGACCAACTACAATCTTTCATTCTTGTAATTGATCCTTCCTTGAGTCGTATAAATTGGTCAACCAAGGAAAGCCGTAAAAAGCTTAAATTGGATTTGAGCCTTCATTTGTGAATCTTTATGTCTTTTGGTTTTATTATTGTGTTTTGTTGTTACTTATATTTGCTTCAGTGTGTTTCAGGTTTGTCAATGTTCATTATTTCAAGTGATATCTTCTACACTCTATCTTTCTACCTTTAAACATTGAGGACAATGTCTTGTTTTAGTTGGGGGAGAGGGTAGTAGCTTAAAAAAAAATTATGTTTTCTATTTCATAAAGCATGTGCAAAATAGTTGTTACTATGATGGCAGAGTAAGGAGAATCTTTTATAACTCTTGAGACGCATCTTAGTAATCATTCGTAACAAGGTCTATCATAATACTTCTTGAAATATTCAAATTTACAAACTTTTGCATTGTTATCTTTTAATTCTGCTCATATACTTATTTAACATGTATTCTTAAACCTTAATTTACACACACACACTTTAACATATGATTATGGGTTGCATATTGAATTATTACATTATTTATGTTCTTTTGTTAAAGGTAACAACTAAGGAAAAGGGATAGTATATAAAAAAAAAAGATAGAAAAAAATGATAATAATAAAAATATAGATAAGTTTGGTTTCTTAGCCTCCTTAACCTAAGCAATTAAGCTCGAAAGGGTGTTTTAACACCTAATACCCTAAAGTCAACTGACTTGGGAGCTATTGACCCAATGCTTGTTACATGGGTTGAGGAGAAAAGTTTAAGGGAATCAAACATTGCATTATCTACATATCAGTATCTGTGACCCGAGTTACTAAGCTCGTAGGGGTGTCTTAACACCTAATACCCTAAGACCAACTGGTCTGGGAGTCATTAGCTGAAAGCTCATTACATAGGTTAAAGATGTATAGTGTTTTAAATTATATATATATATATATATTAAAAAAAGACAAAAATAATAATCTCAACCCTAGGAAGTTAATCTTAAACATTAGAACAAAAATTTTGTTTTCTTTCAAGAAAAGCCCCATAATTATGTGTTGATACATTGAGCATAAAAAAAAAAAAGTTTATGAATATCTTGTTAAGAGGTATTAAGCAGGTATATAAATTTAACGAGAGTTTGTTTATCTGGATAGAGTAATGAAAGTTAAATGATGAATACCTTGCTTTATAAAATTTGCAAACTGTTTTTGTATTTTAACGCTTTGATTACAAGGGACTGGTAATAAGCAAGTTGGGGGGTGTGATTAGTACTCAAAAGTGCATTTTTATCATGGTTTTATATCATCATTTCACACTTGAAGTATCAATAACTCCTTAACTTAAGTACGTTTTATAATAATCTATCTAATAATATAAGATACCTTTAATTTGTGGTAAATGTTCATTTTAAATGCAGGCCTATCACATAAATGAAAGGATTGATTGATGACTTTAAGAACTTAAATTGCAAAGGCAAAGAGATGATCAAACTTAGAAAAAAGATGTCGGTGCAATCCAAACCAAAATACTGTTTGGTAATTGGGTTATATTTAGAGCTATAGATCTGAGATTTAGGTCTACTTTATATCGATAGAAAGGTAAGACATAGGTCTACAACTGTCATATGGAGCCCAAGATCTAAAAAGGCTATTTTCAAGTCCAAATTGTTGCAACAATAAAGAAGCCCGAGTTTGTCCTCTAGCCTAAACACTGTTCAGTATTTTCGCCATATCTAGAGTTCTAGAAGTCAAAATGAGCTAAATTATTTACACAAGAAAGCTGAGACAATTTCCTAGAACTTTTATGTTTTCAAGTGGCTCTAATTTTGACGTCATCAATGATGTTTTGGGCAGACAAGAGAAGATAAGGATTGTCACCAAGTCAAGGGTTAGCCACCTACTCATTAATTAGTCATCAAATCAATAGTTCCCAATTTTGGCCTATAAAAGGAGGCATTTGCCATGCATTTAGGCATCTTGGTGTCCAGATCAAGATCATGCTCTTGTTTTCTCTCTTTGTATTTTTTATTAGTATTAATTGAATAAGATGACTAATGTAATCATGTTAACAATCTATAATATGATTGGAATCTCCTCTGTGTGTGGTTTCCAATTGAATAACAAGAGTTTATACTATACTTGTTTAACATACCATTAGTGGATCCTCTAACCTTGACATTGTTTCATTGTTTAATCCTTACTTTAATTTTTCATCTCAAAGTTCTCATCAATTTTTCTTCTTCTTCTTTATTATTGTTGTTATTATTATTACTACTACTACTAGCATTATTATTATTATTGTTGTTGTTGTTGTTGTTGTTGTTGTTGTTGTTGTAATTGTTCTTGTTGTTGTATTATTATTATTTATAATTTGTACAATTAACCTCCATGTGGTTCGACCCTGGTCTTGCCGGGTTATTTATTACTTTGACACTCCTGCACTTGGGAGAAGACATTAATCTTTTAGTCGTGTCACTACGTGTTTGATTTCAAAATTATACCCATTAAGGTACATTAGTGGAAAGCCCGATTTGTCAAGCCAAATTGTAAGATGACAAGTTCTACTAGCTGAGTATGACAAGATATATATGACAAAGAAAGCTATGAAAGAGAGTGTTATTGTCTATCACCTAGCTAATCATGCTATGGAAGATTATGAGTCATTAAAATTTGACTAACCTAATGAAGATGTTCTTTCAGTTGAGGAAGAAAAATTAGATTGGTGGACTATGTACTTTGATGGTGCT
The DNA here is from genome assembly GCA_015708895.1 of Populus ilicifolia. Taxonomy (NCBI): domain Eukaryota; kingdom Viridiplantae; phylum Streptophyta; class Magnoliopsida; order Malpighiales; family Salicaceae; genus Populus; species Populus ilicifolia. The sequence goes on along the minus strand of SRLM01000415.1, from coordinate 56,090 downwards.
GTAAACATATGTGATAACAAAGCTGATGCAATGATAGTCTCTCCTAATAAAAAACAGTATTTGGTTGAGTTACAATGCAACATAGGAGTATGAAGTTTGCATTCTCATTTTAGAGGTGGCATTAGAACTAAATATTAGAAAGATAGATATGTATGGAGACTTTATTTTGATTATTTGCTAAGTGAAAGGAAAATGGAAAACCAAGAATGAAGAAGTTTGAGACCTTATTAAGAATACTTGTCTAAATTGGCTGGATAATTTAAGGAAATAAAGTTCTCCCATCTAAGAAGGGAAGGAAACAATTTTGCTAATGCTTTGGTCATGCTAGCTTTTATGACTAGAATAGACTTTGGGCACAAGGTATAGCTGGTACACATCTATATTAGAAATAATCCAACTCATTCTTTCTCATTTAAGAGAGAAATAGTGGAAACCTTTAGTTCTATGATATCAAGAATTTCATCCAAAAACCAAGCATATCCCTTGGGGGCATCCAAAATCGACAAGAAGACTTTGAGGAGGTTGACAATGAATTTCTTTCTTGATGAAGAAACTTTGTATGAAAAATCATTTGTTGAAACTTTGTTGAGATGTCTAGGCAAAACTTGGTGAAGAAATTTATGGAAAGTCATTTGGTTTGTTGATATGATCCATTAAAAAAGATTAATAATGCCTAGAACTTTAATAATAAGATAATAATAAAACTCTGCCTTAAATGGAAAATCAAGCATTGCAATTCCCCGCTAAATAGGCCAAAGATGAATGGTGTTATAGAAGTTGCTAACAAAAATGTTAAGAAGATGATAGTCACCTTCAAGGATTGGTATGAGATGTTGTCATTTGCCTTTCATGTGAACCACAGCACAATCCAAACCTTAATAGGAGCCACCCCGTATATATTGGTGTATAGAATGGAGGCAATGATGCCTTTAGAAGTTGAAATCCCCTTATTAATAGGAGTATTGATAAAATCCAAGCTAAAAAAGGTAAAGTGGGTAAAAGTTAAAGATAAATAGTTGAATTTGATAAGTGAAAAGAGGATAGTTGCAATTTGTCATCAAAAAAGGATGGCCAAATTATATGACAAAAAGGTTCAACCTCGAGGATTCCACGAAGGAGAACTTGTACTGAAGAAAATATTATCTTTTACTAGGAGAAGATCAGAGTAAATGAGCATCAAATAATGAGAGCTCTTTAGTGGTAAAGAAAGCTTTTTCAAGAGTAGCTTTATTGCTATCTAGAATGGATGGAGAAGATCTAGTTAAACCTATGAATGCTAACTCTATAAAGAAATACTATGCTTTCCAATCAATAAAAGAAATTTCGGCATGAATTCTCTTTGTAAAGAACCTTTTTTCCCCCTCATAAAATATATGATCTCATAACATTTGAAATCTTTTACTCAAAAGAATTGTTTTTTTTAACGCATGACTAAGGAGATGACTCCATCAATTAGAGAGAACCAAGTGAAATCTAAACTTGACATATTTTTCCACACCACACTAGGAGTAAGAAGTGCACAGAATGCATATAGGGATCTATAATGAACCAAAACCTAAAAGGGTATCATCATTAAGACTTCTAAAAAAATATCTTTTATGAGAATTGCTAATTGCATTGAAAGTTTCAATTTTCATGAACAAAACCAAATCTTTTGAGTTTCTTTTTAAAATAATAATAAAAGACAATACCCAATGGAGTAAGAAAGAGCCCCATAAGGAACCAAAGATCTCTTCACTAAGAGGATAGGAAGTATAGTGCATGGAGCATCTTTTGTTTGAAGAGGACGAGTCAGACAAACAAATGGAAACAAGAGCTCAATAAGTCTACAATAGAAAATGGGACCTATGTTTTCAAAATAGGTAAATAAAAAACATGCATGCTATATTGTCATAACACTAACCTCGTAGGAAAAGGCATGATGAAGGACAAAATAAGTTTCCAAGTGTTTAGGTAACTGCTGAGGTACAAAATCTCAAGTCAACGAAACTATGGAAAATGATAGGAATTGTGAACCAGCACTACTTCATTCCTTGAGGTAAGATGATTTCTTTTGAAGTTTAAAATACACAGGTCACCTGATATTGAGATCCTTTTTTGAAAAAAAGCATGGAGTATTTCTAAAAATCATAAAACAGGCAGGTCACCGAATTTTAAGGTCATTGTTTAGAAAAAGTGTTGAATTTTTCTAATTTTTTTTGTTAAGATGGGTAGGTCACCTGATATTGAGACCATTTCTTAGAAAAGCGTGGAGTTTTCTAAGAATTCTAACAGAGGCAGGTTACCTAATATTGAAACCGTTTATTAGAAAAGAGTGGAGTTTTGTAAAAAAAAATTTAAGATGAGCCAATCACCTGATATGGAGACCATTTCTTAGAAAAAGCGTGGAGTTTTCCAAGAATTTTAAGATGGGTAGGTCACCAGATATTAATTGTTTCCTAGAAAAGCATGGAGTTTTCTAAAAAAATTTGGAGGGGCTTGCCACCCGATATTGAGACCATTTCTTAGAAAAGCATGGAGTTTTCTAAGAATTTTAAGAGAGACAGGCTAACTAATATTGAAACCATTTATTAAAAAAGTGTGGAGTTTTGTAAAAAAGTTAAGATGGGTCAATCACCTGATATAGAGACTGTTTCTTAGAAAAGCGTGGAGTTTTCCAAGAATTTTAAGATGGGCAAGTCACCAAATATTGAAACTGTTTCCTAAAAAAACATGGAGTTTTCTAAGAATTTTAAGAGGGGCCAATCACTTGATTTTAAGACCATTTTTTAGAAAAGTGTGGAGTTTTCTAAAAAAAAGGTTTAAGGTGAGCATGTCACTTGATATTAAGACTATTTCTTAGAAAAGCGTGAAGTTTTCTAAGAATTTTATGAGGGGCCTGTCACCCGATATGAGACCATTTCTTAGGAAAGCATGGAGTATTCTAAGAATTTTAAGAGGGGCCAGTCACCTGATATTGAAACTGTTTCTTAGAAAAGCATGAAGTTTTCTAATTTTTTTTTAGGTGGGCAAGTCATCCGATATTAAAACCATTCCTTAGAAAAGCATGGAGTTTTCTAAAAATTTTAAGAGCGGTCGATCCCTTAATATTGAAATTGTTTCTTAAAAAAGCGTGGAGTTTTCTAAAAATTTTAAGATGGGTCAGCCACCTAATATTCAGACAATTTCTTAGAAAAAACGTGGACTTTTCTAAGAATTTTAAGAGAGGCTGGTCACTCAATATTAGGACCATTTCTTAGCAAAGCATGGAGTTTTCTAAGAATTTAAGAGGGGCCGATCCTCTGTTATTGAAATTGTTTCTTAAAAAAATTTGGAGTTTTCTAATAATTTTAAGATGGGCCAGTCACTCGATAGCAAGACCATTTCTTAGAAAAATATGGAGTTTTCTAAGAATTTTAATTTGGGCAAGTCACCTGTCATAATGAGACCATCTTTCACTTTATATAGGTTACTCGTTATACTGAGACCACACACACTTTTTTGTATTGGTTGTGGTTAAAAGAGATCCTCAGATGGGATCTCAGGTTAATCCAACTACACACAGAGTTTAACTTCGGTTAAAGGAAATCACCAAATAAAATTTTAGGTTAACCAAGCTATACACCGACTTTGCTTTGGGTTAAAGGAGATCACTAGATGGAATCTTAGCTTAACCCAATCAAACGGGTAGGTTACCCGTGAAAATAGACCAGCATGAGTATGTGAGCAGGTCACCCTTGAAAATAGCCAGGTTTGAGTATATGTGGACAGGTCGCCCATGAAAATAGATCAAATTTTCTTTAAAAAAAGGGTTGGTTACTAATGATAATGAGACCATTTTCTTTTAAAAAGTGAAGTTCTTAGATGAGTGGATCACTCAGCAAGCAAGAAAGATTTTTTTTTCTTTACAAGTTTACTACGTAAAACATTGAGGAGTTTTGCTTTGTAACCATTATAAAGAGGCAGCATCTATTGCTACATAATTTTTTACCAATATTCTGATAAATTTAAAAAAAATAAAAATAATAAAGGTTTACATGTGGTAATAACATAGAACATCAGGGCTAATATTAAGGAAGCAATATATTAAGAGATAATTACTAAAACATATATAATTATGATAATATAAAATATTATAGATATATAATTTGATTCGTGCTAGTTATGAAAAATAATCACTATAATATGAAATAACATATATATAGGATTTGTTAGTACTGATTATAGAAGATAATTTCTACAATAATAATTACAACATTTCCTTTAATAACATGTGTAGGAATTTTTTATATAAGTAAATCTCCAGCCATATATAAAAGGAAAAAATTTAAAAAAAAAATGACCATAAAACCCTAATCCTAATTTTTTCTCCCAACCAAATCCAAGTCGCCCTCCCTGTCTGTCTAATTTTTTCCTCTCTAAGTCAACCACTAGCGGCCCCCACCTCTGACTCTAAGATTTTGGTAACAGAAATCAGTGAAAGCTTGGCCGCTCCATCTCCCCCACTTTTTAACCCCCACAGAGACCGGCCACTATGCTTACTACCATTTCCTTTTATCTTCAAGTCCCACGCCTCTCCCAATCTATTTCAACCTCTTGGCCACAACACCTACCTTCCAGCTCGTACTCTCCTGGCCAAGAGAAGCTGCTCCCCTTGACATCATCTTCCCTCTAGTCGCTGCTCTCCCTCTCAGCCATATGGCCTTCAGCAACCTCTCCCATCTCTGTAATAGCTCCAGCGACCATAGGCAATAGCAATAAAGCCAACCAAAACTGACGACCAGACAACACTCCTTCCTCCCCTATCTCCGCCAGCCAAACAAGACAGACGCACAGTCGTCGATAACTTCTTAGTCATACAACCCACCTCCTAAAACAAAGAAGGGGAAAAAATAGATCTTTAAAAGAGAAGTAGATCTGAAAACAAAGAAAGAAAAAAACTAAAATCAACTGGTTATTGTGATTTTTTTGTTTCTACATGTCGCTGCCGGCGAGAAAGGGAAAAGAGGGGGAAGTCATTCTAGATCACCCTATCCTGTGGAGTTTCTTACTGCGGCGTGTGAACCCACGCGCCACCAGTGACGATGGTGCATAAGAACCGTGCACAGCCACTGTTCCTGCAGTACAGATGGCCTCCCCTGCAATTCCTAAAATTTTGGAGGGTCTGTTTTGTAATTTTCACATGCTAGAGCATGTATTTAAATTACTGTTAGTGTTTTTTTTCATCAATTTATGTTACTTGTTTAACATGTAATTAAATATGGGTGTATGAGAAAAAAATAAAAATAAAAAGGTATGTGTGTGTATGTGTTTGTATTTTTTTTATATATGTTATTGAATTATAAAATTATAAAGACAAAAAATATTTTAATGTTTAATTTGTATATGATTAAATATTTGAAGAACAAATAAAATAATATTGTATTTTCTATGAAAATATAAAAATATATTTCTACATGTTTTTTGGGATTTAATAACTGATTTATTAAAGTCTTAAGAATTTGATTAATATGTAGTTTGTTGACTCTAATTATGATTAAAGGTGATGTTTGTGTTTTTGACAAAGAAAATATAAAAAATATATTTTTGTGTGTTGCATAGAGCCAATATCCTAACATGTTTTGAACATTCTTTTTATATAGAAAAAAAAAGTTTTAAAAATGTGTTTTTGCATGAATTTCTTAAATATAAAAAAATTTATTTTCTTGCATTTCTTGATTTTATAACATGTTTGTAAAACTCTAAAAAGTGTTGGCCAATAGTTCAAAAAAAAATATATAAATCTTATTTTGGGGGGAATTCATCTATTATTCATCATTAATACTTGGATAAAGAAATCCTTAACAGATAAATATCCAATATATTAATGAAAATAATTTATTATTATTCGCTGTTAATGTTTTGATAAAGAAACTCAAGTGGTTAGTATCCAAAATATTTTTCTAGAAAAAATAAATCATATATCCTTAAAAGAAATCTCGATTATAATTGAGGACATTTTAATTTTTGACTCCAGGATTTATGAGCCGTCAAAATATGACACACTAAGGAAAAATGAGGCTTTTAAAGTGCTCTGAATTTTTTTAGATTTCTAAAAAAATTTCTCTCCTCCTTGCGATTTACAAGTCGCAAAACTCTTAAAATACTAAGAAAAAATGAGTTTTTAAAGCACATGAAATCTTCTTGAATTTCTATCTTAATAAATTTAGTATGAATCAAATCTAGAAAAATTGATGGGATTAGAAAACACCAACACTATAGCAATTATAAGGCAAACCAAACACTAAGCAGCTTATCTTAGGTAGGGCATATTAGAGGTGTTAATACCTTCCCTTTACACAACCCATCCCATACCTTAGAATCTCTAAAAAACTAGTTAGGTTTTCTAGTGACCGTAATACTAGGTGGCTACTTTAAAGAACCAATCTAGCAAAATAAAAAAAAAAAGAAAACATCACCAGACGCCACACGCAGGAGGGTGCAATATACACCGCCCAAAAACTTTCTTTTATCTTGGGTATCCAAATGAGCTGACAAAAATCATGAAGTAAGAAAATTATCAATATTAGCATACCAAACTATTGAAGAAATAAAAAGTGAAGATTAATCAGGAAAGTAATCATCAATTGAAGTGATGTGAGATGTTGAATTTATTGTGAATTTTGATAAATAATCTGCATCAATATTTTCGATGCCTTTTTCATCCTCGATTTTTTTCTATTTAAAAGTTTTAAAGATTTTAGAATCATGATTGACTTCTCTTTGTTTGGTCATAACATGAGAAAATAAAAGTACTGGTAAGGAATCAGTCTTTTATTTTCAACGTTTAGGTTTAACCTTCTTTACCCTTAGAGTTTGACTCATTATCTTTCTCATAAGGTTCAAGAATTGGTTTTTCAATAACCTTACTACTATGGAGAGTAATGATTGATTGGACTCGATCCATGTATTGGCTTCTGAAACTACTTGCACTTGAATTGTACTATCCTTTAGGATTTTGCTGTGCTTGAGATGGAGACTTACCTTCCTATTGAAAACAAAGAGCAGATATGAATTTTGCAAGAGTATATTTAAAATCTGTCATGCTTTGAGCATGTTGAGTGTTGATTACCTATTATTTTCAAACATTAAAGTTAATGTTGAGTTTACACTATACTCATTCTAACACCATTAGTGTAACCTTTTCACTTTGACATAATAAACTTAGTTAAACATAATGAAAGAGAGAAACATAAATAAATAAGATAAGAACATAAATAAAATAAAAGTTAAATAAATAAATAAAAAAGAAAATAAAAGGCATAAACAAGATATTAATGAAAGCAAAAATTAAGCATTATAAAAATACAAAGAGAGAAAGCAAGATCATAATCTTGATGTAGAAATCAAAATGCCTACATGCATGGAAAATGCCTCCTTTTATAGGCCAAAATTGAAAACTATTGATTTGATAACTAATTGATGACTTGGTGGCCATATCTTGACTTAGTGACAATTCTTATCTTTTTATTTGAATAAAACATAATCGATAACATCAGAATTTGAACAAAACTTCCACATGAAAGTTCTAGGAAATTATTTTAACTTTTCAAAAAAACAAAATTGAGGTCATTTGGACTTCTTGAACTTGAGATACGGGCTAAATACTAAACAGTATCTGGGTTGGAGGACAGATTTGAACTTTTACATTGCTGCTAAGAATTAGACTTCCAAATAGTAGAATTGAGTCTTGACTTTCATATGAAAATTTTAGGCCTATGTCTTAGTTTTTCATCCACATAAAGTAAGCATAAATCTGAGATCTACAACTCCAGATATGACCCAAATACCAAATAGTGTTCTAGTTTAGACTGTACTAACATCTCTTTTCTAAGTTTGACCCTCTCTTTGTCCTTTCAATTTCAATACTTCTACTCATCAATCAATACTTTTATTTATGTGATAGGCCTGCATTTAAGATGAATATTTATCATAAATTAAAGGTACCTCATATATCACACTTGTTATTATAAAGTATGCTTTAATTAAGGAGTTATTAATATTTTAAGTGCAAACTAATGATATAAAACCTTAATAAAAATGCACTTTTAAGTACCAATTAGCCATATTTTTTGAAAATGATGAGGATACACTATAAAGTCTACCATTTAATGTACATGATCAAACTCTCATGCATGAGTAGAAAGAGAATAAAAGGAAGAAAAGAAAAGAAACAAAAGTTAGATAACAAAAAAGTGAAAATAAAATAAAATAAATATTATAATTTATATAGAAATTTACCTCCCCGCAAGGACGCCAAAAACTTGACACGATCAAAAGATTGATGTCTTCTCTCAAGTGTAGGAGTGTCAAAGTAATAAATAACCCGGCAAGATCAAAGTCGAACTACGGGGATGTTAACTATATAAATTACAAATAATAATAATAATAATAATAAGTTAAAGAAAACTTGAAGATGTAAGATTAATATCAGGATTAAACAATGATAAAAATAAATATCAAGTTTAGATGATCTACTAATGGTATTAACAATAAATGTAATATAAACCACACACAAAGGAGGTTCCAATCAGATGATTTGTCATTAATAGCTCATTACAAGTTGTTTACATGATCATATTAAGTATCTTATTTAAGTAAGACTAAATTTTAAATATTATCAGGAATTCATAATTCTAACTTATGTTTACAACAAATCAAGTTCTTTTCATAGGACAAGTGTAGGTTATATATACGATTGGCTATGAAAGTACCAAGCATTTGTTGTACCATGTATTATACAACACAAATTTAGATTAATTATTTAACAAGCAAGGTATTAAGAACTAATAAGATAAAAATGATAAGACATGTTAATAGCAAGTAGTTTAGGATATAAGTATTGAAGTCTGTATTGAGTTTATATTATATTTATCTTAACACCACTAGTGAAAACTTTTCACCTTGACATAAATATAAATAAACAGATAAGAACATAATTATATAAGTATAGTAAAGGATATGATAAGTATAAACAAGAGATTAATGAAAGCAGAATTTGAGCATTATAAAAATATAAAGAGAGAGAGCAAGAACATGATTTTAATCTGAAAACCAAGACACCTAAATCATGGCAAATGCCTTCTTTTATAGGCTAAAATTCAAAACTATTGATTTGATGACAATTGTTAAGTTAGTGGCTACTTCTTTGACTCAGTGACAACCTTTATCTTATTGTCTGAACAAAACATTATTGCTAATGTCAAAATTTCAACAGATAGTCTCATAAAAGTTTTGGGAAATTATCTCAGTTTTCTAACAAAACAAGAATAGATGCATTTGGACTTCTAGAACTCGAGATATGGACTGAACATTAAATAGTGTCTGTGTTGTAGGAAAGATTTAGACTTTTCTATTATGATAAGATTTGGATTTCCAAACCACAAAATTGAGTCTTAGACTCCCATTGATATTTTAGGCCTATATCTTAGCTTTATAGTCATATAAACCAAATTAAAATCTAAGATTTATAACTCCAAATATAACCTAGTGACTGACAGTATTGCAGTTTGAATTGAATCAGCATATCTTTTCTAAACTTGGTATTTCCTTTGTCTTTTTAATTTCAGTAGTTAAACTCATCAATCAATTATTTGATTTATATGATAGGCTTGTATTTAATATAAATATTTACCATAAATTACATGTATCTTATCTTATTAGACATATTATTATAAAACATGTTCTGGTTAAAGAGTTATTAATACTTCAAGTGTAAAATAACGATATAAAACCTTGATAAAATATACTTCTAAGTACTAATCACTTATAGAACACCTAAGTCACAAATTTAAAATCAATGTCATCAAAGTATAAATAAATCAAATTTTTTAAAATCTCAAAAAAAACATAACATGTACAAATCATACATTTATACAATAAATTTCTATAGTAAAAAGCTATAAAACAAATAAACATATGAACAAACTACTTATACTAAAAAAAATACAATAAAAATTAACATTTTAAAATTAAGTTCAAATAAAAAATGAGTAGTTTACTTACATGATACAGGGAATCCTAAAAAAATTGAATCAGAAAAATGATGTCGAGAAACTGAATATTGAGATGACTGAAATTATAATAGAAGATTGATTTGTAACAAAATAGAAGAGCTTTTATTGTTTGTTGCAAAGCTGATAGACAAAGAACAAGAGACAAGGGAAGGGAAGTGGGATGCTATTTGTGAGGATATAAATTAAATATTACTAATAAATTTATAGAAGGATTTTACTTACAATTTTATTTTGTTGGTAAACTTTGTTGGTAATTATATTTGTATGAATAATACTTATTGTACCTTTTGACTTCTTTTACTTTTTCTAGTCTATAATTTTTTTTATTATAATTATATAGGTATATGCTAATGAAATATTTTTGTTTTTGTTTATTGACAGATACAATAAGAAATCATTTTATTAGTAAAATTTACTATAATTTATAATTTACTGATAAAAGTTTTTTATTAGTATTTCTATTTATATTTATTATTTTTCTAGTAGTAAAATATTTTCTTTTTTAAGTTTATAGTGTTATTAGAATCTGAATTCATATTTAACAATTCCTCCAAATTTGTCGATAATGAAGCTAAAACAGTAAAAGATTATCTTATCCACATAGTCTTTTGTTTTGGTTAGTGGGTTCTAACACAGTAAATGAAAATGCATCTATTTTACTGAGCAAAAAGTATAAATACTTTGAAAAAAAGAGAATCTGTAATGACGTGTAAGATTATTAAAGGCTTGTACTGATGTACTTAGATAAGATGATTCCCAACAATGAGGACATTGTACAGGATTGGATGTTTGCTTCGTTTTGAGATTCCAAATATGACAACTTATTCTCTTGTTACAAGATAATAACCGCTATCATATAGGTCAACGTTTGGTCGGCCAAATATATATATATATATATATAGATATATATAAAACAAAAGGAAACAAAAGAAATGAAAAAAAAAGGTAATTCAGAGAACAGATTCTTGCCGATGGATGTCCTCACGTGGAACATGGTTTAAGATGTAAAGGACATTTTTGGTGCTTTCTAATCAAAGCTCACCCAAACAAATTAAATTCCAAACAATGTTGTATTGCAAATAAGTAGATAGGTTCCAAGAGTAGATAGGTTCCATGGCGTTACCATGGGCTTCTTTTAGAAATGAGCGATGCTCTTAATTTTGAGAAAATTAAAAAAAAAAACTTATGTAATCAACAGCTGATAGTATAAATTATAAAATATAAAAAAATATTAATCTAACATGAATACTATTTTAGTAACTCAAAATAAAAATTAGCATGATTAACAAAGAGTTATCTTGGGCTATTTTTAGAAATATGTGTTGCTTTTAATTGTAAAATAATTAAAAAAATATATATTTTTTAAGCATTCAATAGTAGCATTAAAATGTATATGATTTAGTTTTAAAGCAACAAATAACTAATATGCAAAAAACTTGCTTAAATTGTTTTAAATTTCATATAGAAATTAAATTATAAAATATAAAGGGACATCAATATAACATAATTATTATTAAGCAACTTAAAATATGATATTATGAACAAAAGAAGTATGGAAGGCTACCTTTTAAGTAAGAAGTGAAGTCTCAATAACTGTTAGTAAGTAAATAGTAATAAATGTTTATCAACTTCTTGTTACCATAAAAACCAAAATAACTTAGTTAAGTGTTTGTAAAAATATTTTATGTATTCATCTATGTGTTTGGATGCAATATATAAAACAAATATGGTATATAGCTCAAACACTCAGCCTTATAAGGTGTATTTTTTCCCCAAGATAAAGCAAAAGAGCACAAAAGCCTTTAAACTTTCTTAAGCAAATATTGGTCAAATAGTTTCCTCTCCTAAATTCTATATATAGCAAAAAAATAAAAATCAAGATATCTCACATTGCAATATTGGTAATTTATCTACTCATATTTAATAAATTTCTCTATCAAAATAAATTTATAATAAAAAAATATATAAAATTTATTAACAGTAATTACAAAGAAAAAAAAAAGTAAGGTTGCATCTAACACATAAAATTTATTGAAAAATAATTCAAAAAACAATACAAGGTTGCACATATGAAAAATCTTATAAAAAATAATATTAAAAAAATAATCTATATAAAATTAAGAAAAAATCACTGATGAATTATATCCACTTTTCTAAAAACTAAGCACATCCAATAACATTTAAAAATAATCACAATTTATATACAATATAAACAACAAATTTATTTGAAAAACTATACACAAATAATGCATTATTTTTTTTTAAAAAAATCAATATATATAAAGAAACCAAGCCAAATGTTTGTGAGCCTAGTAAGTGGGTCTCACATGGATCTAACATGCTTGTCAAACTAAGTTAACATGAGTCTGACATGTTTGTTAAACCCACGTTATGTGGACCTGACTCACCTGCAAGTCCATGCATTTTGGACTTAATAGTCAGACAATTTCAAACATTTTTTTATCTAACAAATATATCAGATCCGCATCATTTTAGATTTAGTTAGTGTCAAGTCCATGCATCTTGGGTTTGACACCATGTCAGACCCATGTTATATTGAATTTGACGTCTTAGGTCTAGCAAGTATACTATACCCACATTACTTAGTCCTTGCAAGCATATCAAACCCATGTTAGGTGGACTTGGTTGACTGTTAAGTCCAGACATCTTGAGTCTAACAACCATCAAACCCACATTACTTTAGATTTGGTTGACCACCAAGTCTATGGACATAGGCTTGGCTGACATCAAGTCCAAATATCTTGAGTTTGGAAAACATCCTAAACATACGTTACTCTAGCCTTGGCTGGTGCTAAATCCAAACACCTTATATCTAGCAACCATACACGTGGGTCTAGTAACTATGTGCCTGGGTTTAGCATGGTTTAATTATTTCATTCCAAGGTTAAAACTATCATTTAACAGTATTTTTTAAAAATAAAAAGACAAAAGTACTCTTAGCAAGTCTTAAAAAATCTATCTTTAAGGGCAATTATATTCTTTTACATTGATTTGTTTTTAAAACACATATTTTCCTTGTTTAGTTCAATTATTTAATGATTAATAAGCCATGAAAAAAGATCAAAATATCCCCAACATAAGACCATTGATTTTTTTTTTAGAATGACAAAAATGTAATCACACTTTTACACTATTATTAATAATTAATAAATTGTGTGCATGCAGTAAAAATGCTTTTAGTTTTAGTGTTTTTAAGAGAAATGGATAAGAAGAAGAAATCATTATTTCTAATATGTTGATTAAAGGTTATAGATATATTAAATTTTTGATCAACCATACTTCATTGGCAATTATGCTCTAACATTATATCAATATAAACATACCTTGACCAGATTATCTTTGTCTTTCATCTAAAATTGAATTTTTCACATATCATGTATAAATCCCTATAATATGGCTTTATAATGGATCTGTATGATATGCATTTGGATGTTCCTACATTGTACTACAAATTATTCACTTGTAAGCTCTAAGCTTGTATTTGGTAACTAGTGTTGACATAAAAGTGTGACGAAAAATGGATAAACATAAATTTGATTCATGTCCATGTAATTTGGACTTGATGCCAGCCAAGTCCATGCATGTTGGGTCTTACAAACATATCTTACCCATGTTTACTTGGGTTTAGCAAACATGCCTAACCCATGTCACTTTATACTTAGCTAACCACCATACCCACACTTTTTAGACTAGGCGCTTTCAGTTTGGCAAAAATACCTCACCAATATTACTTAGATCTAGCAAACATATCTGACCCACGTTACTTAAATTTAGCAATCATACTTGACCCATAGTTCTTTTACAATGGACAATACCATTTTCTATGAGGAGAGAGGGAAAAACCCTTGGCTAGAGTTTTTTTGTGGGCTGCCTTGACATACACACCTTGCCTCTATGCTTAGGGTGGTGAGACGAATCAAAAACCACCCCATAAAGTAGCATGCTTAACCCAGGTCACTTTGAACTTGGCTAACTGCTACATCTACACTCTTTGGACTTGTTTGGTGCCAAATCTAAGCACCTTTGTTTTGATACATGCCTCACCAATATTACTTAAGTTTGGCAAACATGTCTAACCCACATTACTTGGGTTTAGCAATTATGCCTCACTTATAGTTTTTTGCAATGGGTCGTATGATTTTCTAAGAGGAAGGAAAAACCCTTGCCACTATGCTTATTGTCACTAAACAATGTCGGATGATGGCTCTATTTTTTTTTTGTTTAACAAAAAGAATAAGTTTTTTTCTTGATTGGGGGGAATAAAGATTTTTATTGGAGTCACCATCTAGTAATTTGAGGGAACTAGAAATCCAAAATGAGACTAGTCCTAGAGATTTAGGTACTGGCTTAGTTATGATTAAGGGAAGGTAAACACCACCTTTAAAACATCCTTTCAGAGAAAGGTTACCCTTCCTTGTGTGTTTTTTATTTGATTCAAATACTATTGTATTTTGAGCTTATTTGCAAATTTTTTAGGATGGTTAACGTCAATTCCTAAAAATAGGAGACTTTGTCTAAAATGTCCACGTTTGTCCCTAAATAGGAGAGTTATGTCTAATTTACCCAAAAAAATAATGGACATAATCCATATTTGTTATTTAAATTTTTGACATCAGTCCTTTTATATAAATAAAAGAGACATGTCGACAAATAATATTTATTTTCTAAAACAAAAATTATTTTGATATCATTGAGAAATGGGTATATCCATACTTGAGAATCGGGTTTTGAACCCATGAATAGTGACATGATAAAATGCGTGTTCGACCCATGTCGTTATTTATTTTTGGCTTTTTTGTTTTTTTACGTACAAAAAAATTTACAAGTATTTATATATAAAAATATCAAAAATACCATAAAACATTATTAAAAATTACTTGAGTGCCACTGTATAGGTAAAAGATTGAAATACCCTTGAATTTCTCAAAAATTTATGAAAATGCCACTGGCCGCTTGTGTGCCTCACGCGCCGCTACTGTTGGAGGTGGCAAAATTTTCCAGCAAGCTTCCGGCCAAAAGATGGCTGATTCTGGTAGATCTGAGGGCGAGGATTCTGATGGCGGTGGTATCATCTTCTATTGATGGCTGATGAGGGAGAATCGTTGATTTGAAGCTCCAGTTGGCCGATGATTGTCGCGGCCTTTTTCTGATCAGATTTAAGGGTGAAAACGCGTAAAACTATCGGGGTTTTGCTTCAGATGGGATGATGCACCTTTCTGTGGTGTTTTTCTAGCTTAAAACGGCCGAAAATGAAAAATTTGATGAGAGAGAAAGAATTGTCATCGAGAAAAGAGAGAGACTCTGAGATTTGCTATAGTGTGAACGCGATATGGTGCACTGGTGCATCTAAAGGCTATGAATCGTTGGATCGTGGATGAGCTGATCGTGCAGCAGTGATTGGGTTGATCTGCAAGTTGATCGGACGGTGCGGATGGGCTGAGCTTTATTTCGGTGTGACACGGTGTACCGAGTGTTTGGTACACTTGATGACATGGCACAACAGGATCGAAGGGAAGATTATTTTAAAGGCTAAGATGGATTTGGGCTCTAATTCAGTGTGGTAAAGCCTTTTGTATCCTAAAAAATCAAAAACCCTAATTTAAACACTATTAGATCTAACAGTTAGGATATTTTTGATATTTTTTAATTTTTTTTAAAAAAATCAATATCTTACTCACGTGAAGAAAAAGTAGAAAACAATAGTAACACAAATAGTAGCTCTCGGATTCGAATTTCTCTTCTTTCTTTTTCTTCTTCCCCTTCTGGCTTAGTTTCATTGGCTATTTATAGCCAATGAAGAGGGAACATAGAATCACAGATTATGCAAAATTTTTGAAGTACAACTGCATCGCCTACCATCGGCAAAAATCCTCCGACTACTATGACAAAATTGTATTATTTTTTTGTTTTATTATATATAATAATAATATTTATTTATAGAAGTAAAATTAAAAACTCAAATTAGTATTAGAAAAAGCTTTTTAACCGCTAAAAATCAATTTTAATTACCAAAAAAAATCTTTATATAGGTATTAATTCATTGGACTGTGTTTTTTGACAAAAAATAACAGTTTCAAACAAAAATAGCCTAGAACTCATTTTTATCGCAGTTAACATGGTGGGACCCATATTGACCCGGTGGACTCGGTTTTGACCCGAAACGGCCCGAAACTGATTTTTTATCCTGGTCGACATAATGGGACTCGTATTGACCTAGTGGACTCGGTTTTGACCAGAAACGGCCCAAAACGCATTTTTCATCCCGGTTGACATTGTGGGATCTATATTAACCCGATGGACTAAATTTTGACCGAAAATAATGGTTTTGACCTGAAACGGCCTAAAACTCATTTCTCATTCTGGTCGACATGGTAGGACCCGTATTGACCCGGTGGACTCGGTTTTGATCGAAAATGACAATTTTGACCCAAAACGACCCGAAACTCATTTTTTATCCCAATCGACATAGTTTAACCCGTATTGACCTATGGACTCGGTTTTAATCGAAAGATGCGGTTGACTCAAGAAAATATATTTTAAAATTTTTTTATTTATATTTATATTTTAAAATAAAATAACATTTGAGAAAATCTTAGTGAATCCAAAATTAGGTTACAACAGTTGCCCCCTCTTTACAATGCTTACGATGCAAGGGCGTTGAAAAATTCATTTTCTTTTGACTTTGCATAGTAAGTTTTGTAAAGAAAAATGATTGAGGTGTAGAAAAACATATATTTTTCAGTTGGTCTAATTCTTAGAGGTGACCTGCCCAAATGAAAAACATGATAGTGTTTTCAATTTGATTTTGTGAAATACCTGAAAATGATTTCAACAATGGTTGAAGGAAATACATGAAAGTGATTTCATCAAAGGTTTTCTGAAATACATGAAAGTGATTTCATCAATGGTTTCCTGAAATACATGAAAGTGATTTCATCATTGATTTTGTGAAATACATGAAAGTGATTTCAACATTGGTTTTGTGTACATGAAAGTGATTTCATTATGAGCTTCAGGGTTAATGAAAACTTCTAAAGGAAGTCATATTTATACTAATGCGATCTAATTCATAAATCAATCCCAAAGATGATGAAAGCTTCCCAAGAAAGTCTTATATCTACGGTTGAAATCTGATTTGTAAATCAATCTCAGAGATGATGAAAGCTTCTCAAGAAAGTCTTATATCTACAGTTGAGATTTGATCTTCTGTTCAAAATAATAGTAGGAGTAGAATCCTTATAAATCAAGCATTATTTGGTGACAGACATCATCAACTTCTTGTATTTCAAGTCTTCCAAAGTTCTCAACTCTTGAAGCTTTAATCATGTCTTCCTCTTCTTCCAATGCTAACCCAAATCTTATTCTTGCAGTAGAGCCTATAGTTTGGCATACTAGTTTTTAAGTAAATGGTCGTCCAGTTACAATAGAAAATATTGTAATGGACAATGAAGATACTATTATAGCCGTGGCTAGAGACATGATCCTTCCCCGTGATGAAATAATGCTAGTAGCTAGGACCGATATTGAAGCAGTGAATCAGTCACTTGCTCTCAATATCAAAGCTACTTCGTCTTTGGTGAATGTTGTAGAGCGTCTTCATGCTAGGAGACTTGAGTTGAATACTTAGGTTCCTGATCTCCATCACTAGATCGAGAATTTAAGGAATAGACTCTATGATGAAAGAATCATAAAAACAACTTGGAGAGGAGAAACCAAGAGTTGAATGCACGTGTTGACTTTTGGAGGGACTATGTTAACATACAACACCTCAAGTTTGAGGAAGAGATGGAGCGTATGCATAAACAATTTGAAGAATTTCAAGGCATGATTAATCATCAAGATGAAAATATCCCTAATCGTCCTCGCATTGTTTAACATATGTACTTTTAAACCTTTTTTCATGAATAAAAATCCATCTTTCTTGTCTTCATTTATGAATTTTGCTTTTATGAAATTGCCATATTTGATGTGATTAGAAGAACTTCATTTCGTTTGAATCTCGTTGGATCCCATTGGGAATTTTGTTTCGTGAAATATCTGCAAAACAAATATCCAATGCTTGTGAAGTTAGATAATATGCAATGCATCTTACCTTTTTGAAATATAGATCCCCCATTCATCTTGCTTGAGGATCTTGAATTTTAGTAAGCTCTTTTGATTCATACGTCTTTCAAATCTACTCTAGCTCACCTATGTTGTTTAGTTCTCTAAGATAAGCTTTGTTTGAGTTTCCTATTAGTCACTACCCTTTTCTCCAATGGTTACTTCGCTAAGAGCATTAGCTTCTCCCTAGCCCGACATTGTGTTGTTGGTAACATTCCCATTGTTGAGGATTTTTTAACCAATTCACATGATCGATATATAAGGATTATCCCACTTCACCTAGGATTTTTATATCTGAAGATGTATCAGTGATCATATTGTCTAATTGATCATCTTATGAGAGGCAACAATCTCATTTCATAGAAACTGCATAATCATGCTATTTCCATCCCTACACTAGAAGAAGTCTACAGTTTTATCTTGTGTATCTTCCACTAGGGAAACAAATTTCTTTATGCCATTAGGAATTTGGTGACTACTTTTCTACTCCTAGAAGAATTAACTACCTCATTTCATTTCCTTATTTGCTCTTGTTGTCATTAGAATCTCTAATTTTCTAACACTGCTTCTTAGTGTGTCATATATTCGTTTTTCTTACAAAGAAAACCTTTTTTTCAAAAATGATTTTTTAAAAGATCTTTTTTGTTTTTGAAAACTGAAACTCTCAATGTCTGTTTACAACAATGTTCAAGCAACTCTAGGGATTTATATTAAATCTCTTGGTAAAAGTAATCTCAGATGAAGGTAAGTGATGAGATGACCTTCTGCTTTGGTTTGCAAAGTGTTCAAGCGATTGCTTGAATGTATTTTGAGAGAAAAGGAACGATTGCCTTTTTTTTTTAGAAACACTCCTTTTAACAACATGACTAATAATGAGTAATTATTTGCTACGCCATGACTCTTTATGGAAAAGTCCCTTATATTTTGAGAACATTGTTTATTGATCCAAGTTGCTTTCTTGATTAGAAAGGACTTTAAAGGCACGTCATGTATTTTATGGCTCAAAGCTATAAAAGAAAGAGTATTTCATAAGCTCAAAAAAGTGTTTAAGGGTTTAAAAACTATAGATCACTATTAGCTTATCTTCGTCTTTTTTTTTTTGCTATCTTGACAACAATAATGATACTAAATATTCCAAATTAGGAATTTCTTTTTCTTTTCTCATATTTGTTAGGAATTCTCTCAATTATTTGGAATTTCTTTTCTCATTAAAGAAAGTGAAAGGAATATCAAAGATAGCTTTTCATCATTTCAAGTAAGATCAATTAAAATCAATAAACTTTGTCGACATCCAGAGTAATGCTGTGGATTTATAAGATACCATGTTTTGCAAGTCCATGACAAGCTAATATACTACCAACCATTATTCATGCTGATAAAATGTAGGTCCAAGATAGAATTTGAGTGATAGTTGTTCCAATTGCATGTTTTTGACTTGCATGGTCATCTCTTTCAAGGGAATTGCTTTGAACATTATCCTAAACAAATCATTAATTTATTTCATTGAAATCATAAACAAAATCAATTCTTTTAAAACCTCATTTAAGAAGAATGGGTTCTCTTGTAAAAAAGTTTGAAAGATCAAATTGTTGAGCCATTGAGATCATGCATGGGTTTTTTTTGTGAGGTATATGCAAAGAGAATTTCCTGGCCAAAACTTTAGTTAATTGATTTTGATTGGATGAAACACATCATACATAATACTTTTCACAGAATTAGAGTTCACAGGCCTAGGTAAATCATCTCCATCCATCCTAGTTAATAACAAAGCCCCTCTAGAGTATGCTTTCTTCACTACATACAAGCCTTTATAGTTCGGTGCCCACTTGCTTCGGTCTTCACTTGGTAGTGGTAAGATTTTTCTCAATATAAGATCCCCTTCTTTGAATTCTCTTGGTAGGACTTTCCGGTCATATGCTTTGGCCATCCTTCTTTGGTATAGTTGGTGATGACAAATTGCAACCAACCTTTCTCACTTATCATGTTTAGCTGCTCATATCTCACTTTAGCCCATTCAGCTTCTTCTAGTTTAGATTCTATTAGTACTCTTAAAGATGGAATTTCTACTTCCAAAGGCATCACTGCCTCCATCCCAAATACTAGTGAGTATAGTGTAGCTCCAATACATATTCTTACTGCTGTGCGATATGCATGTAGAGCAAAGGGAAGCATCTCATACCAATCCTTATAAGTGACTACCATCTTCTGGATAATCTTCTTAATATTCTTGTTTGCAGCTTCTACAGCACCATTCATCTTTGGTCTGCAGGAGATGAGTTTGAATGTTTAATTTTCTACTTCACACACAATTCTATAATCCTTTTTTCATTAAAATTATGGTTGTTATCGGTCACTATCTTCCCAGGTGAACTGTACCGGCAGATCAAATTTTTTTCAATGAAACACTTGATCACCTTTTGAGTTACATGAGCATAAGAGCGGGCCTCCACCCACTTTATGAAGTAATCAATCGCTACTAAGATAAACCGATGCCTATTACTGGCCTTTGGGTTGATTGGCCTAATCACATTTATTCCTCACATTGCAAACAACTATGGTGATGTCATATTAAATAGAGGAGCTGGAGGTGCATTTATCTTATCACTATGGACTTGATATTTATGACATTTCCTAACATAATCGATGCAATCTTTCTCCCTGGTTATCCAGAAGTACCCTGATCTTTGCAATTGCCTAGCCATCATATGCCCACTTGCATAAGTTGCACAAAGTCCTTCGTGAATTTCTTGCAATGCTACCTTAGCTTCAATTTCATCTAGACATCTTAGTAAAGTGTCATTGAATGACCTTTTATATAGAATTTCTTCATCCAAGTAAATTTCTAGAGCTAACCTTCTCAAGTTTTTCATATCTGTTTTAGATGCCCCCAAGGGATACTCTTGATATTGGATAAACTACTTAATGTCATAAAACCATGGGTTCCCATCTATTTATCTGTCAATTCAACAACAATGAGTTGGAAAATTTTTAATTTCAATACAAATTGGTTATACCCTAATTTTGTAATCAGGTTTGGCCATAGAAACTAAGGTTGCCAAAGCATCAGCAAACTGGTTTTTATCTCTTCCTATATGGGTAAAATCTATCTCATCAAATCCCTCGGTCAGTTTCGAGAGATATTATTGATATGGTATTAGTTTTTCTTCCTTGGTCTACCATTCGCCTTTCACTTAACAGATTATGAACATTAAATCCCCATAGACATCAAACTTCTTTATTTTCATCTCCAAAGTAGCTTCTAATCCAAGGATACGATCTTCATATTCAGCAGTATTGTTAGTGCATTTAAATTGTAGTTTGACTGAGACGGGATATTGCTTCTTGTTAAGTGAGATTATCACAGTGCCTGCTCCATTACCAGAAACATTCACTGCCCTATTAAAATACATGATCCAACAATCATTCTTCTCTTTGTCTTCTTCTACTATCAACACATCCTCATCCAGGAAGTCAAATTTCAAAGGCTCATAATCTTTGATAGCATTATCTGCTAGATGATCAGTTGTTAGTGCATTCAAATTGTAGTTTGACTGAGATGGGATATTGCTTCTTATCAGGTGAGATTATCACAACGTCTACTCCATTACCAGAAACATTCACTGCCCCATCAAAATACATGATCCAACAATCATTCTTCTCTTTATCTTCTTCTACTATCAACACATCCTCATCCAGGAAGTCAAATTTCAAAGGCTTATAATCTTTGATAGCATTATCTGCTAGATGATCAGCAATTACACTTCCTTTTATAGATTTTCTTGTCTTGTATACAATGTCATACTCAGCCAACATTACTTGCCATCTTGCTATTCAATTTGACAAGTAGGGTTTCTCAAAGATGTATTTAAGAGGATCTATTTTTGAGATCAACTAGGTGGTATAATACAACATATATTGTCGAAGATGCTTCGTACTTTATATAAGAGCACAACATAGCTTCTCAGTCATAGTATATCCGGATTCACAATCGTTAAACTTCTTACTCAGATAATAGATAACTTGCTCCTTTCTTCCAGACTCATCATATTATCCTAACATACAACCCATTGCTACCTTAGTTACTGTCAAATACAAGATCAAAGGTCTTCTAGGCACAGGTGGTACTAGCAAAGGTGGATTCTGTAAGTATTGCTTTATTTTATCAAAAGCCTTTAGACAATCTTTGTCCTATAAACCTAGGTTTTTTTTTCAAAGTAATTAAAAAATTGGCTCACATGTTGCTGTTAATTGAGATATGAATCGAGCAATGTAATTCAAACATCTTAAGAAGCCTCTTACTTCTTTCTCGGTCTTAGGAACTGTCATAGCTTGAATTGCTTTCACTTTATCAGGATTGACCTCTATTCCTTTATTGCTTATCACAAATCCTAGCAACTTTCCAGACTTTACCCCAAATGAGCATTTTGATGGATTCAACTTCAACTGATACTTCCTTAGTCTATCAAATAATTTTCTTAGAACCTAAACATGATCTTCTTCATTCTTAGACTTGGCAATCATATCATCCACATACACTTCAATCTCTTTATATATCATACCATGGAAAAGTGTCACCATTTCCCTTTGATATGTGGCTCCAGCATTCTTCAACCCAAATGACATCACTTTGTAGCAAAATGTTCCCCCATAGTGTGACAAAAGTGTTCTCTTTATCTTTTTCAGTCATTTTAATCTAATTATAACCAGAGAATCCATCCATAAAGGAGTAAGTTGAACTCTTAGCAGCATTGTCTACTAGGACGTCTATGTGAGGCAAAGGAAAATCATCTTTTCGACTAGCTTTGTTTAGATCCTTGAAATCTACACATACTCGGATTTTGTCATCCTTTTTTGGTACTACCACTATATTAGATACCCATTGAGGGTATTTAATAACTTCTAGAAAACCGATATCCCACTGCTTTTCTATCTCTACCTTGACCTTGAGCACAATATTTGGGGAAGTTCTTCTTAATTTCTGCTTAACAGGTTTACATCCTTCTATCAAAGACAATTTGTGTACTATAATATCAATGTCTAAACTAGGCATATCTGTATAAAACTAGGCAAACACATCGATATACTCTTGTAGTAATGAGGTTAAACTACATTTTTCTTCTGTAGTAATCAGAGTTTCAATCTTTAGCTCTCTTTTATCTTGCTCAGTGCCTACATTTATCACCTCTAATTCTTCCTTTGCAGGTTTCCAAGCATGCTCCGACTGTTCTACCCATCTAGCAAACTCTTCATTCCATTTCTCTTCATCCATTGTAATCCCATCCTTATCAAAGTTCATTCATTTTCAATGCAATATATTTCTAGATTTATAGAGGATTCACTTTTAGAATTCTTCTTGAAAAAAAATAGGGCTTCTTCAATCTCCTAATTTTGGAATACTTCTTTAACTGAAAGCTTTCACACAAAGGCGCTGGTTGGAGCCTCTTCTAGAGAATGGATAGTTAACTAAGGTAACAATTCATCTTCTTTTGTTGTTTTTTGCTCATTATCATAGTTCCAACCTTTCCCTTCACCTTCCTCTACATTGTTGATATCCATGATAGCAAGTTTCTGTCCCAAGACTTCCATCATGTTTTTAGGTTTCATCACATATGCTGACTTTGGAAAAGAAATATGGATAAGTGGGATTACAATGTCTTCTTCCTCTGGCTTTCTTCCTTATATTATGGCCAACCTTCTTTCTCGCTTTATTCTACCAGCTCTCTTATGATCATCTTTCTTAGGCTTAAAGCCAAGCCCAAACCTCTGATCAGCAGCCTTAATTTTCATCATGTTGACTCTTTTAAGATTTCTAGTAATTGGATCATTCTAGAATGGTAACCCATGTTTTAAAAAGCATTTAGCTATCATTCTGGCAGTATTAGAAATAACTGGTCTTCTCAACACTATATTCTTTGGTACTTATTCGGTGTTCATAATCTCAAAGGTATAGAGATTTCCATCTTTACAATCTTCTACTTCAATATAAGGGACCGCCACATTCCTTATCATAGACAAGGTTTCTTTTACCTGAACTTTCACTAGAGTACCATTGATAATATACTTTAGACATTAGTGTAGAGATGATGTCATAGGCCTAGAGGCGTGTATCCATGGCCTTCCTAATAACATGCTATACAAATGATGGATATCCATCACTTGTAAGGTTATTAAAAACATCTAAGGCCCTATAAACAATTCAATGTCAATGGTCCCTATTACCTGTCTAGGGGAACTATTATATACTCTAGCTTTCATAGTACTTGGCCTCATATGAGTAGCATCAATTGCCATCTCATTTAGCATATGCCTTGGTAGTACATTCAAAGCTGAACCATTATCGATAAGCACTTTGCTAATCAAACAGTCTTTATATTTCACGGTGATATACAAGGGCTTGTTATGCCCAGTCCTTTCCGGGTCTAGCTCATCTTTAGTGAAGTATAAATAATTAGATGCTTGAATTCTTCCCACTAAATGTTCCATTGTATCTTGAGTAATATCCTGTGGCACATATGCTTCATTCAACACCTTTTGCAATGCTTTACGGTGTAACTTAGAACTCAAGATAAGTGACATTAAAAAGATTCTAGCAGGAGTTTTCTTCAACTGATCTACCACACTATACTCACTATGCTTCATCAACTTTAAAAATTCATTAGACTCCTCTTCACTTATAGGTTTGTTCACTTTTATATCTTTAAAAGCATCAACTATTTCTTTTCCTTTAGCTTTCCTCTACCTCTTTAATTCTTCTGGTGTAAAACATCAACCACTTCGAGTTAAACCACCAATTTCAGTATAGAAGATAGGAGTAGGATTCTTAATGTTGAAAGCATACCCATAATTGTAAGGTATTGTGCCATAACTTCCATTATTGGTGCATACAGGCTTGGTTAGGATTAGTTTTGGTGGACCACCCACAACTGGTTAGAGTCTACAAACCTTCCTTTTTTTCTTTTGATGGCCTATCATCCCAACTTCACTGCTTTCTTCTTCACTTTCTATCAATATCATGCCGAAAATCAGCATCCTTTTCACTTATTGGTGAAATTCTTCGCAATCATCAATGTGATGTCCCAACTTGCCATGAAACTTACAGTAATTATTTCCATTCATTATTGGTTCAAACTTGGATAAATATCCAGATTGTACCATCATACCATACAGTTTTTCCATGGAAACCTTCAAAACTCTTTCCTTCTTACCCTCTACTCCTACAGCATTCACCCCTCCATTACTTGTAGCATGATTTGGTGAAGGGTTGGAATTCACATTTAGTGCATCATCAAAAGTTATCCATCCAACTTTTATCAATTATAAAAGCTTGTTTTTAAATGTGTTATAGCTTTCAATGTTATGCCCAGCAATGTCAACATGATACTCACATATCATATCAGGCTTATATCAATTTGGATATGGAGGTTGTAGTGGGGTTAAAGGAACAGGGGTCACTTGCCCAATACTCAACAACTTCGAATACATTTCTCTCAAAGGAAGTGGTAATGGTGGCAATCGTTCTTGGGTTATTTAAAAATTCCTTCTTGGAGG
This sequence comes from Populus ilicifolia, assembly GCA_015708895.1. NCBI lineage: Eukaryota > Viridiplantae > Streptophyta > Magnoliopsida > Malpighiales > Salicaceae > Populus > Populus ilicifolia. The sequence continues at coordinate 30,384 of SRLM01000415.1, read as the reverse complement.
ATTAACAATCTGGTTACTTTGATGGTCATTTGGTTGGTTTTATTGGTTAGTAAGGAAAGGTTTAGTGAAGCTTACACTTGCAATTTGTTGGGTAAGTGTTTGAAAGTTATAGTGATGGTAAATTTTTTTTCTTACCCATGTACCCTCCTTCCATATTGTTCACCTTAGAATCCTTCTTTTTCCTAGTAAAGCCTTTCTTCTTAGTAGGCTTTAACATTCTTCTAATTCTTATTGCTTGTTCTATCCTCTCAGCAATAGTTACAGAATCATAGAAATGCTGAGCTGAACTATCCACTAGGTGTTCAAAGTAAGGAGATTTAAAAGTGTTGGAAAACAGAGTGACCTTTTTTTTTCTAACAAAGAGGGTTGCACATGAGATGCTTTTTCGCACCATCTCAAAATGTATTCTCTTATAGTCTCTTTGTTGCCATTTTATATGACTAATAAACTTGACCTATCTAGGGCTACCTTTATGTTGAATTTATACTGCTCTACAAAAGCTTTGACCAAATCTTTCTACTTTCTAATCTTTGTATTATCTAGCCTTGTATACTAGCTTAGTGCTGATTTAGAAAGACTATCTTGAAAGAAATGGATGAGAAGTTTCTTATTATTCATGACTTCTACCATCTTATTGCAATAAGACTTAAGATGAGTGACTGGGCATTCAGTTCCAGTATACTTGATAAATTCTAGTACCCTAAATTCTTTGGGTACAGCTATATTTAGGACTAAACACATCTCTGCAGTATGAACGGGATCATATAAGTCTGCCCCTTCAATTGCCCTCAATCTTTCTTCTAGAGCGGTCAATTTATCATAATCAACATGTTTAGAGTATCTTATCCTATGTGAGTCATCAGTTGTCAAGTTTACAATCAGCACTTGTGCTGATGGAACATTGGTAATGAACTGTTGTTCAAATGAAGAGGGATTTGCCCCTAAATTTTGAGAAGTGAATACAAAAGGAGCTACTGGCATAGATACAGATGGATTTGCAACTGCTGGCTGAGTAGAGGTATCCTCTCTGGACATGGATACTAGGGTCTGCTTGAGTAGACTTGTAAGTCGTGCAATATCATTTTTCATGCTTTCCAACTCCCTTTGATAGTGAGCCTCTAAATGTGCTCTTTCTTCGTTCTCCATTATCTTTCTTTGTAGTCTAGTGTAATGAATTTTATGGTCTTTTGAGGGACTTATATTTCAACCTAAATGAATGCAAGTAAAATGAATGAAATGCATAAATGGATACAAAATGCCATATGGATGATGCATGCTTGTTATTTATTTTAGGTTTTCCTTTAACTTATGATAAGAAATAGACCAGATCAAATTCTTTTAAAAAAGTTCTCACTGAGGACTCCAAACCTATAGGAACTTGAATCGATTTAGGGAAGAAATTTGATGCCTTAATTTTGATCTGGTCAAAAATTCCTTATTAGTATTGGCTTTTTCCATCTCACACTTCCTATATGGATCGGTGGAGATATAATGAGAACATGGAATGTATATAAAAATGTATGTTAATGCAGACATTTATTTATGTCTTAAAGGGTATATATCTTACTTGATAGGATTTAACTTATAAGGTTTGGCTCAGTTTAGTCTATCCTTAAAGAAATTATTTGGTTCTTAGATTGCCCGAATTACTCCTCAAGTAATCGGCCTCTTAACCTTATACAATATGAGTATGGGAAAAAATTCCACAATATCCGTTGCATAAGGTGAGTTACAATCCAAGAGAAAGTTCAAATGAGCATCAATAGACATAAGTTACACTTGCCACTTGAATCTTTCTTTTCTAATCTTAAAAAGGATGAGCTCGGGTCCAAATCATTTATGGGTTCACCATGAAGTGTGTGAATATACAAATAAATAATATGCATGCATGTGGCAATATGGAAAATTAAAAAGAATTACAGTAATAAATAATATAAATAAAATAAATGCCAATAATAAATAGTAATAAAAAAAGCATATGAAAAGCAAACACAAGTGGTTGGTTCAACCCTAAGTCCCTAGTGGAGTCGTCATTCTGTCGCTACACGACGTCGGGTGACAGTTCCACTCTTTTTTTTGTTTAATAAAAAGAATAAGTTTTTTTCTTGATTGGGAGGAATAAAGATTTTTATTGAGGGAACTAGAAATCCAAAATTAGATACTAGTCCCAGAGATTCAGGTAGTGGGTTAGTTATGATTAAGGGAAGGTAGACATCATCCTTAAAACATCCTTTCATAGAAATGTTACTTTTACTTGTGTGTTTTTTATTTGATTCAAATGCTATTATATTTTGACCTTATTTGCAAATTTTTTAAGATGGTTAATGTCGATTCCTAAAATAGGAGACACGTTAAAAATGACATCAGTCCCTAAAACTAGGAGACTTTGTCTAAAATGTCCACGTTTATCCCTAAAAAGGAGAGTTGCGTTTGATTTACCAAAACAAATAATAATGGACATAATCCATATTTGGTATTTAAATTTTTGAATACTACCTTTTCTATAAATAAAAGAGACGTGTCAACAAATAATATTTATTTTATAAAAAAAATATTTTGATATCATTAAGAAATGGGTATATCCAAACTTGAGAATCGGGTTTTGAACTCATGAACAGTGACATGATAAAATGGGTGTTGGACCCACATCGTTATTTATTTTAAGTTTTTTTGTTTTTTTACATAAAAAATTAAAAGTATTTATATATAAAAATACCATAAAAAATTATAAAAAATTACTTGAGTGCCACTGTATATGTAAAATATTGAAATACCCTCGGATTTCTAAGAAATTTATGAAAATGCCAATGGCAACGCGTGTGCCTTACGCGCTGCTACTGTTGGAGGTGGTGAAATTTCCTAGCGAGCTTTCAACCAAAAGATGGCTGATTTTGGTATATCTAAGGGCGAGGATTCCGATGGTGATGGTACCATCTTCTGTTGATGGCTGATGAGGGAGAATCATCGATTTAAAGCTTCGGTTGGTCGATGATTGTCGCGGCCTTTTCTGGCCAAATTCGACGGTGAAAACACGTAAAACTACTTGGGTTTTGCTTTATATAGGACGATGCAACTTTCTGTGGTGTTTTTCTGGCTTAAAACGGCCGGAAATAGATGATTCGATGAGAGAGAAAGAATCATCAGCGAGAGAAAAGAGAGACTCTTAGATTTGCTATGGTGTGACGCAAGTATAGTGCACCGATGTGTCTGAAGGCTGTGAACCATTGGATCGCGGATGAGCTGATCGTACGGCTGTGATTGACTTAATCTGCAAGTTGATCGGCTAGTCTGGAGGGACTGAGATTTATTCCAGTGTGACACGGTGTACCAAGTGTTTAGCATACCTAATGACATGGCGCAACAGGATCAAAAGGAGGATTATTTTAAAGGTTGAGATGGATTTGGGTTCTAATTCGGTGTGGTAAAGCCTATTGTATCCTAAAAAATCAAAGGCCCAGATTTAAACACTATTAGATCTAACAATTACGATATTTTTGGTATTTTTAAAAAAAATTAAAAAAAATCAATATCTTACTTGCTTGAAGAAAAAGTAGAAAACAAAATAAATAGTGTCAAATAGTAGCTCTCGGATTTGAATTTCTCTTCATTCTTTTTCTTCCCCCTTCTGGCTTAGTTTCATTGGCTATTTATAGCCAATGAAGAGGGAATATAGAATCACGGATTATGCAAAATTTTCAAAGTACAGCTGCACCGCCTACCATCGGCAAAAACCCTCCACCTACTCTGACAAAATTGTATTATTTTTTTGTTTTATTATATATAATAATAATATTTATTTGTAGGAGTAAAATTAAAAACTCAAATCAGTATTAAAAATCTTTTTAACTGCTAAAAATCAATTTTAATTACCGAAAAAATCTTTATATAGGTATCAACTCGGTGGACTGGGTTTTTTAACCAAAAATAGCCTGGAACTCATTTTTTATCCCGATCAACATGGTGGCACCCATATTGACCCGGTGGACTCGGTTTTGACAAAAAATGATGGTTTTGACCCGGAACGGTCCGAAACTCATTTTTCATCCCGATTGACATGGTAGGACCCGTATTGACCTAGTGGACTTGGTTTTGACCTGAAACGGCCTAAAACTTATTTTTTATCTCGGTCAACATGGTTTAACCCGTATTGACCTAGTGAACTTAGTTTTGATCGAAAGATGTGGTTACCTTGAGAAAATATATTTTTAACTTTTTTTATTTATATTTTTTTGTTATGAATAATAAAATAAAATAACATTCGAGAAAATCTTAGTGAATCCAAAATTGGGTTACAACACTTATGGTGGTGAGGCACATCGAAAACCTTCTCATGCAGTGGCTCTCAGTTCTGTTTTAGGGTTCTAAACGCCATATGAATGACGCAGGCAATGCCTACCTGCTAGAGCGTGCTTAACACCCGTCAGCCATTTTATATTATAAATAATAATTTATATGCATACAAATACCCAATTATCTCTAACCCCATATGATATTTACAATAAAACCATATGAAAATTACGAAAACACCCCCTATATGCAACCTTGTTTTCGTTGAAACCCAAGGGTGATTTTATATTTGAATTATTTCAATAATAATAAAAAAAAACAAAGAAACCCCTCAACATATGCATATTTTCTCCTTCATGGGTGCATGGTTGTATCTTTAGTGTTTATTTTTTTTTTAAGAGAAAAAAAGCTCAAAATCTAAAGATTGAATTTTGTGCATTGAAAGGCAAATCAATATCTATATTGTAGCCTAAAAACCTAAACGAAATATTTTTTTCCCCAATTATTTTTTGAATGCCAAATTTATCCTATAGAAAGGACAATCCTACCTTCAACTATATGCTTAACAAGTTTCTTATGCATGGATAATTTTGTCATTATAGTGCTCAAATCTATAATCTGTGTTTAGGTAAATAGTAAAAGGATGAATAGTAGCACACTGAGCTCTTTTAATATTTTTTTTAATGGAACACGTATTGATATTCTCATGCATGGAGAGTTTTATCACTCTAACTCTTCAAATGAAATGTGTGGCTGAGTGTGGCTTCTCTCTCTTGGTCTTCATATTAAGACATTAGTCAAGTCGAGAATATTACATTTCTCACTTTAAAAACCAACAATAACAATGACAACACAAATATTCATTAGAAGCTTATGTTGGATTCTTGAATATTATACTCGTAGTGTAAACAATAAAATAAAATTAATTAGGAGTTTCTGAGATCCCATTAGACAGATCTATAGATGTTTATGGATTTATATGTGAAGATTTGATCTTTTTTGGCTTTGAATAATTCTTTAAAGGCTACGTTGTCCCAAATCATAAATCATCCAGTTGTCTGGCCTCTAACAATAATCCACATGAACCACCAGTTTAAAATTTCTTAAATTTGTATTTAGAAGAGAAGGATTCGTATGCATACAATGTTAGCTTTCTATTTTATGACTTAAATAGTTTTTTTTATCTAATAGACAATCTCACAAAAATAAGAGACATAACTTACTATTTATAAGAAAATATAAAAAATCCTATAAATTAGTGAAATATCAATTTGCCCCTTGAATAATATCCATATATTAATTTAGGATAATTTTAAAAATTAATTCAATCAAGTTCTTATTTGGTTTTTATAGGTCTAGAAATATAATCCTTGTACTAATTATATTCTAGTTTTTAATTTCTAAAATATATTTTAATCAAGTTATACTTAATTAAATCATTTCAATTTAATTTCTAACTAATAGTTTTTAATGTGAGTGACACATTAGGTTTCTAATATGTTGGTCCAATATAAATTCTAATTCTAATTAAATAGAATTAAATAAATTAAACAATTTAATTTATTATATATTCATCAATTGATTAATTTATATTTGAAGATCAAGTGCATTATTTAGGAATATGTCATGATCTCCTAAGTATTAAAAAAGTAAATAGTAGTTAGACTTAACCTTTAAGTAATTGGTTTCTTAGTGTAATTAATATCCTTTCATCAATAATGTTCTAATTTAACATTAATAGTATTGATAAATCATGTTTGTTCTCCATATAATAGTTATTGATTATTTGAATAATATTTCAAATTTTTTTCAAATCTTATTCCAACCACGCCAAAGATTTCTCAATTAATATTATTTCAGAAAAAATGGAATATTATTTCTAATTCACATAAGGTGATGAATCATCTTCTAATTACTCAAGTTCCTTCATATAGTTCATGTTCAAAACATAACATTCTCTATATAAAATAATATAGTGATTTGAAGTCTAAGAATCACTTATACAATCATCACATAAGTCTTTTATAGATAAGGGTGATCTCTCCATATGGATTTTTCATGTGGATTAGTTTTAGTATACATGTCTTATTACAAGTACTTACATATTAATTCTAAGTATCCCTTATACCTCAATTTATGAGAACAATTGTTTATTTTCATAAAATAAAAAACATAATATATATTGGTCTCTACAAATCTAATAAATATACAATATTTAAGAGAGCATTGACCAATAATATTTTAATAACAATGTTTTGATGCAATAAGAATATCATAATTATAACAACTTTATAATTCTATTTGCAAAGCATTTTGTTCCATGGATTTATCTTTACTCTAGATTCATAAATTAAATATTAGACTTATTAATCCAATATTATATGCATATTAAAAATAAATTAAACCTTTATTAATAATAAATATATATTTATATAAATTAATAAAATCACGTGTAACTAACCGATTAGATATAGGACATAATAAACTAATATGTTATATGTGTATGTATAAGTTGATCATGGGTTGAAGGAGGGAAATGATGTTTTTTATATTCATATATATGTATAGTAGTTATACTATATTTTACAAGGGGTTCAAATTGTTTTAAATTATTTTGATAACTAAATTAATCAGATATAAACATCTTTTCATAAGGCAAAAAAAATCCTAAACTCAAATTTATAATTTGAAGATGAATTGGTGTTTTCCTTGATATTTAAAAAGGAATGTTTCCATGTATTTCTTTTTGAATAAGATGAAGAAAATGTTGGCTTAATCCTAGATGTATAAATATAAACTTTAAAGCCTGTTTGTTTACACGGCTACAGCTAAGTTTTACTTAAATCACATACATAAGCTGTTTGATAAAGATAAAAACAAGATTTATTGTTCATAGGCCTTATTATTTATTTTGTTTTTGCAAACTATGTTACAGTACAGTAATTAGAGGTGCTTAACTTTCTTCTTCCAATAACCAGAGGCGTACAACTTCTTCTTCTTCTTCTAATAACCAGAGGCGTACAACTTCTTCTTCTTCTTCTAATAACCAGAGGCTCATAACTTCTTTATTTTTTACACTTTCATGTGAACAGTGGAGACACGGAAGTGTAGAAGAAGAAGAAAAAGCAACATGAGGGACTGGGAAAAATAGGGACAGAGTCCCCACTCTAGCACTGAGTGGACACTGAGAGGAGAAGGAGCATAATAAAGGAATAGAAAAATGCTTAACTTTATCAACATCACATTATCACACTATCTTCCTCCTGCTTTGCTTTTATCAACATCACATTGTTCAAGTGAATTTTAATTCACTTGAATAGCGTAACAACACGTGTGAAGTTAGTACACACGTGTTGCTTTGCCCAGCTAGGTCACTGGCTTAGGCCAGTGATAGGGTCGGGCTGACTGGGTGTAGCTTAGCCCATATAGTTTGAACCGGTTCTATCTAAACCTAAATGCATTGACCCGAGTTTGTTCTAAACCTAAATGCATTGAACCATGTATGACCTAGAAACATTAAAAAAAATTAAAAACAAAATCACAGATATTATGTTTTATTTGAAAAACTAATGTTCAATATAATTCAATGACACTATATAATTACATTTGAAGGAGATCGTATGATCAACATAATTCAATGGCACTATATAATTACATTTGAAGGAGATCGTATGATGTAGCATTTGCAGAATTTGATTGCAATTTCAATTTTGTTGATGATATTTTGCTTGATGTTTTTGCACGCTTAAGAAACCATGAAAACTGTAGTCCTTGTTGGATAGACTTCATATGTGATGAAATTATACATAGTTTAATGCAATAATAAAATATAATTTATATAAAGTATTGTTTATTTTATAATGTAATAGCAATAGTTAAATCGATAATATTTCAATGAAAAACCACCAAAATTAATGTCTTTTTCAATTATTTTATAACCTTAGTTTGAAAAGCATTTTTTAACCAAACATATTAAACTACTTTTTATTCAATTTTAATTTCAACCACAATTTTAACCAAATATATATTTTTTCAAACCAACCTCAACTAAAAGTATTTTTTATAAAATATTTTTTTCCCAACCACATCTACAATAATTATGATAATACTAAACACACTTTAAACTCTAAACTACTATGTCATCACTCACAGGTTTAAGTTAAAGCCGCCTAATTTTCCAAAGCACGAGTTTAGTCTCTCACGTCTTGAACATGACTTGAGGGCTAAGGATGCTACATGTTGAATGTGGTGATTATTTTAGCTTACTTTTTTGTTTAATGTAAATAGAAAAATAAAACTTTGCACAGCTTTAAATTTAATTTTTTTTATTAATTTTATAGCATGATTATGTGTACATGTATTGAATTACTTTGTAGATGTAAATTAGGAGAATTGATTGTTTATTCTTTTCTCTAAAGAAACATAAATGTCTCTATTTTAAGATTATATTATATTGGATGGATTCTTAATTTTATGATTAAAAAAAGGAGAAATTACAATATTCTAAAAAAATTATTTCTTGAAAGGAAAAATAAAATAGATGGTAAATAATGAATAAAAAAATAAATTTGTAAAAATATCTTAACAAAAACAAAACTCTATAAATAAGTTTTAAATAAATTTTGTGAAAGACCATGTTTGATTTCAAGCCTATCAACACTAACCCAAATAGTAAGAATATTTAAACCCATGAATAAAATATAAATAATTAAAGAAAACTAAAATTAAAGTAATGGAAAACTTAACCCAATAATTACTTGAATAAAAAATTGAAATTATTGGATGAAAAACCTCAAAGTATATGAATGAATGCTTCAAAAATAATTAATCTTTGATAAATCTTTAATAATTCAATAAAAAAATCAAGAATACGAGTGACCCCAAAAATCCAAGCTAAACTATTTAACCCTTCAAATAAAATATATATAATTTACAAATTAACTAAATTTAAATTTTAATAGACTAATAAGTTGACATTAATATTCATTATTTTGCACTTGAAGTATCAATAACTCTTTAACTAAAGCATGTTTGATAATAACAGGTCTGATACTATAAGATACTTTTAATTTATAGTAAATGTTCATAAAAAATACAGGCCTATCATATAAATAAAAGGATTCATTGATGAGTTGAAGTATTGAAAGGACAAAGAGAGGGCCAAACTTAGAAAAGAGATACTGGTGCAATCCAAACTGAAACACTATTTGGTAATTGGATCATATTTGGAGCTGTAGATCTCAGATTTATGTATGTTTTATATAAATGGAAAGCTAAGAAATAAGCTTAAAACTTTCATTAGAAGTCAAAACACAATTCTATTGTTTGGAAATTCAAATCTTAGCAATAACATAAAAGTCTGAATTTATCTTACTACCGAGACAGTGTTCACCATTCAGCTCATATCTCGAGTTCTAGAGGTCTAAATAACCTTAATTGTTTTTCCCTGGAAAGCTGAGATAATTTCCTAGAACTTTTATGTGGAAGTCTGGTTTAATTTTTTTTTTTATCAAATGTAAGAATATATAGATCAGAAAAGCTTAAGACCAGCTATACAAATTTACATAGTAAATCATTCAAAGGGACCATACTCCCTAAATAATGCCAGAGCAAGCCTATCTTGCTAAACAAAATTACAACACAAAGGAGGGTGCAAGGGAACACTCTCTCTACGATAGGCACATAGAAAATAGAACAAAGGAATAATCTCCCTTTTACAGACCATGAAACCAATCCAACATATTAGCTTAACAACCCAAATAGCTTGGGAAACAAGCACCACAATTAATCCATAGTAGTAACCGATTTTCTAAGCAGTAAGACAGCAACCTAGAGACAAAGCAACAACAAGACCAACTTGATCATAGGAATAGTCTCCCTAAGACAAGCAAATCCAGCAAACCAGTCAAACCATAACCAAGCTTAAGGTAGAAGAAAGCATCCCAAAATCAAACCAGCAAAAAAGCAACTAACAGCATCCAAGCTAAAACAGCAGCATCAACTAACAACCAAAACCAGCATGAACCACAACCAAGCAGCCTGAACCAGCTTTAGTGCAGGGATAACCAACCTAAAGCTTGGCTAATATACATAAGCCAAAAATAGCCATCCAAGACATGTTTCCCAGAAGGGAAAACTTCCATAATGCCCATAGAAGAAGGTCCAGCTGCTAGAAACTAGAGGCAACAAGCCAACAATAAAATCTAAAGCCAGGAAACAGAACCAACGGAGGGAAACTTGCTTCAACCAAACTAAAGGGAGCTGAAAAGGAACCAAACCAAGAGGCTATAGAAAGGGCTCTAATAACCCAAACCAGCAAAGATAGCAATACAACACAGCATAAAACTACAACAAATATAGGATAGGCCTATGAAGGTAATAATAAGATACAATACAAGCAAAACCTAAAATAGACATGAGGATATATTCCTTGGCTAATATTCCATAAGAGCATAATATTTCAAGAGGAGAAGGTAGAGTTTGTGCTACCCTAAATCCTAGAGTCAACCAAGGAGTTTTTGGAAGGTTGGCCACGCATTCCTTATAGCTTCCCTGGTCGACCAAAGGTAGAGTTGGCAGCAACTTTGCTTCTTGTTAAGTATTGCCTCCTTAGAGGCGATGTTACGACAGCTTTAATGCAATCTTTAGAAACTTGAACCATTTAAGGAGAGCCAGAAGAAGCATCAGGGGATCCTAGCGAGAAGCTAACTTTGCCTAGTTGCATACAAAACGACATGTACTCCTGTCAATAACCACAACTACTTGAGCAATCATTGGGTCAATCGCTAGTTCACCTTGAACTTCCTCCTTGGTTGGTGATTAATACTTAAAAGTGCATTTTTATCAAGGTTTTATATCATCATTTTGCACTTGAAATATCAATAACTCCTTAACTAAAGCATATTTTATATCAGTATATCTAATAATATAAGATACCTATAATTTATGGTAAATGTTTATTTTAAATGCAGGCCTATTACATAAATGAAAGAATTGATTGATGAGTTTAAGAACTAAAATTGAAAGGATAAAGAGATGTTGGTGCAATCCAAATCAGAATACTATTCGGTAATTGAGTCATATTTAGAGCTGTAGATATCATATTTAGGTCTACTTTATATGGATAGAAAAGTAAGACATAGGCCTACAATTTTCATATGGAGCCCAAGATTTAAAAAGGTCATTTTCAAGTCTAAATTGTAGCAATAAAAAAGAAGTTTGAATCTATCCTACAGCCTGAGCACTGTTTAGTGTTTGACCCATATCTAAAGGTTAGATGATCTACTAATGGTATGTCAATTAAATATAGTATAAACTCTTATTATTCAATTGGAAACCACATAAAAAGGAGGTTCCAATCAAATTATAAATTGTTAACATGATTACATTAGTTATCTAATTCGATTAATATTAATACTTATAAATCTTGTCAGGCATTCATGATTATAACTTATATTAATAATAAATCAAGTTTCTTTCATAGCATAAGTGTTGATTATACCATACAATATGGGCTATGAGAGTGTCATTTATTTGTTGTACGAAGTTTTATAAAACATAAATCTAGATTAACCATTTAAAAAGTAAAGTATTAAAAGTGAACAAGATAACAAATACAAAACATGTTACTATCAAACATCAAGGTTCATGTTGAGTTTACACTATACTTATTCTTACACCATTAGTGTAACCTTTTCACATTGATATAATAAACTTAACTAAACATAATGAAAAAAAAGATAAATAAATAAATAAAATAAGAACAATAAGATAAAAGTTAACTAAGTAAAGTAAAGAAAATGAAAGTCATAAACTTGATATTAATAAAAACAAAACTTAAGCATTACAAAAATACAAAGAGATAAAGCAAGAGCATGATCTTGATCTTGATCTGGAAACCAAGATGTCTAAATGCATGGAAAATACCTCCTTTTATAGGCCAAAATTAGAAACTATTGATTTGATAACTAATTGATGAGTGGATAGTCAACTCTTGACTTGGTGACAATTCTTATCTTCTCTTATCTGCTCAAAACATCATTGATAAAGTTCGAATTGGAACACTTAAAAACATGAAAGTTGTAGAAAATTATCTCATCTTTCCAAAAAAAAATAGAGGTATTTGGACTTCTAGAACTTTAGGTATAGCCCAAACACTAAACAGTGTTCGGGCTGTAGGACAGATTTGAACTTCTTCATTGTTGGTACAATTTGAACTTGAAAATAGCTTTTTTCAAACCAAACCTCCACATGAAAGTTATAGGCCTATGTCTTACCTTTTCATCCATATAAAGTAGACCTAAATCTGAGATCTACAACTTTAAATATGATGCAATTACCAAATAGTGTTCTGGTTTGAACTACACTAGCATCTCTTTTCTAAATTTGGCTATCTTTTTGTCCTTTCAATTTCAGTTCTTAAACTCATTAATCAATCCTTTCTTTTATGTGATAGACTTGCATTTAAAATGAATATTTACTATAAATTAAAGGTATCTTATCTTATTAGATATGTTATTATAAAACATTCTTTAGTTAAAGAGTTATTGATACTTCAAGTGCAAAATGATGATATAAAACCTTGATAAAAATGCATTTTTAAGTACTAATCAAGACACCCCTACAAGCTTAGTAACTAGGTTTTCAAATACTAATATGCAAATAGTGCAATATTTGATTCTCTTAAACTTTTCTCTTTAACCCATGTAACAAGCATTGGGCTAGTAGCTCCCAAGTTAGTTGACGTTAAGATATTACGTGTTAAAAAATCTCTTTGGTCTTAATTGCTTAGGTTAGGGAGGCTACAAAATCATTCTCTATGTTTTTATTTATTTAATTAATTACATTTATTATCATCTTTTTCCTTTTCTTTTTTTGCAAATTATATATTATCTCTTTTTCTTAGTTGTTACCTTTAATAAGAGACCATAAATAATATAATAATTCAATCTGCAATCCACAATCATATTTTAAAGTGTATGTGTAAAAATAAAGGTTCAAGAATACTTGTTAAATGAGTATGTGAACATAATCAAGTGATAACAATGCGAGAGTTTATAAACCTAAATATTTCAAGAGAAGTATGTGATAGACCTTGTTATGAATATTGTAAATAACCATTGAAAAATATTTACTAAGATGCATATCAAAAGTTAATAAAATTCCTCCTTACTCTGTTATCCTAGTAACAACAATTTTGCGAATGATTTATGAAATAAAAAACACAGTTAGGTTTTTTTAAAAAAATCAACTACTACCATTTTTCCCCTAACCAAAATAAGACATTATCCTCAATGTTCTAAAGTAGAAAGATAAAGTATAAAAGATATCACCTAAAGCAACAAACATTGACAATCTTGAAACACATTTAACTGAATATAAAAAATAACAAAATAAAATAAAATAATATGCTATGAATAAAACAAAAAGGCATAAAGTTTTACAAATAAAGGCTCGAATCCAATTTAAGATTTTTACAGCTTTTCTTAGTTAACCAATTTATACAACTCATGAAGGGATCAATTATAGGGATGAAAGATTGTGGTTGGTCAATCAATTATTTAACAGTAGCAGTAGAGATTATAATTTATCGTGCTGAAGATGTTAGAAAATTTTATTTTATAGCATGATCAATAAAAGACAACAATTTATTGTAAAAACCATTAACATTGAGTAAACCTATAGGTTTATAGTGAATGTGAAGTTAGGATGAAGAGGAAATATAAAAGATCTCTTTCAATGTACCTAGATCATCTGGTGAGGCAACAAAGGCATCAGCATATTTAAATATTGCATTCATTCAATAAGACATTATAGAGACTTGTAGTTCCTCTCCAATTATTTTTTCAATGATGTCACCTTTTGCTAAAACTTTAAGGATGACCCCCAAAACTTAACTACCTTCTAAAAATACAGTTATTGACATAACCCTCATTAACCCCAGGCTACCTTCCCCATACACTAAATGAATCTTTATCTCAGCTAGTACCTAACCATGATAATTTACTGATTCTAAAAACTATATTTCCTTCCCAGGACTAGATCCACCAAAACACAAATATTTTTTTATGTGATGACTTAAGAAATCTATCATTTCTATACACTTGTATATCTGTTGAATGTATGGTTAAGTAGAAATGAAGGGAAGGAAGAGAAGATTTTATAAATGAGAAATTAAAAATGCAATCATAGCACCTATTTATCGGCTAGCTCAAGTCTCTCTCTCCCTCTCTCTTTCTTTAAAAACATGTGTATGCATAAGTAGTTGTAATTGTGGCTCATATTTTCCCTTGGTTTTATGTCCAAGAACAAATTAAATGCCCTCTATGGGTGGGGGATAGGCTTTCTATGCAGTTTATGACAGTACTTACTTTATTATTGGGAATGAATCTTTGAAATATTTGATTAGGATAATATTTGAATAAGTTAGGGTCATCCCAATAAAAATTTGGCATGTTGCTTAAAAAAATTATTTTGTCTTAGTTATCCAAATATAGAAAAAATCCAAAAGCAAGAAAATTGATATTTTTAGCAAATCGGGCATTAAACTAAGAGAAAGTAAAAATTTATCATGAAAATAATCATTAATTGAGTTGATGTCGGATGTTAAATCTATTGTCAATTTTAACAAATGATCTGTGATAACATTTTCGATGCTTTTTTCATCCTCGATTTCTTCTTGTTTCAAAGATTTTAGAATCATGATTACCTTCCCTTTGTTTTGTCATGGCATGAGAAAATAAAAGTCCTAATGAGGAATCAATCTTTTCTTTACAATGTTAAGGTTTAACCCCTTCCTTACCCTTAGAGATTGACTCATCATCTTTCTCACAAGGTTCAAGAATTGGTTTCTCAATAACCTTACCACTATGGAGAGTAATGATTGATTGGACTTGATCCATATGTTGGCTTCTGAAGCTATTTGCACTTACATTGTATTACCCTTTGGGATTTTGTTATGGTTGAGATAGAAACTTATCTTTCTCTTCAAAACTAAGAGTAGAAATGAATTTTGCAATAGTATCTTTAGATTTTGTTATGCTTTGAGTAAGTTGAGTGTTAATTGTCTCTTGCTTTTCAATTGATGCATACAATGTTTCCTTAAGATTTCTTCTAAGAGGTGGGGCATAAGGAGGTGCATATCTATAAGAATTTTAAAAATTATAGTGTGCTTAAAACAGTGGCTGTGAAGTTTATGCATCACTCTTCAAACTGAAATCTAGGTGATTTCTCCAACTAGGGTTATACATTTATAAGTATGGGTTATGATTGGGTCTTTGGAAACTGTTTAAAGCACGGGCTTGTTTATAAAGATATTCTTTGAAAGAAAGGAAAGCTGGACAATTATTAGTTAAATGTTCATTAGTTTCATATATTTGACATACAATGTCTTGAATAGATTTTAATTAACCACTATTTTTTAATTCTATTACCTCAATTTTTTTAGCTAAACATGCAAATTTGGCTTAGAGGTCGTGATCTTCCTTAAGGTTGTACATGCCTTCCCTAGATGTATAAGGTTGAGTTTTACCTAATGCCTCCTAAATACTTGCGGTCTTCTAATTTTAAGCATAACTAACAAGTCTAAGTACTCAATTGCTTTATTAGGGTCTTTATCTTTAAAAATTCTATTACACATCAATTCCACCATTTGTCTATCTTTAAGGTTAATCCTTTATAAAAATGTGAAATCAATCTCCATGTTTTAAAACCATAATGAGGGCAAGTATTAAGCAAATCTCGATACTTATCCCAACATTGATAAAATATTTCTCCTAGTTTTTTAGTGAAAGTGGTGATTTGTCTTTTGAAAGAGTTTGTTTTATGAGAAGGGAAAAAATTCTTTAAAAATTGTTGTTGCATTTCATCTCAAACACGAATAAATCCTAGTCTCAAATTTTATAGCCATGTTTTAGCTTTATCTTTTAGTAAAAAAGAAAAAAGCTTTAATCTAATTATGTTCATGTTACAATTTGAGTCATTATAGATATTAAGAATCTCCTCAAATTCCTTTATATGCAAGTATGGATTTTCTAAATCTAAGTCATGAAAAAAAGATAAAGTTGAATAATGTTTAGCTTAAAATTAAAATGAGATACAACAAGGGGAAAATTATATATGATGGTGCACTTGGTCTTGTAGGATTCATGTGGTCTCTAAGTATTCTGACATGGTTATTCTCATTATTCTTATTATGAAGCGACTGATTATCTTATTCGACCATATTTTCTGAAAATAATAAGGATATCCTACTAAGTCTACCACTTAATGTACATGACCAAACTCTTATGCACGTTGATTAGTACTTAAAAGTGCATGTTTATCAAGGTTTTATATCATCATTTTGCACTTGAAGTATCAATAACTCCTTAAATAAAGTATGTTTTATAACAACAAGTATGATACTATAAGGTGCCTTTAATTTATGGTAAATATTCATCTTAAATGTAGGCTTATCACATGAATCAAAGGATTGATTGATGAGTCGAAGTATTGAAATTGAAAGGACAAAGAGAGGGCCAAACTTAGAAAATAGATGCTGATGTAGTCCAAACTAGAACACTGTTTCGTAATTGGGTCATGTCTGGAGCTATAGATCTCAAATTTAGGTATGTTATATATGGATGAAAAGCTAAGACATAAGCCTAAAACTTTCATGAAAAGTGTAGACTCAATTCTATTGTTTAAAAGTTCAAATCTTAGCAACAACACAAGAGTCCGAATCTGTCCTGCAGCTTAGATACTGTTCAGTGTTTAGTCCATATCTCGAGTTCTATAAGTCTAAATGACTCAATGTTTTTCCTAAAAAGCTAGGACAATTTCTTAGAACTTTTATGAGAAGTCTGGTTCAATTTATGACGTTATAAGTAATGTTTCATTCAAACAAGAAGACAAGAATTGTCACCAAGTCAAAATGTGGCCACCCACATAATAATTATTTATCAAATCAATTATTCCAAATTTTGGCCTATAAAAGCAAGCATTTTTCATGCAATTAGGCATCTTGGTTTTCATATCAAGATCATGCTCTTGCTTTCTCTCTTTGTATTTTTATAATGCTTAATTTTTACTTAACAGTGTCTGGACTGTAGGACAAATTCAAACTTTTTTACTAACGCTAATAGTTGGACTTTCATATGATAGAATTGAGTCTTAGATTCCCATGAATGTTTTAGGTCTATGTCTTAGCTTTCTAGCCATATAAACCAAACTAAAATTCAGGATCTACAACACTAGATATGACTCAATGATTGAATAGTGTTCTAGTTGAATTGAATTAGCATATCTTTTTTGAGCTTAGCATTTTCTTTGTTTTTTTAATTTCAATAGTTAAACTCATTAATTAATTGATTGATTTATGTGATAAGTCTATATTTAAAATGAACATTTACCATAAATTAAAGGTATTTTATATTATTAGACATGTTAAGATAAAATATGCTCTAGTTAAGGAGTTATTGATACTTTGAATGCAAAATGATGACATAAAACCTTGATAAAAGTCTATTTTTACATACAAATCATACCCCCTAACCAGCTTATTACTAGTTCCTAGTAATCAAAGTGTTAAAACAGAAAAACAATTTGCAAGTTCTACAAAGTAAGACATTCATCATTCAACTTCTATTAATTTATCCAAATAACCAAACGCTCATTAAATTTATATATCTACTTCATACTATTAAAAAAATATTAATAAACCTTCTTTTTATATGTCAATGTATGAAAACATAGAAAATAAGGCTTTTATTGAAAGAAAACAATATTCTATTCTAATTTGTTTCTAGGGTTAACTTATTTAGGTTGAGATTATTATCTTCTTTTTTTAATATATATACATATAACTTAAAACACTATGCATCTTTAACCCATATAACAAGTTTTTGGCTAATGACTCATAAACTAGTTGGTCTTAAGGCATTAGGTGTTGAGACACTACTACAAACTTAGTAACTCAAGTTGTAGATATCAATACATAGATTGTGCAATATTTGATTCTCTTAAACTTTTCTCTTTAACCCATGTTACAAGCATTGGGCCAATAACTCTCAAGTCAGTTGATTTTAAGGTATCAAGTGTTAAAACACCCCTTCAAGCTTAATTGTTTAGGTTAAAGAGGTTATGAAACCAAACTTATTTATATTTTTATTATCTATATTTGTTTTTGCAAATTATATACTATCCATTTTCCTTAGTTGTTACCTTTAACAAAAGAACATAAATAATATAATAATCCAATGTGTAACCTTCAATCATATGTTCAAATGTGTGTGTGTAAATGAAAGTTTAAGAATACTTGTTAAATCAGTATATGAGCAGAATCAATTGATAATAATACGAGAGTTTGTAAACTTGAATATTTCAAGAAGTATTCTGATACACCTTGTTAAGAATGTTTACTAAAATGTGTCTCAAAAGTCAATAAAATTCCTCTTTACTCTGCCATCCTAATAACAATTTTATCAAATGGTTTTAATAATAGTAAAAAGTTAGTTTTTTTTTTCTGTCAACTACTACCTTATCTCCCCAATCAAAATGAAAAATTGTCCTCAGTGTTTTGTGGTAGAAAGATAGAGTATAGAAGACATCATTTAAAATAACGACTATTAATAAATCTCAAACACACTTAAAAAAATATGAGAAAAAACAAAACACAAATATTATGCTATTAATAAAAGCTAAAGACACAATTTCTTACAAACTAAGGCTTAAATTGTAGTTGTGATTGCGACTTATGTCTTTCATTGGTTTTATGTCCAAGAATGGCTTAAATGACACAACGAAAAGATTGATGTCTTCTCCCAAGTACAGGAGTGTCGAAGTAATAAATAACCCGGCAAGACCGGGGTCGAACCACAAGGAGGTTATTGTACAAATTATAAATAACAACAATACAACAACAACTAAACAAAATAGATAATTATTAACTTAGTTAGACATAATGAAAGAAAGAAAAATAGATAAACAAAATAAGAACATAAAAGTTAACTAAGTAAAGGAAAGGAAATGAAAGGCATAAACTTGATATTAATGAAAACAAACCATAAAGAATACAAGA
Organism: Populus ilicifolia; assembly: GCA_015708895.1. Taxonomy (NCBI): domain Eukaryota; kingdom Viridiplantae; phylum Streptophyta; class Magnoliopsida; order Malpighiales; family Salicaceae; genus Populus; species Populus ilicifolia. Next base: position 11,039 of record SRLM01000415.1, on the reverse strand, counting down.
GAGAAAACAAGAGCATGATCTTGATCTGGACACCAAGATGCTTAAATGCATGGCAAATGCCTCCTTTTATATGCCAAAATTGGGAACTATTGATTTGATGACTAATTGATGAGTAGATGGCCAACTCTTGACTTGGTGACAATCTTTATCTTCTCTTCTCTGCCCAAAACGTCATTGAAGACGTCAAAATTAAACCCACTTAAAAACATGAAAGTTCTAGGAAATTGTCTCGGCTTTCTTGTGTAAAAAATTCAACTCATTTTGACTTCTAGAACTCCAGATATGGCCAAAATACTGAATAGTGCTCGGGTTGGAGGACAGATTTGGACTTCTTTATTGTTGCAACAATACTGAATAGTGTTCCGATTTGGATTGCACCGACATCTCTTTTCTAAGTTTGATCATCTCTTTGCCTTTGCAATTGAAGTTCTTAAAGTCATCAATCAATCCTTTCATTTATGTGATAGGCCTGCATTTAAAATGGACATTTACCATAAATTAAAGGTATCTAATATTATTAGATAGATTATTATAAAATGTACTATAGTTAAGGAGTTATTGATACTTCAAGTGCAAAATGATGATATAAAACCATGATAAAAATGCACTTTTGAGTACTAATCATACCCCCCAACTAGCTTATTACTAGTCCCTAGTAATCAAAGCGTTAAAATAGAAAACAATTTGTAAATTCCACAAAGCAAGGTATTCATCATTTAACTTCCATTACTCTATCTAGATAAACAAACTCTCGTTAAATTTATATACCTGCTCAATACCTCTTAACAAGATGTTCATAAACCTTTCATTTGTCGCAATGTATCAACATATAATTATGGGGCTTTTCTTGGAAGAAAACAAAATTTTTGTTATAATGTTTAAGGTTAACTTCCTTGGGTTGGGATTATTATTATTTATATATATATATATATATACATATAATTTAAAACATCATGCATCTTTAACCCATGTAACTAGCTTTCAGCTAATGACTCCCAGATCATTTGGTCTTACGGCATTAGATGTTAAGACACCCCTACGAGCTTAGTAACTCGGGTCGCAGATACTGATATATAGATAGTGCAATGTTTGATTCCCTTAAGCTTTTCTCCTCAACCCATGTAACAAGCGTTGGGCCAATAGCTCCCAAGTCAGTTGACTTTAGGGTATTAGGTGTTAAAACACCCCTTCGAGCTTAATTGTTTAGGTTAGGGAGGCTACGAAACCAAACTTATCTACATTTTTATTATTATCATTTTTTTTCTTTTTCTTTTTTTTCTTTTTTAATTATATACTATCCATTTCCTTTAGTTGTTGAAGTGTGTGTGTAAATTAAGGTTTAAGAATACATGTTAAATAAGTATATGAGCAGACTTAAGTGATAACAATGCAAGAGTTTGTAAATCTGAATATTTCAAGAAGTATTATGATAGACCTTGTTACGAATGATTACTAAGATGCATCTCAAGAGTAATAAAAGATTCTCCTTACTTTGCCATCATAGTAACAATCATTTTGCACATGCTTTATGAAATAGAAAACATAGTGTTTTTTTTTTAGCTACTACCCTCTCTCCCCAACTAAAACAAAACATTGTCCTCAATGTTTAAAGGTAGAAAGATAGAGTATAAAAGATATCACCTGAAATAACAAACACTGACAAACCTGAAATACACTGAAACAAATATAAGTAATAACAAAACACAATAATAAAAACAAAAGACACAAAGAGCATGTGTATGTACAGGTAGTTGTGATTGTGGCTCACATCTTCCCTTGGTTTTACGTCCAAGAATGGCTTAAACGCCCTCTATAGGCTAAGGATAGGCTTCCCATCCAATTTTCTTAAAAACTGGCAAACAGGGTCTTTTTTAGTCAGATTCTCAAGACTAAGTCGATCATGTTCTTTATGAAATAGTGGCCATAAATCATGAATTGCACAATGCACATCTCCACTAGGATACATCTCAAAAGTCAATAGAAGGTTATCTAAAGACTCCTTACTCAGGCCATCCTTAATGAATTATATTTTATCTTCACAGTTTATGGATACCATTCCTAAAGAACGACATTATCTATTACAAGTCCATCTAGCACAGCGATGACAGACTTTTAGTCATTTTGCACGACGCTTCTTTGCAAAAATACTTTTACCTGTTCCAGGCATGTGTGAAATAAAGGAGTTAGAGGACTCACCTGATAATTGAACTTTTGCTTCAATCAACCAGCCAATATCTTCAGGAATTCCATGATGCATTAACAATCTCAATCTTGCACATCTAGCACAGTAAATTTTTGTAATCGCATTCTGAGGTAGAGTGGGAAAATACTTTTTCAATTTTGCAAGATCAGTGTCCATTTTCAAATGAGAATTGAAAGAGAGATTTAAAGAATTGTAAAAATGTATATACAAATATCAGTTATTGTGGGAAACTAAAAGAACCGACTTAAGTCTCGGAGTACCGTTATCCGCCATTTGATTGGGCTGAGAGAAACTAGCAAAAATCACTCGAAAAGAAACACAAAAACAATGTAAAAAAATAAAATAATCAACATTTATCTACAAGATCATTGAAACCAGTTTATTCATTTTTACTAGGAAAATTATCAAAGTAAGCTTTCAAACGATGTCCATTTTCCTTAAAATCATTGTCATTTATTGAATTCTCAATATCACAGACCCCATAAGGATTGCTCCATCTTGATCTTAGCACGCTAGGGAATGCATAAAGTTGAGAATTATAAAACAAAACATTTTGACCAGTATCAACTTTTTGATAATTTTCACAAGCTTTGCAGAATGCATGCGTGTCATTGAACATGGTGGGCCAATAAAATCCATTTTAAAAGATTTTTGCAGCAATCTTATTTTGTTGGGAATACCTTCCACATGCTTCAGAATGACAAAGTTTAATGACACTACTTACCTCATTGTTGGGAATGAATCTTTGATCAGGATAATATTTGAATAAGTTAGGGTCATCACCATAAAAGTTCTTCACTTCGTTCAAAAACTTTTCTTTATCTTGGGTACTCCAATCAGCTAGCAAATCTCCTAAAGCAAGAAAATTAATATTTTTATCATACCAAGGCATTGGATTAAGAGAAAGTAAGGATTCATTAGGAAAGTAATCATCGATTGGTGTGATGTCAGATGTTGAATTTGTTGTCATTGTTGACAAAACATTTACATCAATATTTTCGGTGCATTTTTCATCCTTGATTTCTTCCTCAGAATAAATCATTTACAAATCTTTCGATTCATCCAACTCATTTTTACTTAAAGTAGATTCAAGTTGATCATAAACTAATTCATCAATATGATCTACTTCTTGTAAATCATTATCGTCTCCAGGTTGTTTGCAAATGTTGAAAACATTCATCTCCAATGTCATGTTTCCAAATGATAGCTTCATCAGTCCATTCCTACAATTAATCAAAGCGTTAGAAGTTGCAAGAAATGGACGTCCTAAAATAACAGGAAATGAATTACATGCCTCAATAGGTTGTGTATCCAAGACAACAAAATCCACAAGATAAATGAATTTATCGACTTGTATTAACACATCTTCAATTATTTCTCTAGACACTTTTACAGATCTATCAGCAAGTAAAAGAGTTATAAAAGTTGGTTTTAACTCACCTACATTGAGACTCTGAAAAACTGAATATGGAAGTAAATTCACACTAGCACCAAGATCAAGTAAAGGTCTTTCAATTTTATGCTCTCCAATAAATCAAGAAATTGTAGGACAACCAGGGTCTTTATATTTCAAAGCATTATTGTTCTGAAGAATAGCACTTACTTGTTCGACTAGAAAGGCTTTTTTTTTCACATTCAGTTTTCTCTTCACAGTGCATAGATCTTTCAAAAATTTAGCATAGGAAGGAATTTGTTTAATAGCATCCAGCAAAGGTATATTGATTCTTACTTGTTTGAAAGTTTCAAAAATTTTAGAGTTGTGATTGACTTTCCTTTGTTTGGTCATGGCCTGAGAAAATGGAAGTGCTGGCGGAGAATCAGTCTTTTCTTTGCAATTTTCAGATTCAACCCCTTCCTTACCCTCAGAGATTGACTCATCATCTTTCTCAAAGGTTCAAAAGAGGGTTTTTCAATAACCTTACCACTGCGAAGAGTAGTGACTGGTTTGACTTGATCCATGTGTTGGCTTCCGGAACTACTTGCATTTGCATTGTATTGCCCCTTGGGATTTTGTTGTGGTTGAGATGGAAACTTACCTTTCTCTTGAAAACTAAAAGCAGATGTCAATTTTGCAAGAGTATCTTTAAAATCGATCATGTTTTGAGGAAGTTGAGTATTGATTGTCTCTTGCTTTTCAATGAATGCATGCAATGTTTCCTCAAGATTTCTTCTTAAAGGTGGAGCATAAGAAGGTGCATATCCATGAGAATTTTAGAAATTATGGTGTGCTTGAAATAGTGGTTGTGAAGTTTGTGCATTGTTATTCTCACTCTTCCAACTAAAATTTGGATGATTTCTCCAACTAGGGTTGTATGTTTGTGAGTATGAGTTATAGTTGGCCCTTTGGAAACTGTTTAAAGCATGGGCTTGTTCATAGAGACATTCCTTAAAAGAAGGCAAGGTTGGACAATTATCGGTTGAGTGTTCATTTGTTTCAAATATTTGACATGCAATGTTTTCAACAAATTTTAATTGACCACTCTTTTTCAATTCTAGTGCCTCGACTTTTCTAGCTAAAGATCCAAACTTGGCTTGAAGGTCATGATCTTCCCTAAGGTTGTACATACCTCCACTAGATGTATGAGGTTGAGTTTTAGTCGGTGCCTCATAAGTACCCGCAGTGTCCTAATTCTGAGCATTTTCAGCTAACAAGTCTAAGTACTCCATTGCTTCATCAGGGTCTTTATCTTTAAAAGTTTGATTGCACATCAATTCAACTATTTGCCTATCTTTAGGTGTCAACCCTTCATAAAAATGTGAAACCAATCTCCATGTTTCAAAACCATGATGAGGGCAAGTATTAAGTAAGTCTCGATACCTATCCCAACATTGGTAAAATGTTTCTCCTGGTTTTTTAGTGAAAGTTGTGATTTGTCTTTTGAAAGAGTTTGTTATATGAGATGGGAAAAACTTCTTTAAAAACTGTTGTTGCATTTTATCCTAAGCACGAATAGAACCTGGTCTCAAATTTTATAGCCATGTTTTAGCTTTATCTTTTAATGAAAAAGGAAAAAGCTTTAATCTGATAGTGTTCATGCTACAATTTAAATTATTATATGTGTTGCAGACCTCCTCAAATTCCCTTAAATGCAAGTATGGATTTTTCAATTCTAAACCATGAAAAGAAGGTAAAAGTTGGATAATGTCTAGTTTAAAATTAAAATGAGATGCTTCGGAAGGAAAAACTATGCATGATGGTGCACTTGTTCTTGTTGGATTCATGTGGTCTCTAAGTGTTCTAGCATGGTTATTCTCATTATTCTCATTATGAAGTGATTGATTATCTTCTTCAGCCATATTTTCTGAAAATAATGAGAATACCCTACAAAGTCTATCACTTGATGTACGTGACCACACTCTCATACACGTGCAGAAATAGAATAAATGGAAAAAGAAAACAAAAGAAGAAGAAACAAGGAAAAAAAACAAAGTTATATACAAGAAAAGTGAAAAGAGAAAATAACAACAACAATAATAACAATAACAGCAGCAATAATAATAACAGCAATAATAATAATAACAATAACAACAATAATAAAAAAAATGAGAACTTTGAGATGAAATATTAAAGTAAGGATTAAACAATGATAATAACAAATGTCAAGGTTAGAGGTTCCACTAATGGTATGTCAAACAAATATAGTATAAACTCTTATTGTTCAATTGGAAACCACACATAAAGGAGATTCCAATTAGATTATAGATTGTTAACATGATTACATTAGTCATCTTATTCAATTAATGCTAATACTTGTAAATTTCATCAAGCATTCATGATTATAACTTATGTTAACAACAAATCAAGTTCCTTTCATAGCTCAGGTGTTGGTTATACCATACAGTATGGGCTATGAAAGTGTCAAGCATTTGTTGTACCAATTGTTATACAATATAAATCAAGATTAGTCATTTAACAAGCAAAGTATTAAAGAGTTAACAAGATAACAAATATAAAACATGATAGTATCAAACATTAAAGTCCATATTAAGTTTATACCACACTTATTCTTACACCATCAGTGTAACCTTTTCACCTTGACATAATTAACTTAGCTAGACATAATGAAAGAAAGAAAAATAGATAAACAAAATAAGAACATAAAAGTTAACTAAGTAAAGGAAAGGAAATGAAAGGCATAAACTTGATATTAATGAAAGCAAAGCATAAAGAATACAAAGAGAGAAAACAAGAGCATGATCTTGATCTAAACACCAAGATGCCTAAATGCATTGCAAATGCCTCATTTTATAGGCCAAAATTGGGAACTACTGATTTGATGACTAATTGATTAGTAGATGGTAAACCCTTGACTTGGTGACAATCTTTATCTTCTCTTGTCTGCCCAAAACATCATTGATGACATCAAAATTAGAGCCACTTGAAAACATGAAAGTTCTAGGAAATTGTCTCAGCTTTCTTATGTAAAAAATTCAACTCATTTCGAATTCTAGAACTCCAGATATGGCCAAAATACTAAACAGTGCTCGGGCTGGAGGACAGATTCGGGCTTCTTTGTTGTTACAACAATTTGGACTTGAAAATGGCCTTTTTAGATCTTGGGCTCCATATGAAAGTTGTAGGCCTATGTCTTACCTTTTCATCCATATAAAGTAGATCTAAATCTGAGATCTAGGTGTTATACATATTTCCACCTAGATGTATGAGGATGAGTGTTACTCGGTACCTTATAAGTACTTGCGGTGTCCCAATTTTAAGCTTTTTCAACTAATAAGTCTAAGTATTTCATTAGGGTCTTTATCTTTAAAAGTTCCATTGCATATCAATTCAACCATTTTTCTATCTCTAGGTGTTAACCCTTCATAAAAATATGAAATCAATCTCCATATTTCAAAACCATGATAAGGGCAAGTATTAAGTAAGTCTCGATACTTATCTCAACATTGGTAAAATGTTTATCCTGATTTTTGAGTGAAAATGGTGATTTGTCTTTTGAAAGAATTTGTTCTATGAGATGGAAAAAAATTCTTTAAAAACTATTGTTAATTTCATCCCAAGCACGAATGGATCCTAGTCTCAAATTTTATAGCCATGTTTTAACTTTAATGAAAAAGGAAAGAGCTTTAATCTGATGGTTTTCATGCTATATTTTGAGTCATTATAGGTGTTACAGACCTCCTCAAATTCCCTTAAATGCAATTATAGATTTTCTAAATCTAATCCATGAAAAGAAGATGAAATTTGAATAATGTCTGGCTTAAAATTAAAATGAGATGCATCAGTAGGGAAAACCATGTATAATGGTGCACTTGTTTTGTGGGATTTATATAGCCTATAAGTGTTCTAACATGGTTATTCTTATTATTCTCATTATGAAGTGATTGATTATCTTCTCCGGCCATATTTTCTAAAAATGATACGGATACCCTGGAAAGTCTACCACTTGATGTACATGACCATACTCTTATATACGTGTAGGAATAAAATAAAAAAAATAAGAGAAAAGAAAAAAATAGAAAACAAACAAAGTTATATACAAGAAAAGTGAAAAGAGAAATTAAAATAAATACTATAATTTATACAACAAATTACCTCCCCGACAACGGCGCCAAAAACTTGACACGACCAAAAGATTGATGTCTTCTCCCAAGTATTGGAGTGTCAAAGTAATAAATAACCCAACAAGACCGGGGTCGAACCATAAGGAGGTTAATTGTATAAATTATAGATGACAATAATACAGCAACAATAAAAATAACAACAACAACAACAACAATAATGATAATAATAAGGAGAAGAAGAAGATGATGATGAGAACTTTGAGATGGAATATTAATGTAAGGATTAAAAAATGATAATAACAAATGTCAAGGTTAGAGGTTCCACTAATGATATGTCAAACAAGTATAGTATAAACTTTTATTATTCAATTGAAAACCATAAATAAAGAAGGTTCCAATCAGATTATAAATTGTTAACATGATCACGTTAGTTATCATATTTAATTAATACTAATACTTGTAAATCTCGTCAGGCATTCATGATTATAACTTATGTTAACAACAAATCAAGTTACTTTCATAGCTCAGGTGTGGTTTATACCATATAATATGGGCTATGAGAGTGCCAAGTATTTGTTGTACCAAGTGTTAAACAATATAAATCTATATTAGTTATTTAACAAACAAAGTATTAAAGAGTGAACATGATAATAAGTACAAAACATGTTAGTATCAAACATTAAAATCCATATTAAGTTTATACAATATTTATTCTTATACCATGAGTGTAACCTTTTCACCTTGATATAATAAACTTAACTAAACATAATGAAAGAAATAAAAATTAATAAATAAAATAAGAAAATTAATAAGACAAAAGTTAACTAAGTAAATGAAAGGAAATGGAAGGTATAAACTTGATATTAATTAAAGCAAAGCATAAACATTACAAAAAATACAAAGAGAGAAAGCGAGAGCATAATCTTGATCTAGAAACCAAGATGCCTACATGCATGGAAAATACCTCTTTTTATAGGCCAAAATTGAGAACTATTGATTTGATGACTAATTGATGAGTGGGTGGTCAACTCTTGACTTGGTGACAATCTTTATCTTTTCTTGTCTGCCTAAAACATCATTGATAACGTTAAAATTGGAACCACTTAAAAACATGAAAATTGTTAAAAATTGTCTTAGATTTTTAGGGTAAACACTTGAGGTCTTTTGAACTTATGTAACTCTAGATATGGGTTAAATACTAAACAGTGCTTAAACTAAAGGACAGATTTAGACTTCTTTGTTGTTGCTATAATTTAGACTTGAAAATAACCTTTTGAATTCTTGGGCTCTATATGAAAGTTGTAAGCCTATGTCTTATCTTTCTATCCATATAAAGTAGACCTAAATTTAAGATCTACAGCTCCAGATATAATCCAATTACAGAATAGTGTTTTGGTTTCGACTACACCGGCATCTTTTTTCTAAGTTTGGCCATCTATTTGTCCTTTCAATTTCAGTGTTTAAATTCATCAATCAATCCTTTTATTTATATGATAGGCCTGTATTTAAAATAAATATTTACCACAAATTAAAAGTATCTTATATTATTAGATATGTTATTATAAAACATGTTTTAGTTGAGTTATTGATACTTTAAATGCAAAATAATAATATAAAACCTTGATAAAAATACACTTTTAATTACTAAACAGTACCTTAAAGTGGACCTAAGACTATAACCCTAAAAGTCTCTTCAATCTTAATGTATCTCACCAAGATCATGTCTTACAAAAAAGTATATGGGTGGTATAGTTAACTCGCAAACCCTCTACTACATGTAATTGATCCATGGTGTCCTTAATTGTGCAAAGCCACCTAACTATTATCTCTACATCTAGTTCATCGAAAAAGGATTCAAATCCTAACTCTGTCATACTGTACAATACATACCAACATAACTATGTTATCTGCTAGTATTGTCACCACTAGTTGTTTACACTACCAAGGCTACTAGGATTGTCAGGGTTAGTGTATTGGGCATCGCCTCAATCACTACTATTATTATTTAAGTTATGAATGTTGGGTCAATATGTAGTGTAGGGGTTACTAAAGGTATTGTCATTATAGCTAAGGGTATGACTCTCTATCTTTGCTAACTAGACTCTCTAAGTTGTGACACTCTAGCCAGCGTTGAATCAGCATCTTTTTGAAGTCCAATTAATTCCCTTAGTCTTGACCGATAAGAATTAATGGTATGTGAAAGGCAATATCCTCTATGAGTTTTTTTCCCTACATCTCAAATCCTTCTTCTTGAACTTAACTCCTTGTTAGTGAGGGATTTGTCATCGCACCTTTCCTTGTGTAAACCATCTTGATATACTAAAATTCAATTAAAAAATTTAAACTACTTTTTAGAAAATAAAATAGTTCCTTCTAAAGTATTTAACACCTACTCATGTCTATACATGCGATTTAGTCCCCTACTAGTGATTACCTACTAGTGATTAGGTCTGATAGCTTCTCTTGTATTAATAGAATTAATACATTATTTATCATTCATTTATGATATTAGTCAATTTTATTTTTCATATAAATTTTTGCATAGAAAATTCTCATTATAAATGTCAATTCCTTTTTTCTTCATTCATTTTTATTTTTCGATTGACACATCTTCATACAACTTACTTATTAATTAATTTAACCAAAATTAGTTCTTTTACATTAATTTAACCAAAATTAGTTCTTTTACATGAGTTTGACTAGGTTTCTTATCCATAATGAGTAAAATTTTCTTTTCGTTTCTTTACAACTAATCTATTTTTAACCCTTTGATAATTCAACTGAATTTGTTTAAACATATTATTCTACATTAATAAGTTAAGAAAAATTACAATCCTCCCCCTTTTTAACAAGCAATGAGGATTCTTTTCTCCTTTCTTTTGAAATTTCCTACCCTTTTTCCATCCTTTAATTTTCATCTAACTATAATCTCATACAATCCTAATCAATTATATCAAAATTCTCATTTCTATAATTTTCCCCTTTTGGTTGTAATTCAAAGATAACAAGGGAGGGTTTTTCATCTTTTCAAAACTTGAAACTAAGTCATTACCCTACCATAATACATGCTCACAAACTTTAATCAAGCATAATGAAATTCATTCATCACCCAAACAACACATTTGCATCCTCACATAATCCTTAATTTTCATTTCATTAACAAAACCACAAATTAAATGCAATTAATCTATTTGGATGCATTTCTTACCTTATTTGATTGGTATTTCGGATGTAGAAGAACCAAAGTTCCCATCAACTCCTTCTTGACCCTTAATTTATGACACGACAAAGAGAGTAATGTCTTCTCCCAAGTGCA